>JAWWEW010000078.1:1777834-1828509 GCA_035583185.1 Anabacerthia variegaticeps
AAGAAAAAGAAAAAGAAAAAGAAAAAGAAAAAGAAAAAGAAAAAGAAAAAGAAAAAGAAAAAGAAAAAGAGGAAAAGCCATTTCAGATACATCTGGAAGGGACCTTGAGGGGGTCCCCCAGTCACTGTGGTTGTCATTAGAGGGTTGTTTGCCATTCCTTGGTGCCCTGAACTGCCCCAGTCAGTGGAAACTGAAGTGCCCAAAAATATAAAAATCATTTGAATAACTCCTGTGCAACCTCCAGTTTGATTTTGTCTTCTTTGACAGAGCAAAATGCAAGCACTAAACACACCCGAGGGCCAGGAGAGCCCACAACTCTCCTAACCTTAAAATACTCAAGCATTAAGTGAGAATTCAAATGATAAATGTGAAAACTGCTTTCTCCAATGTGTCACAGCAACACCTGGTGGACAGGCCATCTCTGGAGGTCCCTCATCCTTCAAGGAATGGAAAAGAGGAGGAAGAGGATCAGGATGGGCTCTTTTGGCTTGGGTAGGTCAGTTGGCTGAATGGCTAAAACTCATTTGCACTGAAATATTCCTGTTTGGTCTGTGCAGACAGAAATGGAACATATTCTGTATTTTCTACATGTGTTTTATAGACAGCACAAGGTATTCCACCAACCTGCCTGGAGAATGGACCCCAGGCACTCCACGTGACCCAAGGTCAACCCAAGGGCCGTGTGGTGACTCAAGGCCACCTCTGTGTGGGTTTGAACCACCACAAGATCATTCATGAAGAACTTCAGGCTCCTTTTATAGTCACTGGAGGAGAATGGTGCATTGTTCTTTAGGTCTTTGGATGGTTGATCACACACACACACACTGGGGCATGATGGATCCAGCTGCCATAACCAGATAAGGAATATCTCTTAGAGCATTCAGAAGAATGATCAAGTGCCTCTGGGAGGTGCCACAGGACAAAACTCCACTTTATGAGTTCTAAATATCATTCTGGAGGAATTCCTGCCCCTGAAGGCAGATGAGCTGGTAGTGCAGCCACCTCTCTGAGATGCCTTCACCTGGCCAGTGTCTACTCTGTGACATCTCCCAAAGAGGGCCCAAAGCACATCCTCATGTTTTTCAAGAAGAGATGGGAGGTTTGGGAGCTGATGAGCACAGATGGGATAGGGCAGGATAAAGAGAGACAAGGTTGTTACTCAAACATGATGAGCCCCAGAGGTAACTGGTGTGGGCTCTGTCGTGGTTTGGGGCTATAAGGCATGTTAGGGACCAGCAGCACTGTTGTGACTTGCCATCAGCTTGTGGGAGGCTGCACTTCTTGCCCAGGTTGTGCTCCCACAGCCAGCCCTGCTTCCCTGCAAGGGGAATTTTAGACTGACCACAACCAGCGTCTTCTCTCAGCCACGCAAACGTGTGGAGGTCAGCCCGAGGTGAGCCCAGCACCTCCAGCCAAGGGGAAGGAGGAGGGTCATGGCAACAGGTCAGCAGCAAACCACCCCTTCTGGAGGGTGACAACAACCAGGGGAACCCAGAAAACCCAGAGAGGAGCCACCTGGCTCTGGGACACAATGCCCCTGAGTCGATGTGGTGTGATATTCCCCACAAAGTCACTTCTCTGGGCAAAATCGGAGCGAGTGGGTCACCAAACTTCACTTGGGGTACCCCAAGCCTCATGTGCCAGGAAGAGGGATGATTGGGTGACACATGGCACATTTGCCATCTGGGAAATGGAGGCAGGAGGCTTTTTCTGCTCTGACAGCCCAGAAAGGGGGACTGAGACACCTCCAGCCTCACAACTGGCCCGGGTTCTTCACCTGCAAACCCACCCTCCACATCTCCAGAGAGGATTTACAGTCCCAAGAATTACTTTTCTTTGTACTGGTGGTGCCTTGTGCCCGTAGTGAGAATTGCCCAGTGCCTCCCTGAGTTAGTAAAAACATCTGGTTCAATTTTGGGGAGGATAAAGCCACTTTTCCTGCTGTTTCTGCAACGCAGCCCCTTTCTGAGGGAGGGCTCTGGGCTTGGAGAGCTGCAGGATCTGAGGAGCCTCTCAAAAACCTTTTAATTATGTTTGAAATAGGACAGGTCTCGCTCTTTGGGGAACACCATGAGACCTGAGAGCAGAAAAAAAAGCTGAGAGAGCTGGTCCCACCGACTCCCAGCTCCAAGCCAAACAGGTTTGGCCAGCTCTAATTAAGGTAATTAATATCCCCAAGCCTGTTATTAAGCAAGAAGCAGTAAAAGGGAGTCTCCCCTTTACCTCGGGGTCCTGCCTCAGCCCAACAGGCAGCCCATTGTCAGCCACAGATGCTGCTGCTCAGGGAACCTCAGGAAGCCACCAGGGGAGTCCCCCCCAGCCCCTTCTGGGTGCTGGTAAGCCAATTCCAGGCCATATCCCAACATCTGCTTTGGACCTAGAGATGGTTGGTGGGATATTTAAGCAGTGGGAGGTGTGGTTAGAGCTGCTTGAGAGGTGACCCAGCATATTCCCTGATCCCAGAAAACAAGGTAGGTCAGGTGGGACCATCCCCAGAGCAGGGTCAGGTCTGCACTTCACCCCCAGAGCCCTGGAGTCTGAATTTGGACTTGAATTTGGACCTTTGGCCAGCAGACACATGAACACAAAGGAGCACTGGGAAGAGAGCTCGTAATTTGTTTTGTTCACAATTAAATAATTAACAGGAAATAAATTGAAATTTAAGAACCCTTTTAAATGTAAGAAGAAGTTTTTTTCAATGTGAGGGTGGTCAGACAGTGGATGGGGTTGCCCTGAGTGGCTGTGGAACCTCCACCCTTGGAGTCACACACAATCCTGGGACACAATCCTAGCTAACCTGTTCTAGGTGACTCTGCTTGAGCAGAAGTTTGGACCAGAAGACCTCCAGATATCCCTGCCAACATCAGCTCTTCCATGATTCTGTGAAATTAGATACAGATTAAGCAAATTCATAGGATCATAGAATGGTTTAGGTTTGAAGTGACCATAAGATCATCTTGTTCCACTTCCCTGCCATGGGCAGGGACACCTTCCACCAGCTCAGGTTGCTCCAAGCTCCATCCAACCGGGCCTTGGACACTTCCAGGGATGGGGCAGCTACAGCTTCTCTGGGAAACCTGTTCCAGGGCCTGCCCACCCTCACAGTCAAAAATTCCTTCCTAATATCCAATCTAACCCTGCCTTCTTTCAGTCTAAAACCATTCCCCCTTGTCCTTTCACTCCAGGTCCTTGTCCAAACTCCTTCTTCAACTCTCTTGGAGCCCCTTTAGGCACTGGAAGGGGCTCTCAGCTCTCCCTGGAACCTTCTCTTCTCCAAGGTGAACAATCCCAACTCCCTCATAGCAGAGTTGCTCCAGCCCTTGGAGCATCTTCATAGCTCAGAATGTATATAAGTGTGTAACATACACCATGGTGGAACACAGTGTATTCCAGCCCTTCCTTGGCTGATGGATCCATCCAGCTCCACCAATGCACAAGGAGAACACAAGGAGGAGTCCAAACCAACCATCCCTGGTGCACAACACAGGCAGGACAGGTGCCCTACAACCAACCTCCCCTTTTGTTTGTGCAAAGAAAGGATCTGACAATTTTTTAACCTCATTCCTTTCCCCCCCTCCCCTATACAGCCCCCAGGTAGGAAAATTCCTCCCAGAGCAAAGCACTGTTGCAATCTATTTTGGTTCTCAGTCAAGTGCAAGAGTTTGGTATTTTTCCACTGGAAATTCTTCTCTGATGCCTCCTTTCAAACATGCCTGGGGGAAAATTTGCTTTCCCACTGCAGGTCCGTGAGAGCCCCGAGGTGTCAGGGCTGCCTGCAGGAATGTGAGGGTTGATAGCAGGGAGGTTGCAGGAGATGAGCAGCCCCTGGAGCAGGGAATGGCTGCTGCATCCCTTAAAGAGGACAAGAAAGAGCACAAGGGCTCAGAAAAGCAGCTGCAATGTGGTCCTGGAGGGGCTGCCAGTGCTGAATTATAAAGGGGTGAGTCCTCATGATACCTGGGCAGAGCAGGTGGTTTGCAGCTGGCTCTGTCAGCACACTGAGGAGACACTTTCACTCCAAAAATGGCACAGCTGAAGGACTATTATCTATAGCAGATGATATTCTGAGCTTGGGAAGTCCCATCTCCATAATTCTGCTTCCCTGGAAGTGTCCAAGGCCAGATTGGAGCAACCTGGTCTAGTGGAAGGTGTTCCTGCCCAAGGCAGGGGGTTGGAACAAGGTGGACTTTAAGGTCCCTTCTAACCCAAACCATTTTACAATTCTATGATATTCTGTAGGGCCTGGGATCCTTTATTATGAAGATTTATATCTCCATGGGGTTTGTCAGGCTTTGTGAATTTTAAGGTCTTCCCTGAGGCACCTCTGATAGTCAGTGACATGGAAAAAGCTTCAAGGGAAGACCAGCAGCACCCCAGGACCAGGACAGGCTGTGACAATGGCTCTGTGCTCGGGGGGTTCTCAAGGAAGATGGGCTCTTGTAGGGTTTGTTTTCTGTACTTGCACTAATTTCCCCTGGACATGTGCAAGCAGGAGCTTTCCTTGCTGGAGGAATACAATTCTCTTTTGCAGGAGGACAAAATCCTCAAATTAATGCCACTGTCAACTGGGGCAGAAGTTCCAGCCCCCAAAATGAGTGAGCCCACACCAGCAAAACCAGCACCTGCTACTGGGAGGGGCAAACCACTGAGGCCTCAGCTTTTCCATAGCAGCAAATGGGCAGAGGTGGGCTTGGAAATCTTCATCCCCAGTCCTGGAGGTCTGACATAGTTCAAGGACACTGGAAATACCATATTCCAATGGGAAAGGTCAGACCAACCTCTGTCAGGGTGAGGCAGGAGGCAGTGCAGGCTCCCAACCATCCTCTGTGGTGGGGACCCCCCTCACAAAACAAACCAGAAATTCATCTCCACACCAGGGCTCCCTTCAACAGGAGGATGTTCCTCGTGCTTGAAGAGGTGGGAGGTGCTTGGTGGGACCTCAGGGCAGTGTCTGTGTCCTGGGGCACTGGGAGAAGCTGGGAGAGGAGACCTGCCCAGCTCCAGCTGTGCTGGCCCCAGGGCTGGTGTTGAGTGAGACCCCGGCCCCCCTGCCAGGTCACCTCCTTTGGTGGTCCCTGGGGGTCTGTGCTGCAGCCCTAATTGCTGCCTGTTGATGTATTCTGTGTTGCCAACACACTGCCCTGTGGTCACAGTGGGGATTGGAGCCGGGATTCTCCCGGGGCTGTGTCATACACCACCCTCCTTTCCTGTGCTCTCCTACTTCTCTCTCTTCTTCTCTTGCTCCCAGGTCCTGGGGGTCACCCTGGTTGTGTGGCAGCTCCACTCTGGAGCACAAAAACACCTTTCTCTAAGCAGAGATGGGCTCTTTCCAATGGCTGAGCTGGCAGTGACTGCACCAGGGTGGCTCTAACACCACCCCTAAAAGCCCCACATCATGACACTGAGAACGTGGCACCACTCCCTGGTGCTCCAGCAGCCAAACTCCATCCATCTGGGACCTGAGGGTGACTGAAGGGGTCTGACTCCATTCCATCCAGCTCTCCAAACCCCCAGCAAGGAGGGGATGCACCCAAACTGCCTCCTAGGCTGAGGGCAGGGTCTGGGATTGCCTGGGAGAGCCTTGGCTGGCCCGGGTCCGAATCGCACCAGTGACAGTCTCAAACAATTCCAGGCCATGGAGAATTGGGTTCCTGTGAACTGCAGAGCAGTCCCATCCCTGCTGAACAGTCACCACCCTGTCCCCAAATCCTGATGGCTCAGGGTACACCGTGGGTTGGAGCAGGTGGCCTCTGAACGTCCCTTCCCACCCAAATTATTTTCCTGTGAGTCTGGGGCCATTGCAAGAGAGAGGAAAAATCTGCCTATAAAGGATTTCAGAACCCTTCAGCAGGCAATTTCTCTTCCATCCTGGCCAGACACCTTCACTGCACCAGCTTCACACCCCACAGAGCTGGAGAAGAAAAGCACATTAACTTCTTTGAACACAACCTGCTGAAGCTTTATAAGGACAGGCAAAACACCTACAAATCAGTGGAATACACAATAAAGGAGTCATTCAAATAATCAAGCTTTGCCTAAGGTGTGTTGTTGCCCTGGGGAAGAGAGAACAAGATTTCAGCAGGTTTCAAAAGCAAGCTGGACGTTGTTGCAGATGGAGATGCAGAAGTGTGACCTCCCTGGTGTCCAGCAGGGAGGAGATCTCCAGAGAGTGGCATTTCAGGGTGGGATTTTGGGAACAAGATCTTTCTTCATTTGGAGATATCTGCTGTATTTCTTTTCCCTGCTCGGGTATGAGTTTGTGGGCTCAGAGCCCCATTCCAAGCCCACAATAGCTTTGCACTGACTTCAAGAAGCTTTGGATCGGGCACAGAATGAACTCAAAACCAACATCTTCGAGCTTCCTCAGGAGAAATTCCCTCTCTTAACATTTCTGAGGCCAAGCAAACACTTGAGCACAGTGGTTGCTTTCAGGGCTGGGCTCAGGTACACGGTGTCAAGTGCCTTCCCCACAGCAGAGGAGGAAGCTCTCCACAGGAGAATGGGCTTTTTTGGTTGGTGGAGGAGAAATCTCTTCAACAGAAAGTGTCTGAATGGACAAACATCCTTCCTCAACACAGTCCAGCCCTGATAAGGTCCCAGCACTAGACGGGCAGAATCTCTCCAGAAAGTTTCTCTCATTCCTCCCACCTTGGGCAGGTGCCAGTCGCTCAGCCAGGGTAATAATTTGCTTTTGTGAGTCAGTACACCCAGATCCCCCGTGCTTGGACCTGTGTCCTTGCTGGAAAACTCAGAGGAGTGCTCAGTGAACCCCTTGGTCCCTTTGACAGAGCCCTGCTCCCATGGGAATGTCCCCCTTGGCTCCTCCATCCCCTCGCAGCATCCCTGGGATGTTGACAGCAGCACCTGGTGCATGAAGCCAGGGAACCAATGCACAGCGTTGTCCCCATGAAGAAGGTCGTGTCACCAGGAAAAGCCTGATCCTATGACATATTTCTGGCAGGAGGAGGACGAGAGGCAGCGGTGCCAGCAGAGGGAGTTTGCCGGCTCACGGTCCTGCCAGCAACCTGTCGGGGGGAGGTGGAAGGGCAAATGTGCAAACAGCAGATCTATATTTCTTAGAGGGATTAATTAAATCAAAGCGATTCCCATCGCTTCACCCGCTCAGCAGCTCACAAAGAGGGAAGGAGGGGGGAAAGGAGGAGAGGAGGGACAGGTCGGCTCTTAAGCCATGCCAACTGTGCACCCTGTGATGCCCAGAGGCTGCCAGTGCTCCCTCTTTGGCTGCCCTGCCAAAGGATGCCCAGAGCTCTGGGCAAGCCCACCCCGATGCCTGCAGGGAGGGACAAGTGTCTCATTAGAGCCCTGAGCATGAAGGGCACTCTTGGAGGGACTGTCCCAAAAAAACCCAAAGAGACCCTGCCAAAGGAAGGACATGCCAAGCACAAGCTGGGAGCTGCAGTCACACCATTCTTTCGCCCTCTTTTTGCCTTTCTTCTCCTGGTGGGGTGATGATTTTTCAGTAATTATCATGTTTGGCTGTTTTAAGCATCTCACAGGGCTGGCAACTCAAATATCCATCCAGCCCTGAGAGGGATGAGCAAGTTGGGATCAGTGAGGATTTCAAACACATGTCATTATTTTAGCCATCTAGACTTTGGAGACAGCCCTTTTCTTCCAATCAACATTGAATTTGTCGAGTCCAGCTCCTTCAAGACCTGTTGTGCTAAAAGCTGCTGATTTCTCAAAATTAAAGTCATGATTTCTCCAAAATTTCAGCAGCCCAGGAGTCGGAAGAGCAAAAATCAGGAACCCCAAGAATCACACAGGGGTTGTTAATGCTGCAACCATATTCTCCAGGAAAAAAAAAAGTGGAAAACCCACTGAAAATAATTAGTAGGTTGACAAACCTACTGAGGTTTTCCCTAAACCAGTGGTGTTTGTTTTGCAGTTCAGGAGAGCTGAGAAGCTTTGAGACTGCTCCTGGCATTTCTTGTGAGTGGGAAATGGGCTCAGAGTGCTCAAATTGTGTTTCTGAGTGCACAACAGGGAGTTTTTGATCCAAAGTTTGGGGCCCTCTGGCTGCTCCCACTTGGACTTGCCTTGGGACAGGTCACTAAACTCAGCTTTGCTGACACACCCAAAACCAGCAGCTATTTTTTTAACTGCAGGGGTAAGTTCAAAATAAAACAATTTAGCAGCAATGGATAAAAAACCCTGAATTTCTCATCCTTATCTGTATTTCAGAATGAGCTGCCATCATGCAACCAAATCTCCCACAGGTGATTCTTCACTCCATCTCATATTTATAGGAACCTTTTTGGAAGAGGTTCCTATCCCCTTTTTATTTCTTGTCCTCAATGAATTTTACCCCCCCTGAAGTCCCCACCAAAGGTTCCCATTGAAATATTCCTGCCATGGGCTAACCCAAACCTTTATTTGCAGGAACCCAGAAGAGACAAAGGCTTTTTTGCCATATTTTTGTATTATCCTTTACTAGTCCCACTCGTGTTTACCAGGCCAAATTATCACCCGGTTTAGGCCACCAGAAATGCTATTCAGAGACAAGCTAAGTGTGTGAGGTTGTTGGAGAGTTTTTGAGGTGTTTTTTATTTCACAAAATAGCCAATTTTTCCCAGGCACATCTCAGATCCCACCAAATTTGCCAGGAAGTATTCTTCTTCTGTCCCAAAATTTCTAATTAAAAGCAAAGGAGGAATACCCATCACAAGAGCAGTTCATACCCACTCTAATGAGTAATTAAGTCATTGCACCATCAAATTACACCCTTCCTTAAGGACTTTATGATAAGGGCAAGACAGAGGGTAGAAAGAGGCTTGGACTTGGATCTCTGACCTCAGGAAGGGCTGATCCACCACTGAGAGCTGCTCTTTGCTCTTTTCCTGATGGCCTGGAGCTCACCCTGCTGAGGAACAGGAAAATTCCTATTATTATAATTAATTCCCACCCTGTCCAAGCTGGAAGGAACCTGTTGCAGCCCACACGACCCACTAGGCCCTAAAATGGGTGGGAATAAAACCCCACTGTCATCTTTGTGGAGGATCTTCCCAAGGCACTGGAGCAGGGGACAGAGGAACAGGAGCCTGGGTGGCCCTGCCAGTGTCAAACCAGCTTTTTCAGAAGCCTTTAAATGCTACTTAAGGCTAGATTTGTTGGCACATTTCTTATTTTTCTTTTCTTTTCTTTTTTTTTTTTTTTTAAGCAAGGTATTTCTTTCTTGGCACTCAAGAGGCATCAGATCAATTACTTAATCCAGCAGATCTGCCCCAGTAAATCATCCAAGTGTATTGCCCAAAAGGGGTGGGGAAGGAATAAAAGGGTGGGGAGAATCAGCTGCTGGTTTTAAGTCTAAATAACTGTGTTGCTTGACACTTTCAGGAGTGGGTTTAAAATTCACCCACTGGGTTGGGGGACTAATGGAAATAACCCCAGACCACACAGCTGATGGGATATTTCCCACCCCATGAGGAGCCCACAGGGCCAGGCTGGATTTGTGCAAGAAGAAAATGAGGAGAGATGCTCTAGTGAGGACCTGGAGTGTGATCCCACCACTGAAGGTTCCAACTGAGGTGAGATTAATCCCACCTAATGTCAGGGCTGAAAGTCAGCAGACAAATTAGGACACCCAAACTGAAGTGCTCATAGGAAATAGGGCACCTGATGGCTGAGCTCCCAGTGAAACCAGTGAGATGCTGGGCTTCATCCAGACCCCTAAACCTCGGAGAATTCAATCGGAGGGACTTTTTCCATAAAGCTCCTGAGCAAAGCCACGTTGAAAACCTCTGCCTTGCTTTTCCATTTCCTTCCCCACCATCACCCCAGGAGGCAGCAGCCTGCAAAGACACCCAAGCATCACCAGTGGCTGGGATTATCTGCCTGCCTGCATTGGCTCCATGTGATACAAACACAAGCACGCTGAAAATGCCAGGAATTGCCCCATTTTGCTCCAGGGAGGGCCGTAATTAGACAACGTCTGTCCCGCAACAGCTCGGAGAGAAGCCACAGCTCTGCAAAGCATTAGAAGCATTTCAGAGCAGGGTTTGTCACTCAAGAGGGAAATGATCCGGGGGGAGATGGCAGCTTGCCATGAAAACGTTCCCAATCCTCACGTGGCATTCGCAGCTTAATGCCTGAGACGTGTCCCGACACGGAACTGGGAGCCTGCCACGCTTCACAGCGTGGTTTGGGGGTGGGAAAGGCATGGAGTGGACAGGAGTCCTCTCAAACCTGGGGAGCTGAAGTGGAGGAACCACTTCTCTTTGCTTGAGAAAAGATCCCAGGGCCCAGCCCAGAATCCTGCATAGTTCAAGGGCTTAGAGGACCGTGTTGGAGCACCCTTGTCCAAGGTGGGAACATCTCCAAGAGAGATCTGGTGGGATGAGTTGCCTTGAGAAGATCTCCCTGTTGACTCCACCAGTCGCTCAAATGGGAACACCTCCAAGAGGGAAGCTGGAGATTTGGTGGGACAAGATGCCTTGGGAAGGTGCCTCTCTCCATGGGCCATGTGTGGGGAGAGGGTTTACTCCCATCTCAGGGTATGGATCCCATCCCCAGGAGGTGCACCCTGGAGAAGAGCAGAGGCAGCAACTTGTGTCCATGAAGGGATATCTCCTCCAGCGCTTGCATTCAGCCATTTTCACATAAAAACTGCTGAATAGTGAAAATATAAAATTTAAGAAATCAATCCTTTGTGTATGGAAGCATGTTGGGTTTGGAAATAATGATTTATCAACCCCAAGGCAGGAGAGGTCAGTATGAGGGAAAAAGGTGGAGGAGAAGGATGGGGTGGGACAGGGGGCAGCAATTGTTTTGGGACACACATCACTCCTCATTCAGAGGATGCTCTCAGGTACCTCTCACCACGTAAGAGGAGTGGATTGAACACCTTGGGACATCTCAGGCTGTGAGAAGGCACAGCTGGACAAAGGCAGGACCCAAAGGATAGGAGGAGAAGGTGACCTCTCTGCTGAGTCCATGCCCAGGGTGAACCTTGCCATGGAAGACACGCACGGGTGGTCCAAGGGATCTGAACACAAGAGATGAGGCTTCTGCTCTAGACTGCCACAACCAAGCTGCCTTGGGTGGTCTCAGTTCCCCCCTCCTTGCACTGTTTGGAGGGATGTTGGAGGTGCTTTTTCACACGTCTGTCCTCACCTGCAGAGCTTCAGCTAAAGCACTGCTTGGGAGGACGTGATAAGGAGATGCCAAGGCTGTTTGCCAGCCTGTCCAGCAGCCAAAAGCCGGGTTGACAGCCAGGAATGACAGGGAAAGAGGGGAATTACAGCAGGCTGCCTGTCCTGGGAGCCAAGGCAAGACACTGAGGATGCTCATGGATTTTATCTGCAATATCTGATCACCTCTGGGTGTTGAATGAAGAGCAGAGGTGGTCCACAGCTCCTGACCATGCCCAGCATTGCTCTGGAAAACCCAATCCCCAAAGTTTCAGTGGGTAAATTGCCAAAAACTTGCCTTCTCCCTTGTGGTGTGCAGGGTGGTGACTGAGAGGGGACACCTTGGGGTCTTTGCACATCACTTAGAGAGGGAGTCATTCTCCAGGCACTTGCTGGCATCTCCTGGGAGTGCAACATTTGCAGGGATGTAACTGATCACAAATCATCATAATTTTTATTAATATTATCATTACAATCATTATTGTTAAGGCACTGCTGCCAATAACTGTTCTGACTGAAGGTGGTGGTGGAGGGGGTGAGAGGGACCTTCTCAGACCAAAACCAGTGGGCTTTGTCCTCTGACCTGCTTCACAGGGACATCTCAAAGCCTTGCATCAGTGGTAGGAATAAAAGATGGTCTTTCTGAGACAGCAGCAAGGCCAGAGCAAGTGTCCTACTGGAGCTGAGCAGTTCCCTCACCCATCAGGGATGTTGCCACCCACCAGCCTTCGAGGGGCATTTTACAGTGAATTACCAGTTTCTCTGTGTTCTGCTCTGGGGTTCTTCCCTGCATCAGGGACTGAGGAGTGGAGGACCTCTTCGTTACAACCTGGATGTGCCAAAAAGGGTCACCTCTGGATACCTGAGCATTTCCTGATGGAAACCCATCTCCTCGAGGGCTTCCCAGCTGGGAATGGCCAGCTGGTCTCATAAAAGACAGGTGAGAAGAGACACAGGCATGAAGGTGGTGGGCAATGTTGGAGGAACTCTTGTTCACCACCCATCACTTCTGCCTTTTATTACTCTCAGCGATGAATATTATGAATTATTATCAGCACCAACCACCACGCCTCCCCCCTGTGCTGGCATCCGTGTGCTCTGAAAGTAAATTTGCTTTTCAAGGAGGCTTAAAAACGTGCACTTGAAGGGGAAGGGAATAGACCCAACTCGTTTACACAAACAAGCAGGAGAACAGGCTTGTCACATTCCAGGCGTGTTTCCCCCGGCCGCCGGCCCCCTCCCGCTCCCCTAAAGGAGAAGGACTTTTTTTTCCAAAAGAAATCCAGCATGGAAAGCTCCCCATCCACAAGAATCCAGAGGGGAAACTATTTGAGGGGCGACCTGGTTGTATTTGAGCTCCCAAGGTGATTTTTCCATCCTTGCTCCCTTTTTGCAATGCAAGGAGGGGGTTGAATTTTCGACCGCCAAAGAGCAGCTGCTCAGGAGAGCTGTCACCATCTCAACCCCTTCCCTGAGCAACGTGGGATGGCCTCTGTCTGGTCTGGGAAATTGTTCAGTGCCCAAGAAACAGCAGCTCTTGGAGGAAGGTCCTGGGTCCACACTTGCTGGGAAGACTCCAGTGAATCCCACCTCTCTGATGCTCCCCCATCCCTCACTCTGGGATCCTGGGGGGCATCCCCACCCTTGGTTTGCAGGGCTGGGGAAGGGCAAACCCAGGAGGGCAATCAGATAAGGTGCATTCCTGGGGTCTCAGTGCTGAAATGACCCCACATGGCAGCATTAATGCCCACACTCGACCAAGGAGCTGCCCAAACCCACTTGATCTACAGAGAACGAGCCTGGGGAGGGTGTTTTCCCACCCCCAGGGTGCCCCTCACCTGGGAGCTCGAGGAACAGTGACAATGTCTCTCTTGTGTGTGAAGTGCTGCCCGAGAGCAAATGGGAAGTGCCAGGAGGGCGATAAGCGGCGTTCCAGCCAGGAAGGCAAACTCGGCGCGTGTCCATCACTCCTCGGCTGCTCCTCAGCCACCCGGCCACCCTGGAGGAGGTGACTGTGCCAGCTCAGGGCTTGCAGAGCTATAAAGGCCCCAAACTCAACGAGGGGAAAAGCAGCTCATGGATCCACCTCACCCCACGCCACAGGGTTGTCCCTGCTTTGTCCCAGAGCCACCAGGAATGATGGATTTTCACCGTTTCTCCATCATCCCAAGGCACTCCAGGTCTCCTTCATCCACCTCCTGACACCAACTCCAGTTTCCCTCTCTTTACTGGACACTTGGCAGAGAAAATTTTGGAATGTCGTAACAATGTTCAGAGCAAGGAATCCCAGAATGGTTTGGGTTGGAAGAGACCTTAAAGATCACCTGGTTCCACCCCCTGCCATGGGCAGGGACACCTCCCACTAGCCCAGGGTGCTCCAAGCCCCATCCAAGCCAGCCTTGGACACTTCCAGGGATGAGGCAGCCACAACTTCTCTGGGAAACTTGTGCCAGTGTCTCATTGCCCTCATAGTCATGAATTTTTTCCTATTATCTAATTTAGATCTCTCCTTGTCCAGTTTAAGCCAAAGAGGTCAGTTTGATGTGTCCTTTTGTGTGCAGGGAAACTGAGGCATGAAAAAGACAGAAGGACCTTCATTCCCAGGGTGCTGAACATGGGCTGGAAGCTCCTGGGGTGATGCCTGACCTTCCCTGAGATAAATTTCTTTTCCTTCTCACCTCAAGCTAGAGGGGGAATTCAGAGGGGTGGGCCATGAAAAGCCCCTTTGGGATCCAGCCCCGAGCGCTGGGATTTGGGACTGTTTATTTCTGGGGTTCAGAAACATCACAAACACGAGCCGCCAACACCCATACGCTCCCTGCTTCAGTTTCCCCACCTCCAGAGTGGGATGAACTCTGCTTTTATCCCCCCAGCTCAGCAGCAATGCCAGGGGAAGGCTGTGATTTCACTCCCCACGGGTCCTGCCGCTGTCGCTCAGACATACCAAGCCCCTGAGTGCTGCCTTTGTCCAGCCCAGCCGAGGAGTTTCCTGGCTCGCTGCTTGTTTATGCATGTTTCCTCCTGGAGCCGTGACTCAAGCCTGAGGTATTCGAGAATTTGGTCATTGCAGAGCTAAGTCACCTTCCCGGCACTGGGAGGGACTTTGGAGTCCTCAGTGGAGCACCCAAATTCCCACCGCCCAGGGTTGTGGAATGGCTTTCCCTGCCCCGGGGCTTCACAACACAGAATGATGGACAAGCCTGCAAGGTCTGCTGACCACAACATGTGCCTTGACCCCAGAGGGAGGTTTTGGGTGGTGGGGCCAGGACAGAGGCACTGGACACACATCTGCCTTCGTGGGGAGATCCAGACTGAGGAGGAATCAGCAGCTCCATGTTCTGTAGGGTCAGCTGGATGCCCTCTTGGCTGGGGGTGGGAGCCCTGAAGTCTTGGGGCTCAGTTTGGGTCTGTCCTGGTATAGGGATGGTGTGGGACATGGGAACAAGGCCCTGCACTTGACTGATTGCTCCTTGACATGTTCCCACTGAAGACCATCCAAAGCCTCATCGATGTCCAGATCCACCCAGCAAAGAGCAGGAGTTTGGCTTAGGTGTCTCACTTGGGAGTTGGACACTTTCTCCAGTCCCAGCACCTTCAGGGACCAGACAGTCCATGTGAACTCCAGAATTCCATGGATTGTCACAACCAACCACGAGCTGAACACAGGCACAGCTGCCAGGGGTCCGAAATCCAGGAGGGTGGGTCCAAACTGAGCCTGAAGTAAAGGCTCTCTTCCAACTCACATGAGTTTATCATACCCTGGAGATACCAGCCAGGTGAAATACAGCCCACTGATGGCACAGCAGCCACGACAGGCCCTGGCACAGGTTGGGCAGAGAAGCTGTGGCTGTCCCATCCCTGGAAGTGTCCAAGGCCAGGTTGGATGGAGCTTGGAGCAACCTGGGCTAGTGGAAGGTGTCCCTGCCCATGGCAGGTGGTGGAACTGGATGGGATTTAAGGTCTCTCACAACCCAAACCATTCTGTGCTGAGGTAAACTGAGGCACCAACTTGCAGCAAGCTGAAGAAGGTATTTCCTACAGACACGACCAAGGCTGAGGGACCACAGCATGAAAGCCCCCTCAACCCCCTGGAAAAAAAACCCAAAAAACTACTTTGCTGGCTAAATCTATCCTATTGGGTCCAAACACACATATCCCACATGGATGAGAGATGGGAAACACACTGGGAGAGAAGGAACACGCAGAGGTGCTTCCCCCTTGGCTCTGAATGTTCAGAGCACCTCTGGCAGGGAGGGACAATCCCTGTGCCACCCCAGTGGGACACCCAAGCATCCCCCTCATCCCTGGAGAACCCCCGAGGTGTCCTTGCAGGCAGCTCATCCCCAGGCACAGCCTCTCTGCGTTCCGGCCACAGAAGGTCCGTCCATCACCTTTTAATCCCCAACCTCTGACCTCCCTCCTTTGTGCGGCCGGGTTTAAAACACCCCTGTTAAGGCAACAAGGAAATGACCCGGAGTCTGATCCCTCCCTGATCCCTGCTTTGCCACCCGGGACAGGCGATGTCCCCCTGGCAGAGTGTCCCTAATCCCTCGGCCACCCCAGACGGGAGGGTCACCGAGGGACGGTCCCCACCGAGCATCCACCAAGGGGTGGCGACCCGAGCGCTGGAAAGGGGCTGTTCTGCCCCAAAATCCCTTCGGGGCAGGGATGGGAGGCAGGGAAGGAGTGAATGGAAAGGCAGGCGGGATGTTTTCGTTCCTTCATGCCTAAGGTCACTGCTCCATCTAGTGTTGGGAGCGTCCCTTCTGCAGGGACACGGGAAAACGGGATGCTGGAGCCCTTTGGGAGGAACGCAAAGCAGCGGTGACTTTATTCTGCTTGGTTTACTTGTTTTTTTTTTATTGCCAGGAAGAGATTTGTGTTATTTCTTACGTATCCCAAACGCTTTGTTGGGTCATCTGCAAAGAGCCTGTGGAAGGAGCTGGGGTATCCCATCATATCCAAGCATACAATTGGGAAGTTTATTCCCATCCACACATCTCATGTGTGACACCCCAACCTCCAAATGAAGCTGGAGCCATCAGGAAAACCCTTTAGCAAAAGCTGCTGCCCCAAAGTGGAGGGATTCACGGAGACAGGAACATCATCATTAGGGTTCAGAGTCAACACTGTCACTGGGGGGAGGCAGCGGTGCCTCTCTCCAAGGTATTTGAGCAGAAAGGGTTGTTTCAACCTCTCTGTGCCCAGTAAACCCTGCAGGTATCTCAGATCAGCCGAGATTTTCTGAAGTTTTAGGGTAAAATGGTTCCTTTTTCGAAAAAAAGCTCAGAATGATCATTTTTGAGCCACAAGGGTTTATGGGTTTAGCAGTTCCTGGGTTACCATCCCTAGAGAAACCCATGGACTGTAGGAAAGAGAAAGGAAGGGACTCTTACTTAGCACGGCCATGCAAATAGCACTAATTGCTTCCAAATAGTTTTGATAAAATGACTCTGACAGCAAACTGAACATTCCACAGAAACTTTTAAAAATGCTGGAGTGGGAGTGAAATTTTAATTATTTAGGAAGCACCACCCATGGGGTCTGGGTTGTTGCCAGAACAGGACCTTCAGGACCTTAACAGGATCTTCAAGTACTTAAAGGGAGCTTATAATAAAAGAAGGAGTGACTCTTCACACAGACAAGTAGTGATAGAACAAGGGGGAACAGTTTTAAACTAAAAGAGGAGAGATTTAGATCAGATGTTTGGAAGAAATTCCTCCCTGTGAGGATGGGCAGACCCTGGCACGGGTTGCCCAGGGAAGCTGTGGCTGCTCCATCCCTGGAAGTGTCCAAGGCCAGGTTGGAGCAACCTGGGCTAGTGGAAGATGTCCCTGCTCATGGCAGGAGGTGGAATGGAATGATCCTTAAGTTCCCTTCCAATCCAAACCATTCTGGGTTTCCACAACTTCCTTAAAACCTTCAGTGGTATCCCAGCTGCCAGGATAGGGCCAGGAGTGGTGGCTCTTGGCTTTGAGAAAACCATCCAGCCATTATAGAAACAAGAAGAGCCTCCAAACTCACAGACAGAGATCCCTGCTGTCCCAGGGTTATAGGATAACTCAGATAAGAAGGGACCTCAGGAGCCCTTGTCCAAAACACAGTGAGAGATCAGGTCAGACCAAGCCGTGCAGGATTCCACCCAGATGTATCTTGAAGCCTCCAAGGATGGAGATGTCACAGCTCTCTGGGCAGAGCTTCACTCCTGGTGCTTGGGACAATGGTGTAAGAATGCTGGAGGTGAGCTGCTCCCAGACAGCAGCTCTGATCCCTATTACCAAAGTATGTGGCTTAATCCCTACTGGTGTTAACTGGTTTTGTTGCTAACCACAGCCATCCCCACCTCTGAGTCTCGCTCTCACCAGCACCAGCAATCTCCATCATCTGCTGAGCTGACCTATCAAGGCATTTCCCCTTCCCCTCTGTGATTTAGGGCAGGTTTCACATCCCCCACTTGCTGCACCAGCTCAAAAACTACTGAGAGGCACCTTCAGAGCAAATGGCCACCCTTCATCCTCATCTTAGAATCATCTTCAAATGCTTTGGGCTGGAAGGGACTTTAAAGTCCATCTCATCCCACCCCCTACCACAGGCAGGGGCATCTTCCACTAAATCAGGTTGCTCCAACCTGGCCTTGGACACTTCCAGGGATGGGGCAGCCACAGCTTCTCTGGGCAACCTGTGCCAGGGACTGCCCACCCTCACAAGGAAGAATTTCTTCCAAATCTCTAACCAAAACCTACTCTGTGTCAGTGTGAAGCCATCCCCCTTGTCCCCAGGCTGGAGACACTGATCCCAGGAGCTCTCAGCCCCTGGAGATGAGCCCTCCTCCCAGCTGAACCACACACCAACAGGTCCTGAAGACCCACTGCCCTTTGCTTTATTCCCGTTGCAGTGAAGGGAGCGTGGATGGAGACATCACTCTCACGTGGCAGGTGGTCCTTGGCCAGCCATGTCCCAGGGTCAGGAGTGGGGTGGGGAATTTTGGGTGCCAGGTATTCAGCAGCAGTAAAATATCATCATTTCCCAGTCTAGAAACAGGGAGAAAGAGAGGAAAAGCTGCAGGAACAGCATCTGGCAGGGTCCACGAGCAGTGCACAAACCCTTCTGTGCATCCCATGTCCTTGGGCAGCCTCCCACACCTCCTGTCACATCTGCCCCGGTGCCACCAAGGATTTTAATCAGCTCACACCTTAATTAGTGCACCCAGCCAGGCCTGTATCAGGAGGAGCTGAATGAGCTTTTGGCTTATTCCCCCCCACCCTGCAATACAATTTCCCAGCAAATGGTTATTTTGAATGGGAGGTTTGCCCAGGACATGAGCTCTCCCAGCCCCGGGGTATTTATATCAGCATTACACACTCGGAATGCTCCGACACAAGAAGTTACATAGAAAACGCCTTTTGTCCGGCAGCACAATCTGCTTTTTTGTTCCGAGGGGGCCAAGACAATCGGGGCTGAGAAGCGCTACCTTAACGCCCTTCCACCACTCATGGACTTAATTCTGGGGAGAATAACTCCCCGCAGTTATTGCCATAAAGCAAGGCAGCGATTCAGAGAGCCCTTTTCACTCGCCCATGCCGGGGGGGACCACCCAGGCGCTGGGAGGACAAAGCCACCCCGGCGCCCGCTGCGAGGGGCACAGCCCACCTGGGGAGGTGGGGATGGATGGTCCTGCAGTGCTGCCCCCCCCCAATTTGGGGCAGGGATGCAGCTCGGAGCCCCAGAGCATCACACAAGGGTGAGGCACGTGCAGAAGGGGATGTCGGCCCCAATGTGAGTGCCAAAGCTGAGGGAAGAAGGATTCATTCTTTTTTTTTTAGGAATCCACCTCTTCCCCGACTGCTGTGCTCGTGCATCAGCTGCAGAGGCGTTTGCCAGCTAGTGCCTGCAAATCTATGCATATGGAGACACAGAAATGCATGTTAAAAAAGAAAATCAACCCTTTCTTTCACAGCCATCACTCGGTTTCTACACACAGGGAGCGGGACTGGAGAGTCCCCCCTTGTCCCATCCCCTTGTTCCCTGGAGCAGGTCATGCTCAGACATCAACTCCTTGGCCCCACAAATAGCAACTGTCCAGAAGCCTAAATTAATTCCAGCAGAAGCAAATCCCAGAGGAGGGCTGAGCCACATTCCCTGCCCTGTCAGGCTGGCTGTGTTGTTCCCACAGTCCCCAAGGGATGCTTGACAGGGACACACCAGAATTCCCACCTCTTAACAGAGAGAAAATCTTCCTTTTCCCCACTTTGGGGTCCAGAGGGCACCTCTGTCACTGAAGTCCTGCCTGTGAGCCCTTGGGCTCATCACTTGTCCCCATTGCCCTCCAAAGGGTCTGGTGTGAGGGGACAAGCAGGAGCTCAATGGCTGCTCCCATATGGATTTCATCCGGTGCTTGGGAAGGGCATTTTCCTGGATCGGGCTGAAATGAGCCTACAGAATAATCTTGTGGAGGGGACACACACCAACCCTCCCCAATTTCAGAAAGCAAACTGGAAAAAAGGAGAAAAAGGGGGAGAACCGTGTTGATTAGGAAGCACGGGCTACTGAAAGATTGTCTGAGATTCCAGGGGGAATCTCCTCTGCAGGGAAATACGGATAAAGCAGCCAGGCTCTGTCTGTGTGCTCGTCCCCCCCACTTCCTAAACATCACAGGAGGCAATTCGGCCCCAGCATCAAACACAGGGGGGTCCCTGGGATCATTGGAGCTCCATAAACCTTTTAAAATTTAAAATCTGGGGGCACAGAACATGCACAAACCAGAGCACAGGGCAGGGGAAGGCTGCTCAATCCCTCTACTACACACCGGAGAATCCACACGGAAAAGCAACAGGGTTTTCATGTTTTTCTGTGGAATTAAATGGTTCTTGGACTAATCGATGTGCCAGTCCATCCCCCGAAATTCCAGGCGCTGGGGTTGGATGCAGGTGTTGCTGAGCATCCAGTGGGTCCCAGGCGTGGCTTCTCAAACCCACTGCTGCCCTCTGCTGCAAGAGGCCTCCCTGGGAGCCAAAGGACACCAAAATCGGGCTGGAAAAACCTTTTTGGAGCCAGTTTTCCTGCTGTTCCAGCTTGGGCAGGTGTCTGTGCCTCAGTTTACCTGCAGGGGGGTCTATCCTGATAAAAACGTGGATCCACACATCCTGATTTCAGCATCAGCTGCAGCTCGAATTGGCCACCAGTTACATTATCAGCTGTTTGCTCTTTCTAAAATAATAAAATACCACAGGCAGTTCATTCATTCCCCCTCCAGGAGAAAACACAAATGGGACAAATCCTTCCCTGTGAGCACATAACTCATGGAAAGCAAGATGAGCAGGAAAAGGCCACGTTTGATGCTGTTTCTCCCTGGAGAAGAGTGGTCAAAACATTCCAACTTGGCATTTTTTTGAACTGCTCATTTGTTTTATTTTTCCCCCTCTTCTTCCTCAATTTTTCCAAGGTCTCCTACTTGGCCTCAAGCCACCCATGGACAGAATGTGCCCCCTGGCATTGCAAAGAGCTGCCAGTCTTTGCTATTTGGCTCCAAATTTGAATTTTATCTCAGGAACTTTGCTTTTGCTTTCATTTCAGTTTGGAAGGAGCAGAAAAGAAAATAAAAGAAACAACAAAAAAAGAAATGAAGCCACAAAAAAATTCTCATAGGAGAGCAAATTCTGCCCTTGCCCTGCTCTAAAGCAAAGGATCAAGGACTTAAAAAAACATTCCTTGAAACAAGGGGAACAGTCAGGATCATCCCAGCACAGCTTCCAGTCCCCTGAACACAGGACTGGACTTGATGGGAGCTCAGAGTTGGATTCAGGAGATAAAATCAGGGTGACGGTTTCTGGGTTAGGAGACGACATGAGGACAAGTGTTCTGGAAAGCTCTTTAATTCAGGATGCCTTGGAGCAGCTGGTGGAGGGATTGCCAGCCAAGGAAAGTCACTGCTGCAGTTTGTTCCTTGGAAAATGAGGATTTGGGCCCAGACTCCTCCCGGGAGGAATTGAATGGAGGGGCTGAAGTCAGTCTGAGCTGCTCAGCGGGAGCCAGCGGGGTGGAGGAGCTTCCAGGGTGACTCAGACCCAGCACTTCAGGGATCAACAGCTGCTCCTGTGATGGCCAGCTGGGACTTTTCCTCACCTAAAGGCACGGTCTACACCCAGGCAGAAAGGCCTTTCAGAGCCCAGAAGAGCAACTAAAGGAATTCCAGGTGGCACATCCCAAACACACGTCTTCCAACCAACCTTCCCACCTGGACCAGGGGGAGGAACATCCCTACAGCAAGACTTATCCCCACCTGACCTTCATCTCCATGCACCAGCCAAGTGACCCATCCCAAAGCTACGTCCCCACCACGCTCATGCCATGCCCATGGTGGGCTCTGCTGGCCCCCAGCTGTACAGAATCCACCTGTGTTTGTTACCTGGTCTGTAATTACAGATTTCACCCCCCCAGGGATCTGTGGTCCTGGATGCTGGTTGCCAGTGGATTAAGAGAGCTGGTCTCCAAGTGAAGACCTCAAGACCTCATTTTTCCCTCATTTTCCCATATTTGCCTCTCAAACAATGATGGGAAGAGGCAACTGGTCTCTTCCAGCCTCTTCATCCCATATCTCCAGGGTCTTACCCCTGTGACCAGCTCACACCTCTCCCCTTAGAATTAAATAGGGAACCAGCCTCTATTCAGGCTGCAGAGGGACAAGTTTATTCTCACATCAGCCCTAATTAGTGACCAGCACGTGCCCCTCAGGCCCTGGGCAGTGGAGCAGAGAAGGGTGGGGATATTTTGGCACCTCTGGCATCAGCATTATCTGCTGGGTGCCCAGCTGCCACCAGCGTGAGCTTTCAAAGGTTGCAGAGCTTATGATTAAAACCCTGATTCATTATATTGCCTTTGTAACCGCACAACGGGTATGGGCTCAAATGTTAATTGCAATCTATTTCTCCAGGATAAATCCCAGATATTTCCCTAGAGATAAGTATTTCACAAGCCCTGAAAATGTGAAGGAAGTGGGGGTTTGCCCAAGGGACAGAAGAAACCAAGAGGACAGGGGTTGGGCTCTGGTTTTACCCTGTATCCCTGAGGTGGGATGAAAAAGACACTCCAGGATCTCCCTTGCCTGGGAACTGATAGATCAAGTCCTTCCTCTCTGCCCTGTGGTTTTGGGTGAGGAGATGTCCTTCTTCATGATTCTCTAGCTAGAGACCTCTCAAGGTCCTCATCTGTGATGTTTGTAGGGTTCCTGATGAATGTTATGGCCATCCCATTGCAGACCTTCTCCCACTTCTGCCAGGGCTGCTCAGAACCACAGCTGGACTCAGAATCCTTGAGGGGTTTTTCCTCCTGGGAGCTCTGATGGATCTCCAGGAGCTTTCAGCACTGACAGCATCCTGCAGCAAGGACACCCCCATCTGGAATTGGGAGGGTGCTCAGACACTGCTGCACCATACAAGCCACAGGCCTTGGCTAATTCCCACTTGAATCTGCCTTTGACTTGAGAGGATTTGCCTTGGGTTGGAGAAATATCTCATAATGTCTCATAGGAGCCCACAGAAAGGGCTTGCTGAGGCTGCTGTGTGAGCCCATCACGCTCCTGCCAGCCTTGCAGATCCTTTGCCCCGTGCTCAGGGCAAGAAGGGGGAAAAGTTCTCAGGCTTGGGTTTGTGGGATGATGCAAGAACTTTAAAACAGGGAGAGGGATCTTGGGGACAGCCCTGGGACCCCTCAGATCTCACCTGGGCTCTGCATAATGGCAAGTGGAGGGTGTCAGCCCAGGACCTCTCTCATCCCTCTTGTCATTCTCTATTTCATCCTGACACACAGGTCTGTAGAAGGAGGTTGTGGATTCCCCAACCCCACAAACATTCAAGGTTGGGTTCTGAGCAACCTGATCTGCCTGAAAGTGTCCCTGCTCAACACAGAGTTGGACTAGATGTTCTTTACAGGTCTCTTCCAACCCAAACCATTCCATGGGTTTATGATAAAAGGGAGCAGGGGATTATTACCTCATAGAGACACAAAAGGAGATTAAATTATCCCATTCTGCAGTGACTTGGACATTCACCACCTTTTTACCCTCTTTTTGCACCACACCTTCCTCCTAACCCCAAACCCTTCTCCGTGGCCCTTCCTCCAGCACCCTCCTGACTCCAGTTCCTTCTGCCTTGCAAACCTTGCTGCAAACAAACCCTTCTGCACTGGCATTTCTCCCTCCTGCCATTACACCAGCGTTTCTGCAACGTGCATCCTCAAATTTCCCCAAAAAAATGACGCCTGATGAACAAAACCCTCCAAGGTGACATTTTTCCAGCCTGGAAACAGAAGCTGGACCCAAAGAGCCGCCGTCTGGGGTTTTTTTTCTCCCTCACACAGGTGTCCAGTGGGGGTCTGTGACCTGACATTGATGTTATAATTAGGCTGGTTTCCATCTTTCTCCTCCCAAGCGAAACAATCGCCGTCATTCTTGCGGGTGGTCAAAGTTCACCGTGGGCCTGGCACGGCTGTGACATTGATTGGCAGGTCCCAGGGTGACCCCCGTCCCCTCCTTTGACACAGCTTGTCAGGTTTGGGCTTATCAATTAGTGGCTGCACAGCTTAATGAGCTTTTGATGATGGAGACCAGCTGAAATTTCATTCTAAACGCTGCGGTAATAACTTTGCTGCCTCTGGTGGGATGTTTTCTTCGAGATCTCCGTAGCCAAGTGACTTCTTATGGAAAGCCAGAGCACTTTTAAGCTCAGTAACTGGGAATGCTGGCTGGAAAATGTGTTTCTGAGGTGGCAGCTTTGTTAGAAAACCAAAGGGACTTCAGAGCACTCTGCTGCTGCTGGAGGGGAAATAGTTCAGCTGAGCATTAAAACTCCAGGTTTTCTGTGCATGGGCAGTAAGAGCAGGAGGATCAGAGACACAATAAATCCTACACAGATCCAAGAAACTGCACAAAGCTCTCCAAATGGGATGTTTTGATGCTCCTGCCTTTTGTTTTGGAGAGCATCTCCCCTCTGGGAAACAAGTCCAGTGGTGTCTGATTGGTTTGGGGTAGGACCAGGCAAGGGAATAAGCTCTGGCATTGCTGCACTGCCCATCCCAGAGACCAGACTGGTCCCAGACACCAGATCCAACCCAAGATCTCCAACCCACAGCCACCAAATGGGAGAGGCTGTGGGACCTTCAGGGGACTCCTCAGTTCATGGCAGCTCAAAGTTGTCCAGGTCACAGGAGTGAATATCCTTGTGATGAGCCTTGAGAATCCCTGGAAGATCAAATATCCCTAAGGGACCAATCCCAACAAATAGTTTGAGCTGTGGGTAATCTTGTGGCCCTGCCCTGAAGATCTGGAAGCATCAGTGAGGAGTGGCTGGTGTCCTCAGGGGATGCCCAAAGACCTGGGGCAATGGTGGTTGTCCATCTGTCCACCCCACGTGGACCTGAGCCCCACAGGTCTGGACAGCTGATGAAGCTGCACTCCAACCAGTGATTGCAGCACTGCAAAGTGACCTTCAACATTAAAATACTGCCATGGAGTAAACCCAAAACTGGAGAAGGTGAAGGGAGAGACCAACTATTCATGGTACCAGCCATCACCATCATCAGATTGTGAGGGTTGAGCTGCACAACCCACCCAACAACAGGCCCTCAGGGGTTAAACACCGACATTATTCCTCACTCCTCAAACACAAACATCCTCCAGGCTCACAGCTCTGAGGCTTCAGGAGCTGCTGTGACTTGGTGGCCACAGCATCTCCACACACTGGTGAATTCAGCTCATCATCCCCCTTGTGGGGAGGTTTGGCTGCTTAAAAAGGAGGTATTTGCTCATGGATGTGGTTCTGCTGCTGCTGTAGATGTCCAAAATGCTCTCAGATGTGGTTATGGTTGATGGCAACACCTCTGCATTTGAAGGGCTCTGTGGAGAAGGTGCAGCCAGTGAGAGCTCCTTGACCACAGGTGTTTGAGGGACAGGGCAGGGTCACAGGGTGTTTTCCAGGCAAAACATCCCGCCAGAGTGGATTTTCCAACCTAAACACTGAGGGAATTAAGTGCTTGGGGTCAAAACAAGGTGGGGGACACAGCAAATCCATGCCTGTCATCCCAGGGGGGATCCCACTGGCTAAGTGTGGTCCTCTCTGCTGGAGCCTTCCCTCAGGAGGTGATGGACACCTACTGGAGGTGCTGTCTGGAGTGGGATGGGTGAATCACTCCTGTTTATCTCCACTGACTCCACTGGGAGGGTGGGCAGGCTCTGGTTGCCCAGAGAAGCTGTGGCTGCCCCTGGATCCCTGGAAGTGTCCAAGGCCAGGTTGGAGCACCCTGGGCTAGTGGAAGGTGTCCCTGCTCATGGCAGGGGGTGGAAATGAATGATCTTTAAGGTCCCTCCAACCCAAACCATTCCATGACAGCAGAAGAACCACCTTTTGCCATCCAATCCCTCCTCCCTGGGTACCAAAAGGCAGCACCAAGGCTGCTCAAACAGCACATGATGCCTCTGAAAACGCAGCGAGAGACCTTTCCCCAGAGGTGTCAGCGATTAGCAATGCTGATGCTGTACATCTCCTCGCTCCCAGGTCACACTGCACGTCACTGAGTCATGAAGTGCAGCTGTTTCCAAATTAAGGAGAGGCAAAAAAATAAAAAGTGAGGCAGAGAGAGCTGCAGTATTTTGCCCAAGATCCCTGGGGAGTCAGAGTCACGAGCATGGAGCTGCTCTGCTCCCTTTGCTCTCCAGGTTTCAGCCTCACACTGGAGGTGCTCTCAAAGGTGCTCCTGGGTCCTTCTGCCACCTCAGTCAGCAATGAGAGGAGAAACCGTGGCAAAAGAAAAGCTCTGGCTGCAAATATCCCTATTTATCTGCCTATCCAGGGAGGCATTCGGAGTTTTTCTTGCTCTTCTCCCCCTTTCCACCTTCCTTTTGCTGCCAGGGTGGGAAAACACGAGCAGCAAGATTAGATATTTCATCTTTTCAACAGTCCAGGCCCATCCATGGGTGACCCCAGGGGCACAAATCCAAGGAATAATTGCTATATTTCTTTTGGTAGCAAATTGCTGCAGGGGTGGGATGGGGGTGTTGTAATTTCTCAGCTCCTGTGAGTAATTGCAATTCTCACCTCGAGGTGAGAGACTCCGAGGTGAGAAATCCCCAACCTGACAGCAACCAGGAGCTTTAGGGCAGCAGAAAGCAGAGCAGTGAAGGACCTCAATGTCCTTCAGCCTCTTCCACCCTGGTGTCACCCCAAAATACCCCAAAATGACTTTTCCATCACCGCCAGGAGGGATTTAGTGCTCGGACATCACTGCCAGCAGCTCAGAGGTCTCCACCACCCCACCATACCAGACACCAGCAGATTATCACCAAGTATCTTCTCGACAGACAACTTGCCCACACTTGGGAGAAAAGATTATTTTTGGGGACCTTAGATCAGAACAAATCCAGCCCTTGGTGTTGTTTTTTTTTTCCTGGGGTAGGTGCAAAAGGAAAAGCATCACTCGGGAAGAGCTTTGTGACTCGGGGTGGTGTTTTTACAACCCCAGAAATCGCCTTGCACAAACACTTGGGTGGGTTTTTTTTTTTCAGAAGGCAGAGAGAACAGGGTGTAGCTCAGCCGGCAGATTTGTCATCCGAGGCTCCCGGCGGGGAGGAAAACTCTGCAGCTCCAAAGGGGCCATCCAGGAAAAGCCAAAGGGCTTCCTGAAACTTTGGGAGCACCCAGGGAATGAGCTGAGCTGCCCTAAGGGCTCCTTTCCCATTTTGTCCTTCTCCCCCCCGAGTTTTTCATAGGAAAGAGAAAGCAAGTGACACGTCTGCTCTCTCAGCTGAAAGAGAAATCGAGGTATCTTTTCCCTTCCCATAAATGTCATGAGTCACCAGGCAAAGTGTTCCTTCTGCACCACTAATGAATCAGTTCCACGGGGCCAAATCTCCACGTCTCCAAACCTCCAGCTCCACGTGGACTCGGGTCTCCACGAGACAATAATAATGAAGTCAGAGCTCTAGGATGATGTATCATAGCTGATAAGGATGAAATGATCCCCCCTAACTCACTTTGCACCCCGGGAGGCACCTCCACCAGCTGGATTTTCCCTGGGGAGGGGAAGTGATGGGATGGTGGAATGAGCATCTTCCCCGCTCCAGCCCTGGGAGCTGAAGTGAGGAATTGCTCTGGGTTAAAAATAAAGCCAAAGGGAAAAAAAAAAAAGAGAGAGAGAGAGAGAGAAAGAGAGAAAGGTTATTTTTAACTCAGAGCAGCGCCCTGATCTGGTTCACCACCCGGGCATGGAGACAGGGCTGCAGTTGCTCAGCTCAGCAGTGGCCAGGAGGGGATTTGGGGATGGGGGAAAAATTTATATGAATGGGCTTTTCCTGCTGCCTTGAGAGCAGCTTCCCCACATCAGCCAGCTCATGGACACAGCGTGGCCTCCCAGCTCAGCTCCTGCCCCAGGGCAGCGAGGGCAGAGGGCCCAAACAGGAGCAAATTCTCGTTATTCCCCTTAAATCCCATTTGGGGGTCAACTCGGTGTCTCTTAAACGAGGTCGTGAGCGATGCCGTGTCTCGAACGGGTCACAAAGGCAGGGCTGCACCGAAGGGACCGGGACATCTGCGATCCCAGTGGGAGCTGTCCGTGCCTGGATGGGGAGGTGGGCAGCAATCTGTCCCCTGCAGCACTCAGCCCCTCCCTGAAATCCCCCCTTCCACACAGGTCAGCCTCTGCAGTGCAGGAAAAGATGATTAATTTAATTTCTCTTTGCCCCCACTTTCTCAGCCTGGCTGCTTTTTGGCTGTCTGGGGAGGCTTAATGCAATGTAAGGGTTTTCTTAAGTAAAATAATAATAAGAAGGATAATTTATACCTGCTCTGCACAGGGAAGTTGCCCCTCTGGATGAGGCACAGGGATCATCTCCCCTCCCACCCAAGCTCCCTCCTGGCATTTCTCAGCCCTGTTCCTCCCATCTCTCTTGTGCATGACCCAGTTTTTTTAGGAAAAGAAGCTTTTGGGCTCACGTCCATCTGTCTGTCTGCCTTCTCTGCATAATGTTTTCAGCTGCTGGGTGATTTCAACCCCATTTGACAGGGGATGGAGGACTTTGAGGTATTCATTTCCTAGGAGCATCAGGGGGAAATCTAGAAATAAGTAGTTTTGGTGGCTTCCTGCTGTGTTTCAAAATTCCTCTTCCTGTCTTTAATAAAGCAGGTATTTAGCATTTAGCCTGGGACAGCACAGTGACCTCAATTTGTCTGAAAGTTACCCCAAAACAGAAAGGAGATAATCCTAAATTTACGGTGCACAGTTGCTTCTGCCCCAATCTCCTGAGGTTTGGAAGCATGTGAATTATTTTTTTCTCCCTATGGAGTTAAAAAGTTGCTGTGTTGAACTACTCCCTCTCACCCATGCGAGGTAAAATACATCCATTTTAATTTAAGCAACTAAAATTTTAATTTAAATAATGAAAACTAATTGTTAAGGAAAAAAAGTTAAAAGGAATTTTCTCTGCATGGGGAAACTGAGGCATGGAGGGTCAGGAGCAGCACCCAGCACACCCCATCCTATAGATCCTCCCCTTTTACCCTTTCCCAGCGCCAGAAAGAGTAAAAACTTTATCAAATCATCTCTGTTTTGTCTCAGAAGTGAACAGAAATGGGAGCAGACTGGGAAAAGGGGGAGAATCCCTGCAATCCTGCTTTATTGTGGATTAAAAACCATAAGGATCCTATTTGGGTTTGTGGACAACCAGTGGATGCTGAAAGTGTGGAGCACACCAGGACGTGCCAGAATCCCATGGCAGGGTGCATGGGCAGCTTTGAACTTGGATTAGGAGCTGGACTTTGATGATCCTTGCGGGTCCCTTCTGACTCAGTGTATTCTGTGATAGGGGAAACTCAGAATATTCTGTGATAGGAAATATGACCACATGTAAGGCAGGAGAACACTCCTGACAGACAGGGCAATCCTACACTGTGGATGCTGCCTGGCAGGGATGCTGCACTGGATGGATGCTGCACTGGATGGATGCTGCATTGGATGGAAGCTGCACTGGGTGGATGCTGCACTGGGTGGATGCTGCATTGATGGATGCTGCATTGGATGGATGCTGCACTGGATGGATGCTGCACTGGATGGAAGCTGATGGATGCTGCACTGGATGGATGCTGCATTGATGGATGCTGCATTGATGGATGCTGCATTGATGGATGCTGCACTGGATGGATGCTGCATGGCAGAGATGCTGCACTGGATGGATGCCACACATATCCCCAGACACCCTGACACATGGAATATCTCTGAACAGCCCGTGCCTGCCCCCAGCCCCACGAGGAACACGCACATCCCCACCAGCCTGGCATGTGCAAACCCTCCAGCAAGCTCATGCTGAGCCCACGAGGGGCATCCCACATCCATCCCACATCCCAGCAGGGCCAGGCATGCAGCTTGTGCAAGAATCCAGAGCAAATCCTTGGCTGCTATGGGAAGGGGAGATGGTACTGGAAAGGGGGAACGGAGCAGGGAAAGGGTGCAGGGAAAGGGGAACACTGTAGGGGAAAGGGAATGGTGCAGGGAAAGGGGAATGGTGCAGGGAAAGCGGGATGGTGAAAAGAAAGGGGGAATGATGCAGGGAAAGGGGGAATGATGCAGAGAAAGGGGGAATGATGCAGGGAAAGGGGGATGATGAAAGGAAAGGAGGAATGGTGAAAGGAAAGGGGGAATGGTGCAGGGAAAAGGGAATGGTTAAAGGAAAGGGGGAATGGTGCAGAGAAAGGGGGAATGATGCAGGGAAAGGGAGAACGGTGCAGGGAACGGGGAACGGTGCAGGGAACGGGGAATAACGCAGGGAAAGAGGGAAAAGCGCAGGGAAGGTGACGGAGCGGTGCGGAGAATGGGGACAGACGGTGCAGGGAAGGAGGAGCGCTGCGGGGCAGGAGGAGGGACGGCTCCCACGGCCCGCATTCCCGTATTCCCGCATTCCCGGGGGTCCCGTTCCCGCGCCCCGCGCGGGGAAGTGGGCGTGGCCAGTCGATAGACCACGCCCCATTGGCTCCCATCCGCCTTTACCACGCCCCCTCCCCACATAAGCCACGCCCACACCTGGCATTGTATTATCGCTCCCACCCTTGGCCACGCCCACACCCTCTTAAACCACGCCCACACATTGCATTGATTTGCCGGTCCCGCCTTGACCACGCCCACTCCCCACATAGGCTACGCCCACACCTTGCAGTGTATTGTCACTAAGGCATTGGCCACGCCCACTCTCATCGAGACCACGCCCATACATTACATCACATCATGTTACCACGCCCTTGACCACGCCCACACCCCTTAAGCCACGCCCACGTTCTCTATTACATTACAGTGCATTATCACTTCGCTTGGCCACGCCCACTCCCCGTAAACCACGCCCACCAGTTATATTATAGCTTAGTATCACTCCCTTGGCCCCGCCCCTCCCGCCCCCAGGCCCCGCCCCCGGGTGTTTCCCGCCGTGCCCCGCGCGGGGCGGGCACTGACGTGGCCCCTCACGCCGCCATCTTGTGCTCCAGGGCGGATCGCTCCAGGCCGGCCCGACCGGGACCCTCCGTCCGGCACCCCCGACCGCCGCGCCCGCACTCACCGCCCGCGCACCCAAAACACGCCGGTGGGTTCGCCGCCGCCTTCCCGTTCCCCTTCCCTCACAGCCTTTTCCCCTCTCCCGCCCGCCGCGCCCCCGCCCGCGCTCTGCGGCCTTGGCGCGGGCCGGGCAGGGCTTTCCTTATATCATTCCCTCGCGCTCTTCCTTCTTTTTTCCCTTCTCCTTCCTTCGTTTCGCTTCTCATTCCTTCTCCCCCGCGGCACCGGAGGCCTCCGGGAGGGCGCTGCCCCATCCGCCCCTCACGCCTTTGCTGGGGGTGGGGGGGGCGGGTCGGTCCTTTGGCTTCCCTGCTGGAAGGGGTGGGATACGGGGGGAAAAGGGGTGGGATACGGGAGGAAAGAGGTGGGATATGGGAGGCAAAGGGCTGGGACATGGGGGGGGGGAATGGCTCGCCAGCCCTGCACAAGGCCCCGCTCCCTCTAGCGATGGGATCAGACGGGATGGGCTTGCCCTCCCTTCCCCAAACTCGCTCGTTCGGGCCCCTGCCCCGCCCGTGGACGGCTCCGAGGAGGAGGGAAAGGCATTTCCTCCTTTTCCCTATCCCCCCGAGAACCCCCCTCTGCTGGGGGAGTGAGCCTTGGGTGAAGCTCGTGGGACTGAGGTTGTTTTTCTTCCCCCCTGTAAGCCCTTGGCTGCTGAGTTGGTGTTTCTGCAGGGCTGGGGAGTTTGAGCTTTATCCTGGGGCAAAGAGCTCTGTCTGCCTCCCATGGCTCGGGTTTGATGGGCTTGGGAGATCAGCTTTCCCTGGCGGAGCAGCTCCCGGTGGGAGGATATTATATTCTGGCTGAAAATACTCCATCGTGCCCCTGTGAGAGCCGAACGTGATACTTGGGGCTGATAAACCTGTGTGCGATGAAGTGATAGCCCAGCTCTGCCCAGGCAGAGTGTGCCTGAAACTGCCGGGCCTTAAAACTGCCCAAATGTTGTTGTGTCTGACATTGACCTTGTGGCTTTGCCGCCCCGCTCTCTGCCAAAGCAAATTCCACAGGTTGATTAGAGTCCTAACCAGAGGTCTGGTGTTGAAATTGTAGCTTTGTCAATAACTAAGATTCCGACTGTTTGTTTGGTACTTTGAGCTTTGTCTTGCGAGGCTCACAGCACCCCTTTGCAGGGTATTCCATTAACCTTATTTTTCAGGCAGAGAAATCGAGGTAAAGTGGATTTTCCAAGGTCATTTAGCAAGATCGTTATGGCTATTTTTGCTGCTGATTTGGAGCACTTCTGCAGGAAAAAAAGGAAGTGTGGCTGAACTGGAGGATTGCTATTTTGCTTTTATTCGTGGGGGGTGTGATTACATAAAGTAGAAGTACAACCTTTTGGATAAAGGGATTGTCTGAAAGGAGGGCTTATGGGTTTGATGCCATATTACAAACACATCTGCAGTGCTGGAGAGCCCTTCTGGGCTGCTTTCCCTGTTGGAATAATTGCATTGGGTGAAAGGGTGAGGAAACTCGCCTCACCTGAACCTCTTCAACCCAAACTCAGCTGCTTTGCCAAAAGCTTGTTGGTGCTTCTCCCGTGGGGGAACAGCAGGAGTTAAAATGGCTCAAGCAGAGCTAGTCCCCACTCAGAAGAGTCTTTGTGTTTGTGATGTGAATCCTGTAAAAAGTCAAATACCTGAATGTAAATGGTCTGAGGATTTCAGTGATCGAGTTTGGTTTTTTTTTTAAAGATTTCCTAGTTGTGAAATAGCTGGAATGTGAAAGGGACTGGGCAGGACCTGTGCTGGGTGCACCAAGTTCCCTGTGAGTGTTAGTCATGCTGACCAAGTAGGGGGAGGACCAGTCTCATCTTTTCGAGGCAAACCAAGTGTGTGTGGGAGTAGGGTCTGGATTTTAGTCCTGGTAATTCTCCCAGTTGTGCTCCAGCTGCTTTAAGCAGCATCATTTATAGAGATAATTATCAGAGAAGCCATTGAAAACATGAATTGGTGGAAGGAGGAAAAAGTAAGATTCTATTTAAATCTGCCATGGTGAAGTTTGAAGAACCACCTTTACACATCCCAGCAGCTTTTATTCCTAAAATAACCTTGTATTTTTAAAGATTGACTCTTCAGGCAGGAGTTGTTAAGGATTTCAACAGCCATCCAGATTGTTTTACAGTGGATAAATTCGGTGAACGTGGGTTAATTTTATCTGAAAAGGAATAGTTTTCGATCTTTTTTTAGAAATCTCTTGAAAGTTTTGCTACTGGAATGCTACAGAGCTTGTGTGAGAGCTGGCACCATCCTCAGCCATTATTCCCTTTCTTTAACTGATGAGTAAAGAAGTTTATAATCAGCTTCCTACTACAGCAGCTGTTTTTCTGTGTTATTCAGCGTTTTTTTCTTTCTGCTTGCGAGTATCCAATTTTATTCCTTGTTTTTAACACACACAAACCTTGGTGGTGCTTCTGCTGATGTTTCAGTTCTAATAAAGCAGCACTGCTCCTGTTCACCCCCAGCTCCCTTTGCAGGCTCTGCCACGGCATTTTCCCCAAACCAAAAGCCAGTTTCATTGCTGGAGCTCTCGTGTGAGTTCTTGCCATTTCTACTATGAGTGTAAATGTTGACTTAGTGCCCAGTTACTGGGAATGAATAACAGGATATTTGGCTTAAAATTCAAGGTTTTTAACTCAGGAACAGCTCAGCCTCAGAAAAACAACTGTGCAGCGTTTATCTGAAAAGCAGTTCTTTGTCATGACCAGTTCTCCCACCAGTGTACCCAGTGTTTTAACTGGTGAACACAAAGGCAGAGGCCATGCTGGGGTATCACAACTGCGTTGTTGGCACCACGTTATTTCCTGAGCAGCTACAGGCAGGGAGGTGATGGATGTGACTCCCTCTGTGCTTTTCCACCTGTCAGCCTGTCCTTTAAATAAAGTATTTTTCAGGCCAGATATGTGTTTTTCCTGTGGGTTGGTTTGTGTGCTGTGGGGTTGTGTGGAACTCCTTAAAATAGTTGGGGATTTTGCTGTGAAACAGCCATAGTTTCTTTTCCCTGCTTGAAGGTGAGAATAAGGGAATAATAACTCTTGGGTTTTGAGTATCAAGTCAAGTAACCCGTTCTCTTTGATATGGACTCTTTTTATTCTGGCCGCTATTTTAGGAGTGAGCTCTTGTGCCTGAGAAATAGGCATGACCCCAAAGGAAAATTTCGCTCTTTTGTCCTTGTTTTGATCTTGTAAGTGGAACTGTTTTCTATTTTCCTGCCACTCTGGTCCCAGTGCTCTCAAGAGAATATTACAGCATGTCAAAAATGCATGAGATGGGTAAAGTGTGTAAACAGCAAGGGGTTCCACCTACTTGGGTTAAAGGAAGGTGCTGCAGAAGGAGATTTCCTTTCACCTGGCTGCTCCCTTGAGGTTGGCATGTCCTCCATCTGCCTTGAACATGCAGAGTTCTTTTGGAGGCTTTTTAGTTGATCCCTGCAAGCCTTTGGTGGCCAAATCCAACAGTTCCCCTTTAGATGCAATTGTAGTTCTGTATTTTTAGCTTCTATTTCACATGGTGCTTCAATGTGGTACCTTTCCTCTGACCTCTCCTAAAACTCAAATAACAAGGTTATGATCCTGCAGAACACTTTTTCCACCTCAAGCTTGGCAGAAGCACCTCCAGTTTGAATTGGGGGAAACAGTTGCAGCGGTCAGTGTTGATCCCCAACACTCCTCTAGCTCTAATAGTTAAAATTATGAAGGAGTTGGGACTTAATGAAGATCTCTGAGAAGAGGTTCTTGCCATGACCTTTATTACAATGGTGAACAAAGAACCCAGCCTGCTTCTTAGCTACCCTGAAATTTTACACCTAGTCCATGCCTAGTGATGTTAATATGGTCTAAAGTAACTCAAAATTAAGGTAAATTTCAGTGTTAAGGCCCTGAAGTTAAAGAGTTTGTGTTGATAAATAGTCAACTCTTGGGATATCAGATGTGGAAAGCCAGTAAACAACTTCTAAAAATAGTTGAATATATCTGTATTGGGATTGTGTATTGGGCCACCCTGGCGTTATATAAAGAACTGTTGCGATCAAGAGTATTTTTCAAAATTTGCTGTAACAGAACACTTTAATTTGTAAAGAAATTACTTCAAGTTCAAAAGAACACGTCAGTACCGAAGACTGTTCCTGCTGAGTGGGGGTGTGAACACTGGGGCTCTAGATAATTCCTAAATTTTATCAGTGTGCTATTCTTGTTGGATGGCTTCTCACATTCTCTTTTAAATCACACTTAATATTGCAAGGAACAAGCTGCCGAGTTAGATTTGCACTTTGAATTATTTGCCAGTTGTTCTTGCATGTAACACCAGGAACAGCTGTTGAGGTTGGATGCTTTTTTAAAAAAAGCTTTCTTGCTTCTTATTTACACATTGGTTTGGTGATCTCTTGTGGGGATATTTTGCTTCTCCTGATAATTTAAAACCTTCTAGAATGCTCTAGATTAGAAGCATGATACAGGCCAACTAATGATAACTGACTGATTTCAAATCAGTATTTCTGTGAAATAACAAATTGATGTATTTTTGTTCCCCCGTGACTGATACAACTAGTGTGCTAATACCAGGTTAGGAATTAATGGATTTGGGGGTTTTTCTAACTGTTTTAGACAAGGAGTTAATGTTTAGGCCAATATTCCTTTAAATAGAGATGTATTTTGGCAGTAAATCCATTGTTTTCATAAACACACCACTTGCCACAGGTCTCTAAGCAAATAGAATTAGGTGTATAGAATAGAAATGTAGAATATAAAAATTAATAGAAAGCTGCTGGGGAACAGCTTTTTGGTAAACCTGCAACTGCTGGGGGCGTTCAGCTTGTGCTTTAATGTTTTGTCTGATTATAACTTGTAGCCCAGTGTGTCACTGGTGGTGGCACTGTGCTTATCTCTCTTTGAAACGGGCATTTAAAACATGATACGAGACAGAATTGCTCCCAGAGACATCAAATGCCCTCTGTACCTCTCTATCTCAGGGCCCTGTGCAGGGGAGGGACCGAGAACCGAGCTTTCCTTGACTGATCTCATCACAAACTATAAAATCCTAGTGGTGTGAGTTGGAAGGAACCTTAAGGATCGTGTTGTTCCACCTCCCTGCCGTCCTCGAGGCTGCTGGTGTTTTCCAGCTGTAGGGAACACATTGCCAAGACCTTTGGGCCCTGCAGGTTTGTTGTAGCACTTGTGAAATTTTGAGCATTATTTTTTCACTCTGGGAGCCTTTTGTGGTAAGTGCTGGTACCTGGCAGTGAAATAAATACATTTCTATACTGCAGGATAATTTGGGTAATACACATGGCATCCTCTGCCTTAGCCTCTGACTCTTTTTTGCTCTAGTGGGATTGATCAAAATTTGGGCTTAATGATTTTGGGGGTCTTTTCCAACCCAAATGAATCTGTGATTTTGTGATTCTGTGTAAAGAACTGGTGTAAACCTAAATGAAATTATGGCATTTGCCACAACTCCTGGCTCAGTGAAGTTGACTCTCTATGTGAAAAGAACTTTTCCAGGGGTGTGTAATGAAGTTTACATGGCAATTTCAAGGCGTACTGTACTGTGTTTGATGACCTGCATACCCTTCTGGTCATACTTCTGTGGGTTGGGTTGTTAACCAGCAGCTCACCCAAAAAGTTTGGAGGTCGAGCAGCAGATTTGACTGGTCATGATAAGCAGCCTGGATGAATTGACATTAAAATGCATTAACATACGTATAAATATAAAAAGCTGCAGATGATTAAGTGTTTAATGGTCTTTGGCCCTGAGGGATTCCTCAGAGCTCTTGTTCTAACCACCAACAATTAATAAAAGCAAATTCTACTTCTCCTCATGGGCCGTATCACTTTAACAACCAGCAGGCCGCTGCTATTGCAGACACTCATTCATTTTTAACTCATTACACCGAGCCGCTCTGCAAAGGGCTGCCTGTTCTCCTAATTGCTTATCTGAATGTATCACTTACTAGAAAACAGGCAGCTGAAAATACTTTGTTTCCTGAAATGAAACTGTAACTTATTCATTGAACGCCTGTTTTGCCCTTTACCAATGGTATATTGTATCTTACCCGAACCTGCCTGACGGGTTTTTGCTGCCGCTGAGCTGGAGTGTGTTAAAGTGCTCCGGGGAGAAACTAATCCCAGAGTTCAGCTTTGGGGCGATCTGGGCTCGGTGAGGGGTGCTGAGCTGCCTTTTCTAAGAGGTGAAGTTATGCCGAGGGAAAGCACGCACAGAGCGCTGCAGAAATACTCTGTGCTGTTTATTTAAATCGTTCCCTTTCATACACAAATCTGCCCGCTTAGCCTGATGGATCCCTCTTTTGAAGATGTGCTCAAGTACTACAAGCAGCTCAGAAGCCGGAGCCTTTCATGTTTTCAGGAACTTTACTCAACTCGTGCTTCTAAAATGATCGGTGTAGCGACTACACACAGCATTTGGGTGGAGGGAAAGAGGAAGTTCAGCTTCAATGTGGAATACTGGAGAATTGTTATATGTATTGCAAAGGTTGAAGATGCCTGAAAAATTAGCAGGGTTTCTTTTGGTTAATCTAAGAGAGTCTTACATTTCCTTGTATTTTCAGCCCGTCCAAGCAAGGGGCTGAAATGAGAGTTAAAGTTGAGCCCTGGGTGCAGCGGGATCCCGTGATCCCTCAGCTGAGCTGCATTAACAGGCAGCAGCCAGTGCTGGGAAGCAGCTCTGGACTGTCGGGGCAGTTTCTGCTGTGGCAGCGTCTGTGCTGGGCCAGGAGTGTGGAGTACAAACCATGGGAGTGTGATTTCCTTTCTGTGGGATTCGACGGCTGTGACTAAGTGGTGGTCAGAGGATGAACCCTCTCTTTTGTCCTAGCCACATCCAACAAGTCACCAGTGGGAACCACAACAGTCTGTGGGAGTTCTGAGGATGCATTTCTCCTGGTCTTTTTCTTTCAGCAGTGATTCAATTGCTTTTTAGTCAACATCTAAACACGCTTGTGTTGCCAGGGGTGGGCTGTAAAGTACACTGTGCTGCCTATAAAAATAAATGGGACTTTTGTAATGCCACCTACCCTGAAGTACCAAATAAGTTACAGAAGTGGTTTGGATGGCAGGAATGTGGCAGAGAACAAGAGGAAAATGGAAACCAAGTGTCTTAGCTTCTTATTCTACAGAAAAAGTAAAAATAGGGAGGATGGGTGGTATAAAAGCAGCTTCAGTGGTGAAGGGCAGACTTGACCTGGAAATAGCTGCCAGGAAAACAAGGATCTAACGGGATTCACTGCTGTTAGTGCCAAGTATAAACAACTTGTTCAGCAGCCTGCAACTTCTCCAGGGTGTGCAAAGGTGTCGTGGATGTAAATGACAGGATTTTGCTCAGTTACCCAATTCCTGTGATCAATCCAAGCATTTGATAACATGTTATGCTTTTAAACATGCAGAAACCAAAGAAAGGCATTCTTTGTCAGGGTTCTCTTGCTGTGAAACTTCATACACTCGTTTTTAAGAGTTAGGAGAGCTCTGGTAAAAGGTCACAGTTGAGCCCTGGCTGTTGCTTTGCAGATGAAGCCGAAGATAGAGGTGGCATGAGCAGCCAGACAAAGGAAAGCTTTACAGCCTCCCTCCCCTCCAGCCCAGGGATTGCTGCTGCTGTGGGCTGGGATGGGAGATTTCCTGCTGTGTGAGTGAACTGGAGAAATGGGCACTCCAGCAAAACTGTTTTCTCTGCTTCCTAATTAACTTTCCTGTTTATACAGCCTCCACATATTCAAGTGGGAGTGGAATATCCATGATCGTGCTGCAGAAATATGAAGGAAGTGGTGGAATCATAGAGCTTTCAAACCTCCTGTTTGGTATTAATCCACAGGCTGCCCTGTCTGGTTTGTACAGGAGTTTGTTTAGAGTTTTGGTCACACTGAACTTCAGTCATATAAATGAATCTTCGACTGGAGTTGCTTCAGCAAGTTGACGTGGTGATTGATGTCATTCAGGAACGCTGGAGTGGACTCTGAACTTCATCGTGGAGCTTCCTGTGCTTAGACGTGTGACCTGGTTAATGTTAGAGCCTTTAACTTTTGGGTTAAAAATTGTGTCCAGCATTGCTCCCTGAAGAGGACAGGACTGCTTAGATCTTTCCCAGTGCAGAGTGAGGAAGCCAATCTTCAGACATCCCTAGGACAGAGCTAAACAGAGTAGGATGAGGGTTCTTTTGTGGTGTGTTTTTCAACCCAAAGCTTGCTTTAATGGTCTTGAACAGATACTCTGTAAAGGTTACTTCAAGTGAGCGTTTTGGTTCAAGCACAGCTTCATCAGGAAATACAGAATGTCTTCCAGACATTATTGAAACTTCATATTGTGCTTTAAAATGTGTGATTTGGTTTACAGGAAGCTCCTTTTGTGAATGTTACACATCTTGGCTGTTTGTGCAATTGTGTGTTTGAAACTTACATTTTCAGTTGGGCTCGGTGTCTTTTTCAAGCGCCACCTGAGAGCTTCTAGACAGAGCAGCTGTGAAGGTGTGAATGGTCCCTGTCACCAACTCTGTGAAGCTTCCACGCTGTTTTCTCGTGCCTTATATAAGCAGAATATTAGATCTCTTGGTGATTTCAAACCCGCCCTAAACTGTGCAGGAATGGGGGGGAATTTGTGTGGGGTGACTCTCACACCAAGGGCACAGGGAGGTGTCTGAGGGCTGGAGTGGAGGCAGTTTCTGCAGGCCCTAAACAGGAAGCTCCTGGTGACGTTAAATCACTGTGATTACCCAGACTCAAGTGTTGGCTGTGAAAGAAGAAACGTTTCTGAACCTGCTCTTCTAATGTGGCTATTAATTTCTGATAGTTAAGTTTGATTAAAGGCAGATTGGCTTCCTACAGAAGGTTTGCCCCGATGCTAATGGAAGTAACACTGCTCTGTGTTAGTGCTGCTCACAGGCCATTTCCTCCTGGCTGGAGAGGAAGGAAACTGTTCTGAGTAGAAGAAAATCCAAGCTGTATTCCGAGTTTCCTTTGCAAAAGGAGGACCAGCCATTGCTGTGCTAAGCAAAAACTGTTTTTATCTGCAGGTCAATTAGGAAAAGTTTGTTTAATGCTGACACTTTGGCTGCAGATAAATTATGCCATAACAATGGGGGAGAAAGTACCTCAAGTGGTAGTGGCGTGAATTTTGCAAGCAAAAGTTTGAGAACAGAATTTAATGCTCACATCTCTGAAAGAAGATTTGAAATACTTGAAGCACTCAAAGCCACGTTGTTTTGTGAGCACTAAGTTTTGGCCTGTCTGTTACTTTCTGTCTTGCTTCAGTATGGGAGAAAATCATGTGCAGTGGTGTCTGGGGTATCTCTAAATGATTCATATTATCTCTTGCTTGTTTTTTTGTGGTTGTGCCCCAGTCAGAGCACAGCCGTCAGTAACTCATGAGTGATACTCTGATCTTTTCCCTCCAGACTTCACTGGCCAGTGAAAACATATCTCAAACATGGGAAATATTTTTGCTAACCTCTTCAAAGGCCTTTTTGGCAAAAAAGAAATGCGTATTCTAATGGTTGGCCTGGATGCTGCAGGAAAGACAACTATTTTGTACAAACTTAAACTTGGTGAAATAGTAACTACTATTCCTACTATAGGTAAGAGTTTTTACGTTTCTATAATGATTGCTTTGAAATTTGGGTCATGTTATTTGCAGCAATATCTTCTCCCTTGATTTCACTTGTGTATCAGAACAAACACTTGCTAAAGCCATGGCCTGGAGATGGCACAGCCAGATGTTCTGCCATGGTAGGAGAGTGTGGTTGTTCTTTCACTCCATTCCCTGTGTCATTGCTCATTGTGGAAGGAACCTTGATGGGCCACAGAAGGGCAGTTTGTCTCCTAAGTGTGGCATCTTGAAGGTTGGATGGAGAAGCAGAGGGCGACACCTTTTTTTCCCCCTCTTTTTGAGGGTGATCAGAGACCTGATTTGTGGTTCTTAAAGCCCTGGGGGGTTTTATTTTTTTGAAGCAACATAGTTTGCTCTGCATTTTTGTTACTGCTCAGGTAGCAATTAGAGCTGTTCATTGGGGTGATGGTGGGAGTCCCAGACAAACCCACATTTACCTGCTTTGAGAGCTTCACTGTGGAACTCTGCTCACTTAAAGTAATTTAAATTTTAAGCTTTTTTTAATATTCTCATTCTGAGTATGACTTTAAATACAACTGTGTTTTAGTGAGATTTGTGCCACCATTTGTGTTCCAGGTTTCAATGTGGAAACAGTAGAATACAAGAACATCAGCTTCACAGTGTGGGACGTGGGCGGCCAGGACAAGATCAGACCGCTCTGGCGCCATTATTTCCAGAACACACAAGGTGAGTCTGAACACTCCAATCACACCTTTTCAAAGTGGAAGAGGGGTTTTTTTTAATGTCCTTACTGAGATAATTTTGCCAGTTTCTTGTAGGGGAATGGAAATATTTATTCTTTTAAAAGGGTGTGTTTGTGTGTTGCTCTGGCTCTTCTCTTAAGCCACTGCAGGTTCAAAGAGGGATGGGAAGAAATCCAGAAACCAGTCTTCCTTGTCCTTGTGACTCAGAGTGAGCTCAGAAGTTTGCTTTTCTTCTGTCAGAGTCACAGCTCTCTGCCCTCACTTCAAAGCAGAGTCTTTACTACAAGCTCTGCAGCCCCGTGAACTGAGAGCTTGTCACTTTTTCACTGCTGTGCCTTTGTAATGTTGCCTTTCTTTGAGTCCTGTCACAGGGTTTCAAGAGTTGCTGCTCACTGGAAAATGCCAAGTTGGTTATGTAGAGGAAGCACCCAAGTTCCAGAAACACAAATGCAAACTAACACCAGTTTTCACCAGCTTTCAGCAAGAACAGACTTTCTCTCAGACATGAGATCACAGTAATGAGAAAACTGGGGTTTTTTTGGATCTATATTGAGTAGTTGTGCGTTATTTTCTCCTCAAAGCTTCATTCTAACCTCTAAATGTATTCATTATTTGTCAATAACTTGCAGTTAATGCTTATTCTGGTGGTTTGTTTCTTTCTAGGTCTGATTTTTGTGGTTGACAGCAATGACAGAGAACGTGTGAACGAGGCCAGAGAAGAGCTTATGAGAATGTTGGCAGAAGATGAGCTTAGAGATGCTGTTTTATTAGTGTTTGCTAACAAACAGGTATGCCCAAAAAAGGTGTCTCTCTGTAAGAACTCTTGAAAACATCCCACATGCTCCTGAGTGCCAGATCTTGACCTTGACACTTGTGTTTGCAGGGTAATAATAAACTCTCACAGTAAATGGCCATTCAGGTGTGTTGAAGGCAAAAAGCCAATAGATTAAATTCTCACATCTCGACTGATAGAAATTCTTATGTTTTCACTCTTAGGGGAAAATGCTAGCAGTTGGATTTTTTTTTAATGTTGATATGACTCAAGTACAGCACCAGCACCTGCCTAAGATTCCTCCAAAGAGAGAGGAGGTCTGGAGTGTTAGAACATCCCTGAATTCTTCACTAAGGGTGTTTGAGGGCACTGCTGGTGCTGGTGGAAGCACTGGTCTGGCTTTAAAAGTACTCATGTTGACCTGTGAGCTGAGAGTTCTGCCTTTTATTACTTACAAAGGTCTTGGCAGCTTAAACCAAATGTCAAGGACCTTAAGTATGACTAGTAAACATAAAGGAGGAATAACATCATCATTGACAGGCTCAGTTGGGAAGGGTGAAGAATCCTAAGTCACGTCTACGAGCAGGGAAGGTGGGCTGTGAACAGAAGCTGTGCTCAGCACAGTAGTAATCCATGATAGAAGTGGATCTTAAATCATAAGTGCAGTCACAGAAAGGATTTGCTGAGTGGAAAGTGAACGAAACAGAGCTGGAATTGTAAGCAGGTATGGGACAGCGCTCAGTCCAAGCATCAGCTGTCCTGCTTCCCTGTGAAATACTCCAGAATATTTGCCTTTGATCGTGGTGTTAAATCTGTGAGGCTCTTGTCAGTGTAGGGGAAATAGCTTGAATATCAAAGTGATCCACTGAAAGAGGAGTTCTGAGAGCTCTTAACTTTCTTGTAATGCCTTCAAAGCTGATGATAAAAGCGTGGGGAGACAATGACTCTGTTCCTTCCCCCAGGACCTGCCGAACGCGATGAATGCAGCAGAAATCACAGACAAACTCGGACTGCATTCTCTTCGTCACAGGAACTGGTACATCCAGGCAACCTGTGCCACTAGTGGAGACGGTCTCTATGAAGGACTGGACTGGTTGTCCAATCAGCTCCGAAACCAGAAATGAAACCATAAACCTTCCTCTTCCCTCTTTTTCCACCCCTCCCTCTTATTTCCTCCTATTCGCCCTTCGCTTTACTCTAATGTGGCAAACTGTGCTACTTTGTGGTATTGAGTGCCGGAAGCTGTTTTCATTTCTTTTTTGTCACAGTATATATTGCATCATGCTGTAAATGTGGCAAATACAAGCCTGAAAACAGTTAGGTTTCTTATTTAATGTAAATAGTTTTTGTTTCCAATGAGGCAGTTTCTGGTACTCCTATGCAATATTACTCAGCTTTTTTATTGTAAAGAATCAAGTCACTGTTTAGTACCTGGAAGGGATTTAATTGGGTTAATAACATAAGGGTTGCCAGTGGTCCTTGTGCAGTGGAGCTGAATTCAATCTCGGTTGGGTTGTGAGATCTGTGAGATCCATTTTGGTGGTTGGTTTTTAACCTGAATTCTGTATTTTTTTAAATAGACAAGGAAAAGTAAAAACACTTCAGCACACAAACGTTTGACATCGCTTCTGCTGCTCCAGCTCTAACGTGGTGACTCTTGATTCTTTTGAAAGGGTGAAGCAATGACTGACACCCAATTAGCTTCATCTGCTTAACGAACAGAACATGACTAGTAGATGTCTGGCTCTTTCTGTAGCTCGTAGTCTGTGCTCATCTTCGCTCCCAACCGTTAAAAGATTTGCCGGGCCTGGTTTAGGTGAGCTTTGCAGACTCATGCTAAACATCTGACTTTGGGTTCAGGTGAGATTTCTCGTTTCCATTGAACTTGAATCATTTCCAGAAGTCGACATTTTTAGCCTGTCGTATTTGTCAAAAAGTGTTTTGTACTTTTCTTGTGCGTAAACCACTCCAGAAGGCAAAACCTTTCCACAGGATGCACAGCCTGTCCTAGTCCTAAACTCTGTAGGCAGAAAGTACTGTACTTAACGTAAGAATTGCCATGAGAAACACCAAACATCTATGTATAGTGTCTAGGAAAACAAACAAACAAACAAAAAGCATGAGAGTTTGGAGAGTCATTCCACTCTAGAAGTATTCAATCCCATTCTGGAACAATCCCATATCTGTATATGTGTGAAAACCCTTGGCATCCCTCATACTGCAAGGTTCAGATTTGCCATCAGAAAAATAAAAAAAAGACCTCTTTACTTTTCTTTTGTATTTTGATAAACACTGAAGAAGCTGGAGCTGTTAAAACTTTAACTTGAGGAACTATCAGAACTGGTTTATTTAGTGTTGTGGAAACCTTTATTGCTTTCAATACACAATTAGTAATCAACTGTTTTGTATACTTGTTTTCAGTTTTCATTTCGACAAACAAGCACTGTAATTAAAGCTATTAGAATAAAATCTCTTAACTATTTCATGTTTTTTATGCCTTGCTGTTCATTCGATCATCTTGGCAGAATCATAATGATATACTTGTTGAATAAAAAGTTTCATGAAACTTGCACTGGTATCGTGTTGCTTTGTATCATCTTTGTGCAGGGCCGTGTGCTGGATCCAAATCCAACCGGTTTGCATGGAAATCTGAGGCTTTCTCCTGTATTTTCCAAGTAATGTATCATTCCTAGTTGGAATCCTGCAGGAGAAGTGCTGGGTGGTGGTTCTTGGGTCCTGCTGGAGTCACTTTGTTTCCTCAAGGGCATCTCACGAGCTTCTTGAGTCACCCCATCACTTTCCATAAGGAATTGTTCCTCCTGCTGATCCCATTTAACAATGGGAATTAGCAGTTTTGTGGGGAAGGAGAGGAATTCTGCCTTCCTAAGTGCTTTGTTTTGCCTTTTTTCTGTTCTGCAGTCCCCCCTGGATCCGGGACAGAGCTCCTCCTCCCAGCTGCTCCTCCTGCCTTCCCTGGCTGGTCGTGCTGGGGCTGCGGGCCAGGAGCTGGGCCAGGAGCCGGCTGTTTTCCTGGCTGGAGCTGCAGCAATCCCCCAGAACGCAGGCTGGAAAGCTGTAGATGGAGAGTCTGTTGTGCAGGTTTGAGAGTGAATTCCCTGCAGGGAAACCTGGCCCCCTGGATGGGTAGCAGGGACTGTGGCTGTAAAGGGGAAGTAGCAGTGGGCAAACTGGGATCCCAAACCTGCAAGTCAGGGTAGGCTTCCCTTGGAATTTCGAGCCCTGAATTAGGTCTTTTTCCTCCCTATTAGGGCAGAACATCTCTCTATGCCTGTTCTGGGAGGGAGTTGAACACAGAATTGGCTGTGGAGAAGACAGGGAGTGTGCTGATGTTACCAGAGCTATGGGAGCCGTGCTCTGCCCTCTGCTCTAGGCAGCCACAGGCTTTGATTTGCCCTGGGCTTGGCCAGCCCCTCGGGAATTTTGGCCACCCAGGGTGAGGATCCTGCCCGGCCCCCCCAGGAACTGGTGCAGCAGCTGAGCAGGGAGGTTTTTGGGGTGAGCAGCCCTGCCCTGGGGCCGGGCTCCTTCACCTCACCCTCAGTTTTGGCTCATCCCTATTTCTCAAACTGCTTTGCTCAGCTCTTGGAATGTGAAATAGGAAGCAGGGAGAGCAGGAGAGGTTGAGCTGTGACACAGGAGGGGCAGGAGAAAGCTCAGGAGAGCTGGGATGGCTGGGACACGTGTGGAGCTGTGGCTGCAAATCATCCTGGCAGAGGCCAGCTCTGCCCAGGGTACCCATCCCCGCCACTTGGGAGATGCAGGCAGGGAGGGTGGGAGCCCGAGGAAGGAGCAGGACACTGGGATTTGTGTTTTCCTCTGCTCCTTGTGGTGTTTTCACTCTCACATAGTTCCCTGATTCTCCCAGGAAGCACAGCCCTGCTCCCCCATCCCCATCACTGCCCTGCACTGGGATGCTCCCAGCAGGCTCCAGTTGCAGCCAGGACCCCCAGAATGCCCAGGAGGGTGACCCTGAGCTCACCAGCAGAGTCACAGCCCTCAGCCAAGGAGCATGCGGGCTTGGGGCCACCCTGCTGCTGCCACCTGGGTCTCTGGGATGGATCTGGAGCTGCTCAGACCATGGGAAACAGCCCTGGGACCCTGCCAGGAGTTTGCCAGCCCCCAAAAAAGCACCTTGGTGTGTGGGATCACTGAAGGCCACGACTGCCCTGCAGCCTCTCCCGCTGCCCGTGCCCAGCACGTGCTCACGGCCAGGGAGGGATGAGGGACAGAAGGGCTTTGTCAGATCCTCACTCTGATCCCGCTGGGCTTTTGTCCACCAAGACACACAAACCCTCCCTGTCTTAAATTGCATCATTAATGACACAAACGAGGCCCTTGTGCTTGGCACGGCCACGCCAGCAACCAGGGATGCTCAGGACAGCCCCTTCCCACCCAGACCAGTGTTTCTATTTATTGATGTGAAATTCCCCTTCTCCACTCATGTTTTGAGGGTTTGAATCCTGTGTGGGAACGGAGTTCGCTGCTCCCTGGGGGAGGTGGGTGTGGCCAAGGCAAAATCCTACAGAAGACACTCTGGTCCCATCCACTGCCCTGTCAGCCAAGGAATTATTTCAAGTGTCCAAGGCCAGACTGGACAGGGCTTGTAGCAACCTGGGATAGTGGAAGGTGTCCCTGCCCATGGAAGGGTGTGGGATTGGGTGATCTTTAAGGTCCCTTCCATAGAACTGATGAATTTAGGGAATGCTTAAGAAAAGGAACTCCTCCAGCTGGTGTGCTGGCAGGCACTCAAGGGCAGGGAAAGAAGATAAAAAACATAATATAATAATAATGATCTCTTCCAAAGTCTCTATACATAAACATGAGGTATCCACAGCGTTTCCAGCCCCGCAGCCAGAACCATCCCAACACCAATCCCCACTCTACAGCATCCATGCTGAATCCTGCCTGCATGGATGGATGGATGCATCCAGGGAGTGAGGAGGAGACTGCCTGGGCACCTGCTGCCCCCAGGCATGGGGGGACCTGCCCGTGCTGCCCCAGGGGTGGGCAGGGCAGGGGCTGTTGGCATCACAAACTTAATGCCCTTTGCCAGACTCAGCCCCGGCGCCCGCAGAGTTTTTAATTTAATCACCTTGGAAAAATAGAAATCCTATGTGGGATGTCCCTGGAACAATCCCAGGCTCCCTCTCAGTCCTCAGAGTCAGTGTCGTGGCGCTGCCTGGCCCCACGGGACGGGGGGCTCCTACTCCTGCTCCTCTTCCTGCCCCTGCGCCGCGGGGACGGGTGGTGGCTGTCCCTGTCCCTGCTCCTGCTCTGGCTGCTCCCGGAGGAATCCGAGTGGTGCCGGCGCCGGTTGCCGTGCCGTGGGGTCTCCGAGTGCTGCTGTGCTTTCCTCCGGTGGTGCCTGCAGGGAGGGAAGTGTGAGGGACAGCAGGGACACCGGGGACAACAACCACCTGATTGTGGGGATGAGAAAGGAAATGCAGCCCCCATCCCAACGCAGCCACCTCTTATCCCGATCTGGAGAAGAATCGGAGGAGGATGGGGCAGTGTCCTTCTTGGGATGCTTGTCCTTGTCCTTCTTCTTCTCCTTCTTGTGTTTCTTCTTTTTCTTCTTCTTTTTCTCCTTTTTGGATTTTTTGCCGCTCTCTGGTCTGCAGGGAAGAGATGAAGCAGTGAGGATCCCTGCCTGTGCACCCCTCTGGCTCCTCCAAAGACTCACCCCCATCCCTCCCTCCAGACACATCCCACCACATCCCTTGGCCAAGGAGAAACCCTCAGAAAAAAAACCCACAGAGTGGTTTTGGGGGGAAAGCAGAGTTTTTGGGGGTGATTCAGGCAGATGCAGGACGAACCCAATGCCAAATGGAGCCATGGAAGCATTTTGCAAAATATTCCCTACAAAAAACAGGCCATTTCAGGGGGTTTCCTACTAAAGAGGGAAAACTCCTCACCGTTTCTCCTCCATCTTCTCCTCCTTCTCCTGCTTCTTCTTGGAGCCAGATGTCTCAGGGCTGCTGGAGACTTTCTGGTGCTAAGGTTGGAGAGGTGGAAAAATATGGAATAAGCCCATGAGCCCATAGCTTTGAATTACACGAAAAAGGGATTTTCTCCCTTTAAAGGGTAAATGTAATTTGAAAAAAAATTAAATAAAAATAAATCTGGGAAAAAAATTAGAACACCCCCAAGAGCTGCTTTCAAATTCAAACCCCACACATTAACTCTGTAGGTCTCTGTGCTACAACATCCAGGTTTTCAAATGGAATATTCCATATGTGGGGCATGGATCTTTTTGCCTTTTTCCACCTTTTTTACCCTCCCAAGGACAATGTGACCGTACCGTGAAGACAGAGAGCCCCATCTTGGCCGCCTCCTTGTCCTCCTTGGAGAGCATCACCCGGCCTGCACTGCCACTGTGGAGAGACCAGGCAAAAAAAGCTTAAAAAAGGTAAAAATCCAAGAATCCAATTGTCCCCAAATCAGTATGGGATCCCCCCTTTCCATACCTGGAGCTGCCCAAACCCACCACGCGATCCACATCCTTCTCGTCCCGCTCGGCGCCGTCCCGTTTGCACACCTCAGCCAGGTCCTGTGGGGAGGGGGAGCGTCCTGGGTGTGTCCCCCCTCCCAGAATCACAGCCAAGGGGAGGGGACACCCCCAGGGACGCTGGGGGGACACATGGTGCCCCTATTACCTCCTTGCTGAGGCCCGTGGGCTGCCTCTTCACGTTCTTGTAGCCCCTATAGAAACAGCAGCGGGTGATGTGTGTGTGGGGAGGACTTTGCAGCCCGTTTTTGGGAGGGGTGTGTGGGGTGTGCACTCACAGTGCTGCCATCATGGCCTCCTGCTCGGCCAGGCGGACGGCAGCCAGCTCTTCCTCCCGGGATAACGGCGGGGCCGTGTCCTTCTTGCCCTTGGCATACCAGGTCAGGTCCTTCCCCTTCTGCCACCGCCCCACCGGCGCCATCAGGGAGTTCCCTGGGGCAAACAACACCCCCCCACCAAAGACCTTGCACCCCAAACCACAGTGGGGCGGGCAGGGAGGGTGGGACGGGGGGTTTGGGGCAGGACCAGCCCTTACCCAGGTAGTTCTCACGCTGTTTGTCCGTCTTGACATCCTCCCAGCTGAACTGGTCCTGGCCCCCCCGCACCCCGCCCCGCGACGAGCCGAACATGGTGCCGGACCCCACAGCAGATTTGGGGAGGGCTTGGTGACCTGCAACGGGATTTACCCTCCTGGATCCTCTGAGCCACCCTGGGGGGGCTCCTGAGGGTGCAAGGGAAGCAAATGTAGCCCCTCAGGTGGGGGAACCAAAGCCCTGGGGGAGGTTGGACAGCCTGGAAGGGGGGGATGTAGCACCCTGAGGTGGGGAGTGCACGGCTTGTGGGGGGGCTCATGGGCTGGAAGGGGGTTCAGGGTCTGGGAGGGGGTTACAGGGTCAGCAGGGGAGGTTCAGAGCCTGGATGGGGCTTCAGGGCTGGAAAGGAGAGGGATTCATGGACAGGGGGTGCTCAGGGTCTGAAGGGAGTTGAAGGGCTGATGGGGGTTCATGGTCTGGAGGTGGGGAGGAGGTTTCAGGGCTGGAAATGGGGGGGCTCAAGGCATAAAGGGGGGACTCTGGGACTGGGAAGGGATTGCAGCACCAAGAGGTGCGAGTTATGGAATGGACAGGGGGCTCAGGGCCAAAAGTTGGGGGACTGTCATGGACTGGAATGGGGTTCTAGGCTGGAAGAGAGGGCATCATGGCCTTGGGGGGGATTCATGGTCTGACAGAGGGTCTCAGGCCAAGGTGGGGAAGGAGGGTCATGGTCTGTGGGGGGAATTGCATTTTGGGGTGAGGAGGAGGGCTGGGAATTACACAGGAGATTGTACAGCCCCAGGAGAGGCTGCACGGCCTGGGGGGAAATGTCCAGGGTCTGGGAGAAGGTTGCAGGGCCAGAATGGAGCGGGGGGGGGACAGTTCATGGCCTGAAGGAGAGGGCTCAGGGTTTGGGAGGGTGTTGGTTCAGGGCCTGGAAGGGGGTTCAGGGGCTGGAAGGGGATTCAGGGCCTGGAAGGGTGTTCAGGGCCTAAGGAATTTCAGGGCCTGGAAAGGGCTCGGGGTTTGTGAGGGGGTTCAAGGCTTGGGGGTTGGTTCATGGCCTGAAGGAGGGGGCTCAGGGTTTGTGAGGGAGTTGGTTCAGGGGCTGGAAAGGGGGTTCAGGGCCTGGAAAGGGTTCATGGCCTGCAAGGGGGTTCAGGGCCTAAGGAACTTCAGGGCCTGGAAGGGGGTTCAGGCCCTGAGCGGCTGCAGGCCCTAGGGTGGTGGGGGAGGTTTTCCCGTCCCGGCGCCGCCTGAAACCCCCCCAGTGGGCACCCCTACTGCTGTGGCGCTGGGGCTGTGGGGAGCAGAGGCGTGCCCGGCCCGCGGGGTCTTACAGGAACCCCCCCAATCCCCAAAATCCCCCCCGCCATTCCCGGCCCGGCCCCGCTCCCCTCACGCACCTCCGGCCGCGCGCGCGCCCCGGCGCTACCACCGCGGGCACGGCGGGGGGGGGGGGCCGGGCTGTACCACCGCCCCGCCCCGGGGGGGGACCGGGTGCGTTTGTTCCTTTATTTATTGATCTGTTTCTTTGTTTGTTTATTTTTTTTATTCATTTATGGGGTTTGGGGGGCGCGGCGCCTTCACTTCTTCCAGAACCGCTTGTAGGTGTCCAGGTCGATGCCGTCGAAGGTCTCCTCGGCCCTGGGCCTGGATTTGCCCGGGAAGTGGCGGCGCAGGCGAGCCTTGCGCTCGGCTTCGGGCAGCGTGGTGCTGTCCAGGGGCAGCTGGGGACACGGGGTGGGACACGGGGATATGGGACACGGGGACATAAGGTAGGACACGGGGATATGGGG
>JAWWEW010000078.1:1829506-1871625 GCA_035583185.1 Anabacerthia variegaticeps
ATCCCCCCATGGTTCTGCCCCAGCCTCACTGATCCACCCCATTGACCCTCCATTGCCCCCCCATTGGTTCCCCCCATGGTTCTGCCCCACTGATCCCCCCATCGATCCCCACCATGGTTCTACTCCAGCCCCATTGATCCACCCGCCTTGATCCCCCCCATTGACCCTCCATTGCCCCCCCATCGATCCCCCCATGGTTCTGCCCCAGCCCCTCTCACCCCCCCCGCGCTCGCGCCCTTGGTCCGTCCCGCCGCCGCCGCGCGCTCCCGCCCGGCCCCGCCCATTCGATGACGTCACCGGTGGGTGCGCATGCGCGGTGCGCGTGGGGCGCGCCCCCCCACACGACCCCCTCCACCCCCTCATGGTCGGCGGGCGGAGACTCGGGGCGGGCATCGCCCGGGCCGGTGAGCGGGGATCGGGGCAGGGCAGGGCTCTGCCCAGGGGGAGCCGCACCCGGGGGCGCCCCGGCAGCTCAGCCACCCACGGGCACCCGTGTCTGAGGGGGCCCGGCCAGCCCGGGGTGCTCAGCCCCTCAGGAAGGGCCTTGGGTTGAGCGGTGCTGGGATGCTCAGCCGATCACAAGGCCCTTGGGTTGAGGGGTTCCGGGATGCTCAGCCCCTCAGGAGGGCCTTGTGGTCCCAGCCTCTGCTGGGGTGCTGAGCCCCTCATGTGATCTCTGGGATGAGGGGCCTTGAGGGATTCAGCCCCTCAAGGGGGGCCCTGGAATGAGGGGTCTCTCTCAGCCCCTCACAAGGGAGCCTGAACTCCGTGGGCAGAACCGGCCCAGAGTGCTCAGCCCCTCACAGGGATCCTTGGTTGAGGGGCCCAGCCTGCCCTGGGGTGCTGAGCCCCTTATGTTTGTCCCTGGGCTCGCGGTCCAGGGGTGCTGTGGGGGCCCTGGAGTGAGAGGTCCTGGCTGGCTATGGGGTGCTCAGCCCCTCAAGGACTCTTGGTTGATGGGGCTTAATCTGTTGTGGGGTGCTGGGTTTCTCACGGGGCCCCTCAGCCCCTTATGGGGGTCCTGGGGTGCTCAGCCCCTCACAGGGGCCCTCAATTAAGGGGGCTCAACCAGCCTGGGGTGCTGAGCCCTTCATGGGCGTCCTCAGCTCCTTCTGGGGGTCCTCAGCCCCTTACAAGGGCCTTGGGCTAAGGGGGCACAAGTGGCCCTGGGGTTCTCAGCCCCTCATGGGGGTCCTGGGGTTCTCAGCCCCCCATGGGGGTCCCCAGCTCCTCACAGGCTCCCTGGACCGAGGGGTGCTGAGGTGCTGATCTGAGGGTGCTGATCCTGCCACAGGACCCCCTGGATGAGGGGTGTGATCCCCATCCCTGGGCATGCTGAGCTCCCCGTGTCCCTCCAGGCTCTGTCTGTGCCCTGTTATCCATGTGGGATGGCTGAGGGGGGTGGGACAGGGCTGTTCCTGTTCCCAGTGAGATAAGGCAGGCAGGGAAATGGAATCAGTTTGGTTTGTGGGATGCAGCGAGGTGAGAGAGGGGGTTTGGGATAATCATCCTGCAGGGATCCAGAAACAAAGCCCTGTGGGGGAGTGGATGGTAAAACCCACACCTGTGTGAGCTTCACCTCTGTAGGGGGTTTACCCAGGTGGCTGAACTGGTTCCACCCAGCTGGGGGATTGAACTGGTCCAGTTTGCAGCCAAACATGTCTTGGAATAGCTGGGTTGGACCTCAGGGATTTCTGCAGTGACCTTGAGCAGGTGGCTCATGTTCCTTCTGCAGCATCACTGCTGCCTGCAGGCTGGGAGTGCCCACAATGCAGCCAGGGCAGGGGCTAATTAGTGCTTCTTAGGTAATTGTTTGCAAGGAAAAGGTGGGTGAGAGCTCCTGCCAGCTCCCTGCTGCAGTGGGATGCTCCTCATGGAATCACAGCATGGATGAGGTTGGAAGGGACCAACCTCTCTGCTCCTGTTTCAGTGCTGCAGATAATTCCCTCTCTGTCTCCTCTTGGAAAGAGTCCCAAATCTTAGAAAGGTGGGAGTGGCAGGTTTATAATGGACCTGCTAAAAATAGGGAACAGGTTTATAATCCTAATCCAAGAGACCTTTCTCAAGGCTCCAGGGAAACTGCTTTAATCTTCTTTTCTTCTTTGTAAAGGGGCTTTGCCTTCCCTGTAAAACCTCTCTGCTAATCAGCATTAATTTGTTTAACTCTTGTGATGTCTGTCCTTTGCTTTCCTGGCCATGTTGCTGCCTCCCAGGTGAAAGCCAGGGTGAGTCTAGCAGGCAGGAGCAGACCAGGAAACATTCCTTGATTTAGGGACAACCTTCTGCATCCTCCTTCAGTGACCACCTTGTCTTTCTGCAGCCCAGAGGGGTTTGCAGGGCTGTTTCTCCTCAGTCCCGGGTGTGGGACCTCCAAAATATTAATGAAATAATTAATTAGTTGTGCTGCTCTCTTGCTGATTAACTCCATGGTGGTTTTGGTAGGTTAGGCTGGATCCAAACCCGTTTTAAGAGGCCCTCTGTGCTGGATATTTGTAGATTGACTGCTCTGAAAATGCCAAAATCTGAGCAGAGGGGAAAAAAAAATAGACATTCTGCTTAAAATCAATGCATTCTTGTGGTGTTCCTGCTGCAGACAGCTTGGAAATGGGATGCACAGGAGCATTGCTGGGCTGGAAACCAAACAGGAGGTAGAAAAAGCCCTGTATCCATCAAATCTTGGGGCTTTTCTGGCACTTTACTTGTGGTTTTTGAGGGCTGTGGGTTGGTGAGGTGTGGAGCTGTTTGGCAGAGCTGGGGGAGCAGGGAATGAGAGCAGGGACATCCATCCCTTTGCTGAGCAGCTCTTCCTCAGGAATGGGTCAGCCTGGAGAAGTTGTGGGTGCTGCATCCCTGGAAGTGTTCCAGGCCAGGTTGGACAGGCCTTGGAGCAACCTGGGCTAGTGGAAGGTGTCCCTGCTCATGGCAGGGGGTGGAATGACATGATTTTTCAGGTCCCTTCCAACCCAAACTGCTCTGGGATTCTGTGAAATCCTGAGCTTGCTGCCCATGAGGGCCCAGCCCCATGACAAGGGGGTGGAAATGGCTTTTGGTCCCTCTCAATAAATCCTGTTTTCCTCTGCAGATCTCCAACAAAAGAGAAGGGAGACATGAGGGAGGCAACAGGAAGCACCTGCAAGTGTCTTGGTTTATTTTTAGCCTGTTTTTCCAAGGAAGTGAGACATGTGATCACATCCCAGGTGTATTTTCTCAGTTAAGTGTATTTTTAGGGGGAAAAAAAAAAAAAAGGAGTGAGGTAAAGAGGTAAAGGAGAGGATCCCACTGTGGAAATGCTGGGATATGGTTTGGTGGCTTGCCTTTGGGTCTGTGTGTGGGTTTGGTCCAAAGGAATAGGGGAATTGACTGCAGGAGGAAGTGCCTGGAAGCATTCTAGGCCAGGTTGGACAGGACTTGGAGCAACCTGGGCTAGTGAAAGGTGTCCCTGCCCATGGCAGGGGTTGGAATGGAATGATCTTGAAGGTCCCTTCCCACCCAAACCACTTGCAGGTGACTCCTTGTCCCTTTACACTGGTGACTGTGAGGTCACCTGCAGGGACAGGGGGCAGTTTTCCTGTTTTCCATAATCCCAGGCCAGCCCACCTCAGCCTTTTGGGGGTGTTTGATGCAGCCTTGCCAGGTAGGGGAGCAGAGGAGGAGGAGGATCCACAAGGGGAGATTAAAGCCCAGCATGTGGCCCTCTCATTGGCCATCTGAAAATTGCAGCTTGTTAATTAAGGCTTTAGGAGCTCACAAATAGCCCAGCTCGTGTCCTGAGCCTGTGGCTGCTGCCAGGGGCTGGACTGCATTTCTTGGCTGTAAGGGAGCAAAAGGAAAAGGTAAGGATGCTCTGCAACCTCCTCCCAGCCCACCCCATCCCATCCCTTTGACCCCTTCCCAGTTTATCTGGGGTCGAATGAAATGGTTGGAAGTCATTTGGGCAGCTTTAAATTCTTGCTAAAGGTGAAATTTTAATGGGGGGGAGGGAAGAGGGGAAAACTCTTTTACCCTCCATCTGGGATCTAGGAGGGTTCCTGTTGGCACAGCTGGATCACAGTGGAGGAGAAGCTGTGAAACACCCAGGACTCCAGTGCTGGCATCCCAGTGTCACGTGTGGGGCTTTCTGGGGAGCTGAGGAAGCTGGGCTGGGATGCAGGAACGTTGTTTGGGAGCTGAGCTGTTGTGAAGTGCCCCGGGGTGCCTGAAGGGTCGTCAATTTGTGTGGTTACTTTCTTTTCTGGAGTGTTTTCCAAGGAGTGTTTAGGGCTCACCTTTATAATTATGTGGGAGTAAGAAATTGAGAGGGAAATGCTCTGGATAACTCCTCAGGGAGCCTCTGCTTCCTTGCTGCAAGCACTGAGTACCATTTTGCTGGTCCTTTTTCCTCTTCTGGTAGTGAATATTGAGGCAAAACCTGTGATATTTGGAAATTATCAAAGATCAAGGACTAAGGGAATGGTAAGAAGGTCTCCAAAAGGGCTTCCTAAAGCTTGTCCAGCCTTGTGTTTTTTGGATGTTGGAGCGATCCAGCAACGTGGCAATGGGACTGGTCCTCTGGGGTCCCTGGAGAACATTTGATCTGGATCTCTGGAAGACACTAAATAGAAAGAATAAAAAGAGGAATTATCCTTGTGGATAATTATTGACCCGTGGGTGTTTTATCCGCCCACGTTGCTGCCGTGGGCACCTGCTTAGGCTTTGTGTGTGAATGTCCCAGGCTTGGATAAACTTGGGTCAGACAAGTGTCCTCAGGGAACAGAGGGAAAAGTTGTGTAATTCCCTGGCTGTGGTGCTGCCTGGGGGGGGATTTAGGGCTAAGGAAGTGTCCAGGCTGGGGTCAGTGAGGCAGCCTGGCTGGATTAGCCCACACGGCTGCTTTGGTGAGACAGCACTTGGCTTAGGGCTGTTTAAAAAGTGATCTGGAAGGTCAAGCTGACATTGCTATGAGCTAATTTAAAATGGAAAGGCATTATCTGTCCCTTGGCTCGTCGCTCCCCAGGCCACACCCAGCCCATGAGGTTAAAAAAATGCTTTTCCAGGGATTTTACTGCCTGAAGAAGTAATTGTTTTTAAATGGGAAGAACAGAAAAAGTTAATTTGATTTCTCACCTCTGGTGGATGAGGGTCCCCGGTGGTACCCCCTACACTCTCATGCAGCATTTTCATCTTTATTCTTACTTACTCTTTATCAAAATATAATAATATTTTCATAATTAACCTTTCTTCCTCCCCAGAGAGGCAGGAACATGAAAACACCCATTTTTTTTTTTCTTTCTGGCTGAAGAAACAACTGCAGCAAGTTCTGTGTGGCCCCAGGCTGCCTTTTTTAACCTGGACCAGGAACTGAAAAACTCTTCCCTCTTGCCATGAGACACCTCCAGCAGGAGTTAGTGCTCCAGGAAATATGGAAATAAACCCCAGAGCATGTTTGTGTCAGTGACTGCACCTGAGTTTAGATATTGGGATTTAGTGATGGGAGGACATGCTGAAGACTTATCCTGAAAACTCTCCTCGAGGCTTCTTCCCATGAAAGGGAAAGGGCTGGGACTGTCCCTCTGTCCTGGGACCTTTCCAGACACCACCAGGCACAAAACAGCATTTTCTTCCTGCTAGAAAGAGTTTTCCTTAGGATTTGCATCCCAGTAGGACCCAGCTGTGGTGACAGAGAGCAGCTGGCTTGAATTATCCCAGTTTAGTGGCAGCTGGAGCCCAGTTTCCTCCTCCTTTGGTCCCGTGAGCTTAACCTCAATCCCTTGAGAAGATCCTGCCCTCCCAGGACGTTTTATGAGCTCTTAGGCTTGTGATTTCTCATAATTTCAGATTTTTCTCTTTGAGGAGCTGAGCAGTCCTGGGAATGCACAGCTGTGTTTCCATGTGTGTTTCCAACCAGACTCACATCCTTCTGTCTCTCTCCAGTCATGCAGGGACCAAGGCCAGTGGTCCTGAGTGGCCCATCAGGTGCAGGGAAAAGCACTTTGTTAAAGAAATTGCTCAAGGATTACGAGAACATCTTCGGCTTCAGCGTCTCCCGTGAGTATCCCCGTGGGCAGTGGGGAGTTCAGGGCTGGTAGCCCACACTTCCTTCTCTATTTGCACCCCAAGTAATGGGTTTTCATGGCTTGCCTGTGTCCCAGTGTGTCTGTGGGCTCTTGGGGGTGTTAAATTAAGTCAGGATAACTTTTACTCCTGGTTTTGAGTGGCAAGTTTGAGATTTGTCTGGAATGGCACCCTTTCCAGGTCTGCTGATTCCCCATATCTAAACACAGCTCAGAAAGATAACAAGATTATTTTCTGAGTGATTCTTGACTCTGAAAGTCACAAAATTCCCCCAGATTTCCCCTTCAAAAGCCACTTGATTTTTCTCTGGAGCTCTGCAAGGTGCTTTTTAGTCCATTACCAAAATGTGTTTTGGTGGCTCAACACTTTGGATACTGAGAGTGAAACCTTTGCTTTGAGATCTGAAATCTGGATTCATTCCACCATGAAAGAGCAAATACTGGGTGCTCAAAACTTCAGTGTTGTGGAAGGTGAAAAAACTTAAAATCAACTTTTTTTGTGTGTTTCATCCTATGCTCTTCATTCAGCTGAATTTCTCACTCCAAACTGAATCTTAGTGTTTTCTCCCAAGTTACTTCCTGGTAGAGACTTTTCCCCTAGAGATCCATGGGCCACTTAGACCTTGGAATTTCTGTGGTGCTCTGACCTCCTTGGGTGATGTACAGGATTTACAAGGTTGTTTTTTTGCCTGCAGATACCACAAGGCAGCCAAGACCCGGGGAAGTGAATGGCAAAGGTGAGTGTCTTGCAGCTGGATCTGTCTCATTTTGCTCCCCAAAGAATTCCCCAAGATTTGCAAAGCAGGACTCTCAGTTTAGACACCCTGCTCTGAACTTGGGCATGGAGTGACTCTGTTTTCCAAAGTTCCAGGGAGCTCTGGGGAAGTTCCCTCAAATGCCCACTGCTTTGGGAAGTGCAGCTGCTTAATGGGCTGTTTTTATCTGCTTGTCCCCAGCTGTTTTCTCTTTTACTTGCATATTTAAGAAAAAATCAAATGCGGTTTGTACTTTCCAGTGGCAGTTTTCACTCTGAAATGAAAGGGAGGAGTTTTAACAAAAGTTAAACATTCCTTTTTAGTTTGTTTGGTTTTGATGTTCCCTTTTATCTCCCTCTCTCTCATCCCATTCTAGTCTTTCATTATAAATGTTTCCAAATTAAGGACTTTGCCAGCCTTGCTATAACGTGTTTCACACCTGTGGGCAAAGGAGGGAGAGGTTCCCACTGCACCAGGAAGGGGAAAGGATATGGAAAAGGGGGTACAGGTGCATTTTTGGCCACACAGAATGCTCCAAAATGTTTTGAAGAGGTGTCTGGGCAACTGCTGTGAAGAGAGAATGCTGTGTACAATAATTAGGAAGTAGATCTCTGCCATCTCCCAGCATTGTCCAAAGCAGACTTTAAGTGTCTTCTCTCCCAAGCTCCCATGGATGTCACTTTGACCATGAACTTTACCTTCAAAACTGTTAATTCCTGGCTATTTTTCCTGTTTTCCCTTCTCCAGATTATCACTTTGTGACCAGAGAGGAAATGCAGAAGGAAATCGATGCTGGTGAATTCATCGAGCACGCTGAGTTCTCTGGGAATATGTATGGGACAAGGTATGTCAGATGTCCCTTCCCATGGCAGGGAGATGGAGCTGGATGGTCTTTAGGGCCCCTTCCAACCCAAACCATTCTGAAATTCCATGAATTTTGGGGTAGATGCCATAACTCTGTTGAGTGTTATGTGCTGGTCTGGTTATGAGCAGATAAATTTCATGGCACCCCTGGACTGAGATTAAAGAGTTTGGGTGGGTTCTAAAATAGCTTTGCCCTCGGCATTGGAGCTGGTGATCAATGAAACATGAGGCTGGAATGTTAATTAGGAGTCAGACATCTTATATAATTAGTGTGAGAAAATTGTGGTGCCATTAGGAAAAGACGTGCTGAGGAGGGAAGTTAAATGTTTCTCAGGATATTGAATTAGTTGCATTAAAGAAATTTGCCTGAAATGCTTTTCAGGAAGACTTAACATTTCTTAAAGCACTGGATGTGTGTTTTTGAGGAATTTTTTTGGAGATGGCAAAGTTTCCTTCTGAGGGTAAGAAGTTCTTCCCTGTGAGGGTGGGCAGGCCCTGGCACAGGTTGCCCAGAGAAGCTGTGGCTGCCCCATCCCTGGAAGTGTCCAAGGACAGGTTGGGGCAACCTGGGCTAGTGGAACGTGTCCCTGCCCATGGCAGGGGGTGGAACTGGATGAGCTTAAAGATCCTTTCCAACCCAAACTATTCCATGATTTATGAGAGTTTCCTTCCATAAGGCCCCCAGACTGAACATGCTGCAGGCCCTGGCCTTTGGTACTTGGGTTTGAAAAGAGAAGTGGAACCTCAGAGCTCCTCTCCCACATACCCAGCTCCAAGGAGAGACTTGAGTTGCAGCTTCTTAATCCCTGGCTTCATCCTGGGCCAGGCCAGGCCAGGCTTCCATCCTCCACGTGTGCCCTGCTTAATCCAGCAGGCAGCTGCTCCCTGATTCCTGGGGTGTGGGGGGTGTTGATTTTGGTGCCTTTGCCTCAGGGTGGGTGCCAAGAAAATATCTCTTCTCATCCCATTTCCCTGAAATCCATAGGAATTTGGTGCTTCAAGCAAATTAAATTATATGCCTGGGTTTGTTTGGGTCCCCTTGGCATATTCACACTGCCTGTGGTGGTGGCCATACGGGTGAGGGACTGAAGTAAACTCAAACCATATCAGCAATAAAGACCAGTTTGCAAACAAAATACATCCAGAATCTCTCCATGCCTTTGTTTCCAAGTTCCTGAGGATGCTTCTAATCCAGTGTGGGATAAAATAGAGAGAGTACCTCGTGCCTATCAAAATAGTTGAAGTTTTCACCAATCCTTTCTGCTCCTTAAATCTCATCAGTGAATAATAAAAGAGTAACTAAAAATCAGTTGCTTAATTATAGAGCCCTGAAAGGGCCCCGTGTGTGGGCACTGAATCCTGCCCACAGAAACCAGGATTTCTTGGAAGCTGCCTTAAAGCAGAGGCTGAAACCAGAGTGCAAGTGTGGATTCTCTTTCTCAATGCTCTGAGAGCTGCTGGCTCTTTGTAGTGGGAGTTACTTGGTACCTGGTGACACCACATGGAGCCTGCAGCTTCCACAAGACAAACCAAGCCATTCTGGGGAGGTGTTTTGTGGATATGGGTTGATGCTCAGAGCTGGGCAAGGCAGCCAACCTCTGGATTTGTAGTGCAGGTATTTTGGGTGCACCAGGAAAAGACTGGCATTGCTGCATTTCCAGGGAGAATTGTAGGTGTTCAGGAACAACCTCCAGGGAATTCCCCCACGCTGGGGAGGAGAGATTGTCTTTAAAGACATATGAGAACCACCACTTACAAATGAAGTGAACAATTAAGTGCATCTTGTGCCCCAGATGGAGCATCCCTCTCCATCCTTCAGGAGAATGTGTGGGTGGAGGAGCCAGTGGATCTCTGGAGAAGGGAAGTTCTCAGCGGTTTTGCTCTTTGGTGAAGGTTATTTCTGTGTTTATCAAAGAATCCCAGAGTGGTTTGGGTTAGAAAGGACCTTAAAGACCATCTTGTTCCAACCCTTTGCCATGGGCAGGGAGTTTTCCACTAGAAGATGGAACTTTTACAGATCATACCAGAGTAGTGCTGCTCATGGGACAGTCACACATGATCCATTTCCACACCTTCCAGCATGGCTTTCCCAGCCTCTGGCAGGAGGCAGCAGGTCCTTGCTCCACCCCAGGGATCCAGAGGACACTTGGAAAAACTAGCAGGAGCAGAGCAGGCTCTGTGTCCTCTCCACCACAATTTATGCCCAGGGGAGCCCTGTGAGCTTCACCTGCTGCTGGACAGGGACACACCAACCCCCCTGTGGACACTCTGACCCCTTCCCTGTGTGCTGTGTCCCCAGTAAAGGTGCTGTGCAGGCTGTCCAGGCCCAGAACCAGATCTGTGTCCTTGACATCGACATCCAGGGCGTGAAGAACATCAAGAAGACCGACCTGAACCCCATCTACATCTCGGTGCAGCCGCCGTCCATTGACATCTTGGTGAGCGCCCGCCTTGCTTTGCCGTTAGGCAGTTAGAGGTAATCACGTCTTGCTCTGCAGATGGGGGGCTCTCACCCCTCCTGCATCCATCTCTGTGTTCTTAAGGGCCCTGGAGTAGGTGGGGAGGACATTCCCAGGCAAACAGTCACCCCTGCCCAGCCTCTGGCTCTCAAGGGTAAAGCTTCCTGTGCTCTGGTATTTTGAGTCCCTCCCGGGTGTCATCCACACCTTGGTGTGTTTGCCTGCACTGGGTTATGGACTCCATCACAATCCTTAAACTGCTTTATGCTGGGGAGAGAAGGATTTTATGCTGAGATATGCCTCCACAATTAAAATTAAATGGAGGGAGGCTAATTCTGTGCAGCACCATAAATTCTATACCCCTCTGGTCTTACCCCGTAGAAGTGGTTGCAGTGGGACCCTTGCAGAAGCTGAATCACTGTCATGGTTCAGAGAGAGAGAGATGAGGACACATGAGAACAGCTCCTGACTCTCCCCTCTTGCTCTCAGTACATCAGGCAGCCTCTGGTTCTCGTTGAGTTTGTGGAGGAGGAAGCCAACAGCACCAGCCCAGCAGAGAGATTTCATTTCCAGCAGTACCTGGAAAGATAAATAAATAAGAGGGAGGTAAAAAAAACCCTGGGACCCCGAGCCCTGGGTAGGAGATGTTGAGCCCAGTTTGGCCACTGGTTTGCACTGGGCTGTAAATGAGGCCCCTCAGCCTTTGCAGGGTGTTCTCACATGCCCATGGTCACAGACAGCCCTGACCTTAGGGGGTGGGTGGTGGATTCTGCCTGCAGCACTCACAACACTCATGTCTTTAATGCATTTGTCGTTGTGTTCAGGAAAAGAGGCTACGAGACCGAAAGACTGAGACAGAGGAGAGTTTACTGAAGCGTTTGACTGCAGCCCGTGTAGACCTGGAGCTTAGTAAGTCCTTGGAGTGATGTGTGCAGGGAGAGGGGATACCTTGGTGATTTAGGAGCTGATTTGTGCTCTCCAGCAGTGCTGGCAGGGCTTGGCATGAGCTGAGCTTGATGGAAGCACTTGTTGTCTTTCCCACTGCAGTTTCTTGTGGGTGGTTGGCAGAGCAGTGGGTGAAATAATAATAATATTAACAAATAACATTAAAATGTTTCAGAACATGAGAGGTGACATTCCCCCATAACTCTGTCCTTGTGTCCTTCCCCAGGTAAAGAGCCTGGGCTGTTCGACCTGGTCATTATCAATGATGATCTAGAAAAAGCCTACTCTGAATTGAAGGAGGTGCTGCTGGAGGTGAGTCCTTGGAGCTTTTCCACCTCATTCCCGGGCAGGTGTCACCTCTGGGCCGAGTTAGGTGAGGGTCTGTCCTCAGGCAGCCACAGGAATGTCACCTCATCCCACGCTTGATCTGCTTTGAGCTGCTGAGGGATGTGACTGAGCACAGATCCTGGATGAGTGATGATGGATCAGTGGCCTAAGAATGGGAAATGAATCCAGCATCATCCTGAGTTAGGGAGAAAATAAGCATGCATCTCTGGGGTTTCCTATTTTTGGAGCCTCCAAGTCAAATCTTGCCTTGTCCCTGAAGGTGAGCTCTGGGCTCAGCCCTCTGAAACCAAGATTTTTTCCCCACAAGTGGCAGATTCTCAGTCGTTTTCCTGATCTCCTTGCAGGAAATCAAGAAGACCGAAGAATCCAGGAAGTCCTGAGCTGACCCTGCTTGGACGTTTTAATTTTGCACATCATTCCCAAAGCATGTCGTACCATTTTATTCCAAAAGACATTCCCTTTAGGCTGCTCCTCCTCCCAACTTTCCCTAGGATATTTGTATTAAAAGGCAAGAAAAGGAAAGCTGGTCATGCTTGTGTTTCTCTTCACTGCACGCTCAGCTCGTGCTCTCCCAAGTTTGTCCCTCTGGATTCTCTGGGAGCTGCCAAAGGGCAGAGCCCTTCTGGAAGGCTGTAGGGGAGCTGTTTGGGCACCTGCATCCCTGGCACGTGGCTTGGGATCCCACTGTGGCATTTGGAGAGGGACATGTTGTCCCTGCTGGTGCCACTTGGTGAAGGGGAGCTCTTTTATCATCTACCCACTGCCCTTTTTTCTGTGGAAAAAATACTTTGCCATCCTGGCAGCATTCTTGGAATTCTCTTGTTCCACTTGAGTTTGGGTGCAGGTAGATTTTTGGATGCTCTTGTACCTACAAGTTGGCAGGGAAAAGATTTCCCTCCCAAGCTGTGCAGCTTTTTGGGCTGACGTGCTCGAGGGCAGCAGTAAATCCCTTTTCCTGGAGGAATCCATCGTATCCAGCCACTGTCACCTCTACTGGTCTCTATTTTGAGACCTGAAGAGCTTTCACTTCACTTCCTAAATTTTCTTCAGCCTTAATGTTTATGATTTCATGGAACTCACTGTGGGATTTCTGAGCTTGTCCTGTGCAGGGCCAGGACTTGGCATTGGATGATCCTTATGGGTTCCTCCAAACTCAGGATATTCTGTGAACTTCCAAGCTCTCTGGTCCCTCCAGCAGGTCATATCGTGAAAGTTCTTGGATGGGTTGGTTTGTCACAGAGGTGAAGGCTCTGAAGCCAGGCTGGGAGAGCTGGGGGGGCTCAGCTGGAGAAGAGAAGGATCCGGGGAGACCTGAGAGCCCCTTGCAGTGCCTAAAGGGGCTCCAGGAGAGCTGGAGAGGGACTGGGGACAAGGCCTGGAGGGACAGGACACAGGGAATGGCTTCCCACTGCCAGAGGGCAGGGCTGGATGGGAGATTGGGAAGGAATTGGTGGCTGTGAGGGTGGGGAGGGACTGGGATGGATTTCCCAGAGAAGCTGTGGCTGCCCCTGGATCCCTGGAAGTGTCCAAGGCCAGGTTGGACAGGGCTTGGAGCCACCTGGGCTAGTGGAGGGTGTCCCTGTCCATGGCAGGGGGTGGAACTGGATGGGCTTTAAGGTCCTTTTGAACCCAGACCACTCCATGATTCCATTCTATGAAATGGCCAGTCTGTCAGAGCTTCCAGCTATTTTCTACCCAAACCACATCTTACCTTGGCAGGGTTGTACCTTAACACTCTCATTTTTGGGTTTCATCCTCTTCATATCCCATCCTTCCAGTTTATCCAGCTGCTCTGTGGCACCCCTTGATCCTGGTCCCTCCAAGGCTCCATCCTTCATGATCTGGGCAGCAACAAGCAGACCCCACCTCGGGCAACCTTTTTAACCCCTCTCTTGTTTTCACAAACATCTGAGGGTTATTTTGATCATTTATCTCTATTGGGCTGTTTAAATACATCTCTCCCAGATTTCCTAGAAATATTCCTTCCTCCTGTTGGTTTCTTGTTGTTTTACCAAAGTTAGAGCCAAACAAGCAGGAAAATCCTGTGTGGATTCACGGTTTGAACCTGTCTGTCCAGGCTCTTCCTGCGCCGCCAAGTGATGGGGCTGTGATGTATTTATTTTGTCCTGAATCGTGGGATTCTGTTACCATTCTTGGGACGCGTTTGCAGTGGGCAAAGGTCCCCTCTAGATGGCAGCTGTGACAGCGGGAAAGGCGCTGGGATCGCCGTCACGGAGCGGCAGAGCCGGAGGTGCAGGACTCGGCGCTGGGCTCAGTCCGGTGGGCTCCGGCCACCCCGTGGGACCCGCGGTGCCGCCACCACGTGGAAATGCCCATTCCCTGCCTGCTGATCCCTCCTGCCAGCGCCTCCAGCCCAGCCTTGCCACATCCCCGCGGGAGAGGTGAGTGGTACCCGGGAAGAGGGGATGATGCTCCAGCCGTGTGGCAGCGCTTGGGAAACGGGAAATAGGACCCCAAGTCATTTTGGATCCCTCGCGTTCCCCTTCCCTGGGGGAAGGGAGGGGGAAGCCCAGAACAGCCTGGCCTTTTTCGGGTGACCTGCTTTGGCTGCCGTGGGTGACGGAGCCGATCGGAGAACGCCTGGATGGCCGGGGCTAATGGGAGGTGACGGGATGGCCGTGGGGATGGGGATGGGCAGCAGGGACTGGGAGCGGGTGGTGGAGCTGGGCTGGTCACCAAGCAGGTGACACTGCTGGGGAATGTTCCAGGGAATCATTTTGGGTGCTGTCAGTGCCCCTCTCAGGGTCTGCTGTTTTGCAGGGGCCATGCATGGAATCCCAAAGCGGAGTGGGTGAAGGCACTTGTTGAAAGGAGTCTAATTCCTGCATCCTCAAAAATGGGATGGTTGTTAATTGCATTTGCAATTTGTAAATACCTCTCTGGATCCGTGGTTTGGGTACTGGCTCTTTGAGGTACCAAAGAGCAGTTGTGGCAGCTCCCAAATTCTGGATTCTCCACAGCTGGAAACGACGGCTCCTGGTGCTGGTTGTGGAGCTGGGATTGAGGGATCAGACTGCCAGAGGGAGGGATCAGGAGCCTCCCTGCCCAGGGGCTGTCTGTGATTAAAGATGCTCCTCCTGAAGGACCGTTTTTCCCACCCAGGAGATCTTCCAGGCAGGAAGGTGCTGTTCCCATCTTGGAGTACACTCAAGTAAAGGAAATGGGGTTGCTCCTGAGTTGCTTCCAGACATGTCAGAAAAAGGGATTTTATATAACTGAATATTCACTGTTCTGTCAGACTGGGATAAAATTGGACAGATTTCAGCCCTGAGATGCTTTGGGGAATGTGGCAGCACCTCATCCTACATCCCTGCAGGAGAGAAGGGTGCTGGGAATGGTGCAAGGAGCCACACTGGGGAAAAGCTGGGATAAAACCTGCCCTGGGAGTTCTCCCTGGCTGGGTGGGGGGTAATTTGGAGCCGATGACAAAAAAAGAACAACCCCCTTTAGCACTTTTACTTCAAAGCTGTTGCTTTGCAGTCGTTGTCTTGTGGGGTTTTGCTGAATCTGGGCTGACACACCACTTTTGGGGCAGGAACTGATCATCTTTCCCTGATTTTTTTTCATTTTTCCTGCCCATCCCAGCTCTTTGGCAATAGAAATACCCCTTCAAGGAGAGAATGTGGGGTTTAGATGCACTAAATGCATCTAAATGCAGGGATGCACGAGGGCAGGCAGTCCCTAAAGCCCAAATCATCCTGGAGGAAGCCAGGAAAAGCTGGAGCCACACTCCAGGACAGCTTCAAGCAGCCAAAATTAGCCCAAAGCCCATTTGCCCCCATCCTGATGAGCCCACGGTCCAGAGACTTGTCCTTGCCATGGATTTTCTTGGCATCTCAGTGCTGTTGGAGGCAGCTCTGATTTCCAAGCTTCCTTCCATGCCACTGCAGAAAGGCACCGCGGGGCAGAGCCAGCCTGGGAAATAATTGGGCAGCTGGCGTAGAAAATGAGCAATGAGGGGAAGAAAGGAGGAGGAATAACCCTGATTTTCCTGCTTGTCCATCACTGTCTGACTTGCTCTGCACGTGTTTCCAATGGCAGCGTTGGGATTGAGCATCCCAGGTGTGGAATTGGGATGGGGTGTGGCTGTGATGGTGCTCAGGGATGGTTTGTCATGGGTAGGGCTGTGCCTACAGCAATCTGAGTGCTGGCCCAGGTTTTCCTGGGAGAAAATACTCCCAGGATCTTCTGGAGAGGGTGTTCAGCGCTCAGTGGGGTGAGTGCTGCCTGGCCCCATGTCCAAGGGTACCAATTCCCACCTCTTTTGGCAAAAACCATGGTTTTCTGCTCCATCCAGTATGATGGAAACCTCTCCTTGGGAATCCTCTGGCCACCTGTGTGGCCTGGACCAGGAGCTGAGATGTTTAATGCAGGGAATTTAGGATGCCATTCCCCTCCCTGGGGTCCCAGGGGTTCCTGCTGGTGCTCCCCAACTTCCCTCAGACTTTGCTCCAGAGTGGGTGAGGAGCACTGGAACCTGTGGGAGCAGAGGGAGGGAGGTGGGCTTGGGGTGGCTTTCCCCAGCTGAGCAATCCAGCCATGGAGGACTGTGGGCTTTTTTTGAGGGGGTTGCAGCTGGGATGGGTCTTGTGCCAGCTGATGTGATCCATCCCAAACCTGCCAGAGCTCAAGAAGCCTTTGGATAACTCTTGGGAATGGTCCTGTGCAGGGCAAGGAGCTGGACTCAATCCATGATCCTTGTGGGTGCCTTCCAACTCAACATATTCTGTGCCCAGGTATCCTGATGCCCTTTGTGTTCTCCCACAGGACAGGGAGGTGACACCCACATCCCAGCTGCTGGCACCTCACCCTGAGACACCAACCAGCACCACCAAGGCCTGACAGCAGGTAGGTCCCATAACCCCACACAGTCAATCCCCCTCCCTGGGGATAACTGATCCAGGTGGGACTCACAGACCTGTGCCAGCACCCCTGATCCAGGGCATCACTCCTCCAGGGCTTTTCCTGACTGCATTCTACTGGGAAGGACGCTGTGTGGAAGGATGGAGTTTCCAGCACAAAGTGCTGGGGAGCATCCCATGGCACTGGATGCTCCAGGGTGCCTGTAGGTGCTCCATGAAGATAAGATCCACCCTGGCATCCGGACCAGACTGTGCCAGCCTTGCTGGGTGCTTGTATTTGGGTCAACCACATCGACTGGCTGTGCAACTGTGTCATCCCTGGAGAGCGCGGGATGCTGATCCATAAACCCATCCGGCTCCACATGGCTTGGCACCCACCCCCTGCTCCCCCTTCACCCCCCCCAGCCTCCAAACCTGGCCACTCCAGCACAGCCTCAGCTTTTCCCAACAGCAGCAGCTGTGACTCTGCTTGTCCCGGACGTGACTCCAGCCCTGCAAATGCCAGAAGCCATCTGCAATTCCGATTGTACCAGTTGCCACCGCGCAGTGAGCGGAACAACCGGATGCTTGTGAAATCAGGGATGCATCCCCCCTCCCTCCCAGTGCCTGATTTCTCTCTCTCCAGGCACGGAAAGAGGGAGCAACAGGATGTTTTTCCGGATCTTGCTTTCCCCAGTCTCCAGAGGTGCAAGGAGGGGATAAAAAGGGAGGCAGAAAAGGCAAAATTCCAGTATCCAGGTGGAGCTTGGAGAATACATAATAATTTTCACACAGAGGGGATTATTTTAATGAACTGAGGTGGGAATAAAACCCTTGAAGCCGGGTCCAGTGGGCACAGGGAAGGACAGGGTGACTGTCCCCCCCAGTGCCCAAGTCCTCAGCCCTCAGACATTCCCTGAAGGATTGGGAGTTGCTGCTCCTGTTTGTATCAAGAAAGTCTTGATGGAAAATGAAGTTCCTATGTGGTGGCAATCCAGCCACAGGGGTGTCCCTGGCTCCCCAGTGCAAAGCCAGCATGGAATTGGTGGGAAAAACTCCTCAAAAAGATAAGAGCAATGCTCCAGTCCCCCCAGTTACACCAGCAATGTGCTGACCTGGATATACTGGGTATAGGATGATCATTTTTTCCTGGTTGGAAGTGCAGGATACTTGCTTTAAATGCAGTAGTGGTCCTATGATGCCTCCTGGATATGGGCTGGAGAGAGAAAACAGCACCCCAGTTCAGGTGGAGGGGGAGAGCTGGTGTCACAGCCCCCAGCAGTGGGATGATCTCCCTGCTTGGAGCACATCCCTGGGGCAGGAGCGCTGTCAGACAGTTCCCCTGAGGGAGCAGGGTGATCTCACATGGTCCATCGATTCCGTATCCCATTCCTAGTTATTGCAGTGGCCTGACCTGTGGACCCAGCGAGCTGGAATGCCCACGGTCATCCCGCCCCCAGACCTGGGAACATCCTTCCTGCCTCCTCCTCTGAGTGCTGCCCACACACCCTGACCCCACCAGCATTCCCAGGAGCAGCCTGGCTCCATCCCAGCAGCATTCTCACGTTTATATGTATAGGTTTTTTTCCTAATACACCCTGTTTTATGCATCTCTGTCCCCTCCCAAGCACAGAGGCTGCTGTTCCTTGGTGGCATCTCTGGGCTCATTGCAGGTTTTGCTGCTGAAAACCTGATCCCCCTTGTCCTATGAAAACATTTCACCGGTCTTCTTGAAGCAGCTCCTGGTGTTTCCAGAGGCAGGCAGGATCTTCCCATGGCTTTGGCTGCTGCAGTCCTGCCCTGGGGGCCTCTCAGAACATTTTGGCTTGGTTTGGTTGCCATCTCCCCATTTAATAGTTGCATTTATCAATAAGGTCTCCCTGCTCTTCACCAGCCTGACCAGACCCAGCTCATCCTCCCCTCATGCTTCCCATCCTCCAACCCACTGCCCAGAGAAGCTGTGGCTTCCCCATCCCTGGAAGTGTTCAAGACCAGGTTGGACAGAGCTTGGAGCAACCTGGACTAGTGGGAGGTGTCCCTGCCCATGGCAAGGGAATGGAACAAGATGAGTTTTAAGGTCCATTCCATGATTCTGTGACCTCAGTGAACACCTCCAGACCCTCTCCAGCTCCTCAGAGTGTTCCTTTTGTGGATGCAGCTTCCAGGTGCAAAGTCCCTGGAAGGATCCCAACAAAATACCGTGGGGAGCATCCTTTTGTGAGCCATTAACACCCATTCTCAACCCAACCCTCCCACCACCGATGTATTTTATCCAAGATCCCATTCCCTTCCTCCCTTGGAGGAACCTCATGCCAGCCAACAGCCCAGTGGCCCTGACAAGGCAAAACTGGGCTCTCCCCTGCCCAGGGTGGAAAGCAAAACCTCCTGCTCCACTCCAGTGGCAGGATGAAGCCTTTTGGGAGCTTCCAGAGGAGCAGAAGCTTCACCCCGTGCCACCACACGCAGGAGCTGCAGCTCGGGGAGGGAGGACAATGGTGCCATTGAGCGTGGACACTGAAACGCTGCCGTATTGTGCCTGGCAGAGAGATTCCCGGGAATAATCGCCTCCTCCTTGGCTTTGTTGCAGGGCTGTGCTGCTCCTGCTGCAGGGCTTTTCCCCACGGAGCTCTCCGGTTATGCGGTGAAGACCCGCAGCTCAGAGGCACCTTTTTTCCTGGCTGGGAAAGGTATGGCTGGAATAATCCACCTCCTGACTGGGATGGGACCCTGGAGGGGAGAAATGGTGGATTTGGGAGCGAGAGGATTCCTCATCCCAAGGAGATGTGTCACTCCTCCATTGACCATTGTAATACATTGTGTCTATAGTGTATTGTGTCTATATTATATTGTATATATAGTATATTGAATATACAGTATAATTTTTAGATGTAATTTCTCTTAGATATCCTATTTTTTAGGGATTGTATAAAAAGCCTACATCACAAGCAGCAAAAATTATTTCTTTTTATTATATAAAATATTTTGGATTAAGTAAGTGCTTAAGCTACAGAAACCTGAATCTTCTTAGGGTCTGGACAATCCCTAAAAATTTAGATCCAGGATTTTGCTTGGAACTGTTTTAAACAAGGCTGAATGAGACTTTGCTCTGGGTCTGACATGAGGCAGGGCTGAGATTCTTTAAGGAGCATATTAAGGTCGTTTTCGAGCTGGACACCTACAAAAGCATTTCCTTACGTGGTTTCTGGTGGGGGTGGTTTTTCTTGCCCAAAATCTGCTTGAAATCCTCAGATTTGGGCTGAACTTTGGGCTTGTGACCGTGTCAAGGGCAGCAGCAGCTGTAGGAGCAAGTATACTGTGGTGATGTCTCCCTTCTCCCTCCTCCTCCTCCATCCCTGGAGCATCCTGTGAGCTGATTTCCTCTTGAAAACTCCTTCTGGGAACACATACCCCCTGCACGCTCAGCCAGGCTGTTTCCCAGCTTGTTCCTTCCCTAAAGCAGCTGGAGAGCAGAAACGCACTTGAGAAATTAAATAGGAGCATGAAAACTTGGCTTTCCCATCCCAGGAGAAAGGACATCTCTTAAAACCAAGAAAAAAACAAGTTATTTTGAGTACTTTCACATGGTGGGAGCTACTTGAGACATGCTGAGGGTCATGTAGGATTAGGAGGTCGGAGAACCACCAGATTTTAAAGGTTTAGAGTCTCCTTCATGCTGGATTTGCTAAGTTTTGGGGTGTTTCTTTAATTGCAATGAGTAAAACCTCACTGATTTGAGCTCCTGGAAGCCAGACCTCACCTCCCAGCACGGGGCCTTTAAGGAAAACATCAATTTTTGTGAGATCAGCCATAAAATCATGCGAGTTGGCAATGGAAGGAACAGATAATGACGTGCCAGAGGTTGTAGCCTCTGGATGGGGCAATAATTTAATCCCCAGGTTCGAGTGAGGGGCAACATCCCCCCCTCTGCAACCAGAGACCTGCAAGGGGGGAAGAATCCCTCTGGCAGAGAGCAGGAGAGGCTGGGGGAGGAGGAAAATGTCCCTTCTGTCCCCTTCCAGCTGTTTTCCCTTCCAGCTGTTATCCACAGAGCAGGGCCACGCTTCCAGCTGTCCCCCCTTCTGTGCAAAACGGGGCTGGGAAGGGAAGAAAAGGGATGAAGAGGAGCTGGGATGGTGCTGCCAGGGAGCCTCTGGTCAACATAAAGCACTGAAAATGTGAAGTTTTGGCAACAGGCACTGCTTTGGATGCAAAAACTGGGGGGAAAAGTAGGTTTTTTGGTGGTGCTGGAGTCTGTCACTGTAGCTGTAAGGACAGGGTGAGTTTGCAGCCGATTTTCCATTCGGCTTCAGCGATCTTGGAATTTCTTTTCCTTTCTGTTCCAAACAAGAAGGAAGCATTTCTTATCCTGCTGCAGCACCTCCGCTTCCCTGCTCCAAGGAGCCCTTCCTGCTATTTTTAGCCCGAAACCTTTAGACTATTTGAATTATTTGACTTTTTTTCCATAAGCATCGCTCTCGGCTCTGGAAGCGTTCACCGCTTTCTCATTTTCCATGGGCTTTTTTTTTTTGGGTGCTTGGAAGGAAACTCAAAAAAAATAAGAGGAAACTAAAGGAATCCTTGGCATCCCGGGGAAGGATGGGTTTGCAGTGCCAGATCCAGAGGAGCTTTCCCGTCTCGGGAGGTCTCCACGTCACCATCTCCAGGCTGGAGCAGCGGGAAGAGCCCGGGTTCAAAGGGGTGGGAGGGAGGAGAAGCAGCGTCAGGAGCTCTGCCTGCAGCACCAGGCAGGGACAGGGATCCACAGCCAGCCAGCATGGGACTTTTTTGGGAAGGACTGAGCCCGGCGCTTCTCTGTATGTTACTTTTTGGTTTTATTTTGTTTCCCCCCCCCGCCTCGTTTTCTGTTGTTTTGCTGACAAGTTTTAGCTTGGCTGATTCCCAGCACTTCAGAGATCCCCTCCCTCTGCTTCAACCCCGCTCTGCTCCCACCCTGCTCTTCATTTTCTGTCCTTTCCCCACCATTTGGGTGGGAAATGTGTTTGTTGTGAATTAATGTTCACGTACTGCCTTTCCTGCCTGTGGTGAGAGGCACAACATCCCTATTTGGCATCAGCTTGTGCACTTTGTCGGCATAAATCATCCCCTGGAGCCCAGGGCAGTGCAGATCCATCTCCAGGAGGTTTGGGATTAAGATGGAGCTGGTTTAGCTCTTTCCTCATGGAAAAAGGAAGGAATTCTCCCCTGTGAGGGTGGGCAGGCCCTGGTACAGGTTGCCCAGAGAAGCTGTGGCTGCCCCTGGATCCCTAGAAGTGTCCAAGGCCAGGTTGGAGCAACCTGGGACAGTGGAAGGTGTCCCTGCCCGTGGCAGGAGGTGGAATGGGGTGATCCTTAAGGTCTCTTCCAACCCAAACCATTCTGGGATTCTGTGTCCCCTCTGTCCTCTGGGTCCTCCTGGCCAGTCCCTGTCCCAAACTTCCATCTCAGACCACCAGAGGTGGGGAGAGGAAGATACTTCAGGTTCTGGTTTTCCTGCTGCTCCTGGGTTGCATTTCTGAGGTTTCTGTGGATTTTTGGGTCTGCATCCTGCTTTCTTTGGGATCATCAGCTTAGATCCTCATGCTCCTGTGTCACAAGCTGGTCTTTAAGGATCAGGCTCTGACAGAGAGCAGCGTCCATAAGAGCTCATCCCAGCAGAAGGCGTGGATTTGCAGCTGGTGTTTCTAACCCACAGACTAAAGACCCATTGATCTTCTCTGTTAAGTGCTTTTGGATTGCTTTTAAAATAAATTTTCCATGCCTTTCATCCTCACATCCAAAACACCTCACAAAGGATGTGTTCCCTCCTGTGCAACTTGGGGAAACTGAGGCACAGGGAGGGCTGGGCAGCATCACCACCAGTGGCAGCTCAGCCTGCTCCTTGGTGGCCTCATGTTCTTGGCCAACCAGCCCTTCCTTGAGAGAAAACTCTCCTCTTGGCTACCAAACACCCAGGATGTTGAATCTCCAACTTGTATCCCTCATTCCCTCCCTCAAGGTCCTGAGTTGAGTTTCTTGTGAAGATGCTGCTGCATTTTTTTCACCTTTATTGGTCCTGTCCTTTTAAATCCCTAAGGTCTTCCTTGTGGTTAATGGGTGACCCTGAGCTACGTCCCTTCTACCTCCAGATATCTGCAAACTTCATTGCAATCATCATTTGTCCAAAGGGTTTCTTGGAGGGTGGGGGGGGCTGGAAGGAGCTCCTGAGCCCTCCTTGTTCATGCCTGGGAAGGCATTTCTCTCTCCCATGCTGGAGGTTCCATCTGCTGCCATCCCAAAATGCCTTTTCCATCTATCCCAAGCACAGGAGCTTGGCTTAATGAATTGATTTAAGCTGTGCTTAATGGGAGAGTGTCGTGTCCTCTGCTGGTGGGAGGTTGAGTAAACAAGCCTGTACCCCAACCCGAGGGACACAAAGAGTCTTAGGGGGCTACAGCCATCATCTCCTTTCACCCAAATTACCTTGGAATGCCACAGGAGGGCAACCTGTCCTGTGTCCAAAGCCTCCTTAGAAAGCTGGAGGAAGGAAATCCTTCCTAACCCAGCTCAAGTGAGTCACAAGTGGGTGGGAATGGGAGAAACAGGGATGAGGCTGATGCAGATCTGAGCCTTGTGCTCCTCCTGCGAGCTGTGAGAGCTATTTCTGAGACAATCCTTGGGTCTTGTCCAAGACCAAAATACCAGGAGATTTTTTTTCAGTGTGTGCAACAAGGAAACCCCTCCTTGCCCAGCAATCCACCTTGTGCACCATATTCCTGCAGGTCCCAGCACTGCCCAGGACTCCCCTCTCCTGCAACAGAGGGCTTGTTTGGAATTCTTCCCCCCAGTGATCATCCAAGCAGCCCAAGGGTCATTTCTTAAGGCTGCACAGCTCCCTTTGGCCTGGTTTGTTCCTCGGAGATCGTGGTGACCAACCATGTGGTTTCTGCTCCTCGGTGCCAGGAAAAGGGAAAATAAAGGAGCTTGTGTGGGATTTCTGCACATCATCACTGCAACCTGGGGCTGTAGCAGCAGGAAACAGGGAAAATGGATAGAAAACAAGGAGCCCCATCCTATAAAATGATTAAAGCACATGGGGAGAAATTGCTATTCCGCCTCTAACTTTGCTGGAGCAATTTATCTCCCTGCCTCACCCTTTTTTGGGTGCTATGGGTTTTCCCCCCTGGCTCCGGCTGCATACTCAGAAGGTGGGGATCCCATGTCCCAGATGACCTGAGCTGTCCTGAAGGAATGAGGTGACTTTATAAGGACAAGCCAAGCCCCTGGGCAGGTGAAGAGCTGCATACCCTCTTCCATGTTGTGACTCCTCACTTCTTTTCCATCCTCCTGGGGAGGATGCCAACTTTTCCAGGTGTGTATTGAGATGTGAGAGGTGCTGAGGGAGGTGGCACTGATGGGGATCTCAGGGGTGAGTTGTGCAATCCCAGGATGGCAGAAATGGCAAAAGGTACCTCAGGAGGTCACAGAGCAGTTTCAGCTTTGCTGTTGGATGAAGCTGCCCAGAGCCCTGTCCAGCCATGTTATCCTCAAGGTGAAGGTCCCACCAGCTCCCTGTCCCACTGTTTGTCATGGAGCCTTTTATTTTATATCCTGTTGATTTTTTTCCTGGCTGCATCTTGTCCTTTCCTAGTGTATTTTTGAGCAATTTGATGAGGACCCCCAACACCCCCTAAGGGGGACTGGCCCCAAACTCAGTCCCATCACCCCCCTAATTAATGACACTCAACAGCCTCATCCCTGGGAGATGCCACCACGAGCTGGGACCTCAGGGTGGCACCTCTGCAGGGGCCAGGATGGTGGTGAGGTCACAAGACCTTGTTTTCTGGGTGGATTTACACACATCATCCCCATTTCCTCAGAGATAAGGTCCATTTTGACAGAGCAAGGACTGGGGAATCTTGGCACCTCCCAAAAATGTTAATTCTGGCCCTATTTAATTCCTCCTGAATGTGTGCTGGGCCCAGAGCTGTGCCAGTGCCTGCCTTGTGTGAAGGGCTTTTCAAGCACAGGGTGGAGGCCAGCGAGGCAACTGATGGCACATTTGAGCCCACCACTGGATATATGCAGACAAAATCATGGGAAAACAGCCCAGAAATGGGGTTTATCCCCTCACTGTGGCCAAACCACCCAGGATGAGGCATCACTACCAGTCCCAGCCCAGCCTTGAGCAGCTTTGGGTGCTTAAATCCAACCCACGACCCCAAATAATGGGTTCCGTCCTCGAGAACATCCTACAGTGCATCCTGGAAGCCTCTGCTTCGGAAACCTGAAGCCGGTTCCAAAACCAGCCGAGCCAAATTCCTCCTCCAGGCACGTTTTTATCATCCCTTTTACTCTTTTTTCAGTCTTTTTTTCCTGCTGGGGACAATGGGTTTGCTCTCAGTGCTCTGCCCAGCCCTTTCCTCTGTGCTGCCAGACACAAATAGTTAACCAGGTTCACTAAGGAATGAATGTCCTGGTTTCCTTTCCAGGGCAGGCAGCTCCCCCTGCCTCCCCCCAGCCCTGGGGAGGAGCTGCTCTCCAGTGACATGATGCAAGAGCAGGCGATGTCTCCCTGGCTCTGGCTGTGTTTCGGTGACCCCGTGGCCTGTGCAAGCACTGCCAGGTCCCCCTGGGGGCCTTTCTGCAGCCACGAGAGCAGCCCTTTGCTCTCCTCTGGTGACCCATGGGATGGGAGCACCTCGTGGCTCCGGGTGGGATGTTGAGCCAGCCCCGGCTCTGCAGAGTTTCAAGTCAGAACAGATCAAGCTCATAGAAAGGATGTGATGCTGGAGGAGGGGAGGAGAGAAGGGGAAAAGAGGATGCCACGAGCACTGCAAAGCAATCCCTCCTGCAGAAACAACCTCATTGGAGAGCATGGCTTCTCCTGGGGGTTGTGGTTGGATCTCCTGGGAGTGGGGAGAGCGCCAGGGCCAGGAGCCGGTGCTGACCTCAGCCCCCATGGGCCGTGTAAGGGACATCCCATGCTGGGTTTGGGAGGTGTTTAGGGTCATCCCCAGATGCCACAACCCATCAGTTGTGCCGGGGCTCCAGGGAGAGCCGCTGGATCGTGTGATGCTCCAGCTGCCGGAGCAGCCACGCGGCGCTCGGGAGGAGCTGCTCCTGCAGCCACTTCTCCAAGGGCACTGGGGGAAGGCTGCCTTTCAGTGGGGCTTTGTTGCATGCTTGGCTTGGCCTGGTGGGAGGTGGTGGCTCTCGGGCTGCAGAATCCCTGGACAAAGCATTTTCCATGCTGTGGTTCTGGAGGGAGACGGGTGAGCTCAGCCGTGGCTTCAGCGCCTGCCTGGATGGACGCGGAGGTTTGCAGAGGATGGATGTGGGACGTGGTGAGAAACGCTGGTCTGGTGGAGAGTGAGAGGTCCCACAGCCCTGTCTGGGGCAGGGGCACCTGCCTGGCATCCCAGTGTGAGCAGAGAGGTGAGGAGCTCCAGCAGGAGAGCAGAGCTCTCCCGGCCATCCCAGGGGTGGGACATGGGGTGTGTGCTGCTGTGATTTTGGGAGAGGAGGGGCACTGCTCTGCCTTCTCCTTCGGCCTCAGCCCAGGACATGGCTCGTGCTGGTCTCTTTGGGGGTGGGACCCACAGCTCAGTGACCACAACTGGGGCTGGTCCTGCCTGGGGGCTGCTCCAGACCCCCCTCCTCAGCTCTTGGGGTGGCTGGAAGGTTTGGCCAGGGCTGTTTCTGCCTGGGGCTCAGGGAGAACTCCAGTGGCAAATGTAGGGTTTGATCTCCTGTGCCAGTCCTGAGCTGTGGGGTCCATGGGGCACTTCTGGAGCTGGTTTATGAGCCAGCCCTACTCCTGGCTGTTACAGCAGAGAGGGATGCCCTGAAAACAGGAGGAGAGGGATGCAGCCAGGGCAGCTTTCTGCAAGAAATTCTGTGTCTGTGAGGTTTCATGTGCTGGCCAGGACACGTGTGGGCGTGGAGCTCATTTATTTGTTCCTCCATGAGTGGAGCTCTCCCGGTGATCCCGAGGTGAGAGGATGAGGAGGAAACTCTGCTCCAGGCAGCTCCTTTCTTGTGAGCTTTAGCACTGCACACCCCTGATCTCCCAGGACTCGTGGCTGCAGAGCCTCCTGGCACTTTTTTTAGCCATTCCAGAGGATCTTAATAGTTCTAGTAAGGGTGAGCTCTGATTTACAGGGAGTGTTTTTATGGTGTTTGTGTTGGCAGGGTGGAGTTTATGCACGGTTTGAAATATTTGCTGAAACCTTTTATCACTAGAGCTTAAAAACAACAGAGCGCTGATGAAAGTCCTGTGCTAATTGGGGAAGGGTTGGTTTAGGGCTGGGGCTGCTGCAAAATGCCTGGATCCCAGAGGTTGCTGTAGCCCCTGTGGGGAAGGGGGGATGATTTCCTCCACCCAGGTTTAGCCTCTGTGCCAGTGAAGGTCACATCTGGCACTGAGAGGGACAGATCATGGTGCCTGGGGCTCCTGTCTGTGCTCACAGCCTGGCAGAACAAGGGGGTCAGCAGATGCAAGAGGCATCAGCTTGGGCAAGCAAGCAGTTGCTTAAATGTGCTTTTTTGGTAACCCAAACCAGCTCATCCACACCCTCAGACGTGGGGCAATACTGGTGTTGAAAACACAGCTCTCTTCCACCCCATCCCTCCTCTCCCCATGTCTCTGTAGGGTCTCAGTGGCACAGCTCAGGTTTTATTAAATCAGTGACTCGGTGAGATCCCATCATCTTCTCTGGGGTTTGAAGTGATTGAACATCTCTCCAAAAAACACCCTCCTGCTCTTCATTTTCCACTGAAGGGCAGGATTGTCCATCTCCCGTCAGTCCTGCAGGGTCTGAAACTTCTTCAGGTGCCAGCAATGGGTTATCTTGGTGCATTAGAAAGGATTTTATCCATCTGCCATAAGACATTTGCTTTCCAATCATCCCTCTGGTTGTGTCCACCTTCCTCCTCCAGCAGCACAAGAGATAAGAGAAGCAGGTGATCCAAGCAGCACCTTGGTGTGGGATGGGTATTTTTAAGGGGAGTTAAAAATGTAAACTAGCAGGATGGAGTCTCAGGGGGATAACACATCTTGGACAGGGGGTGGTTCTTCTCCTGTGGTGAAGTTTAGAGTGGAGAGAAGAGCTGGAAACAGAGATGAGTCCCCCACCAGCCCTTGGAGGTCAGGCAGATCACAGAATGTAGAATCCTAAAATCACAGAGTTGTTTTGGTTGGGAAGGACCTTGAAAATTGTCTTGTTCCAACACCCTGCCACAGGCAGGGACACCTTCCACCATTCCAGGTTGCTCCAAGCCCCATCCAGCCTGGCCTTGGACACTTCCAGGGATGGGGCAGCTTCTCCGGGCAACCTGTGCCAGTGCCTGCCCACCTTCAGGGGAAACATGTTCAATTCATTTCCAAGGAGGGTTGAACACCCAAGTTTAGGTATCTAAATCCAACCCAAGTGCCTTGAAACCAGTCTTGGAGGATGCCACGAGAGACCTTTTCATTTTGAGGAGCCCATGGCACGTGGTCCTGCCTCCACATCACCCCACAGTTGCTCCATACCCTGTAACCCTTTTCCTAGAAACATCTACTGGGACTCCCCTTCCAGGCAAAAGAACATTTTAGTCCAGGCCAGCTGGTTAGGAAAGATCCTGACTTGCTTTGGGAATCCTGGTAGATGTATCCTATGAGATGTGTCCTACTAGGTGTATCCTAATAGGAAGGGAGACAAAACCACAGGATTAGAGACACATCTACGTGCCTCCAGTCTTGATACATATGCTAAAAAATTCAGGGAATTTGCTTCCAAGTGGTTTGGTGGAGCAGGGAGCCTTCTATTTCAGGACATTTCTGATATCTCTGAGCCTGCACTGCACCACACTCATTTAAAAAAAATTATAAAAAGACACAAAACTAACAAAAAACCCCCCATTTCTGCTACTGGCAGTAAAGTTTTGGCTGACATGTGTGAACTTCTTTAACCTGTGGCCTTTGTTAACGTGCTGCTACAGGGACAAGCCTTACAGTAGGAGAGTCCATCCTGCTGTTATTCCTTGTAATGGGAAGCTTCCAGCAAACCAGCCAACACAAATATTTGGAGGAAAGGCAGGGGCTGCCTGGAGGGAGCCGTGGTGGGCAGGAACGCTCCTGCCACCAGGCAGGAGGTGACATCATCCGGATTCCTTTGCTGAGGAATGCAGGATTTGGTCTTCCCTGCCAGGAATTGCTTTTCAAAAACAGACCTGCCCAGGGAAAGCAGATTTCCCCCAGCCCCTTGCACTGCATGGCACAGAGGCTGAAGGTCCCCAGATCCCCTTCTCCTCCCTGGGTTAATGGGGATCTTTCATGGACAGGCATGAAAAATTGCAGGGGAAAGCACATGAAATTCCAGAAGTGGGAGATGGATGGAAATTTGGGCAGGGTCTGGAACTTATGGGGGAGTGAGGACTTCTTGGGGAAGGTGATGGGCAGAGTGTGTGTGTGTATGGACTTCTGAGCTGCAGGAGGAGCCCTCAGGCCTCCACAGTGATCCCATTTCTTGGTCCTGTCAAGCCCAGTGACCACATCAGGTGTTTTTGAATTCAGAACTTCGGTGATGACTGAAGTGAGTCGGACTTGATGGTCCTTGTTGGGTCCCTTCCAACTTGAGATATTCTGTGTTTCTATGACTGGAATAGCTGTGCTGATGTGTGGAGCATCCTGGCCAACCAGCCCACACCTTGCCAAATCCAGGGCAGGGATTGTCCCCCTGTGCTGGCACTGCTGAGGCTGCACCTCGAATTCTGTGTGCAGTTTTGGGCTCCTCATGACAAGACATGGAGGGGCTGGAGGGTGTACAGGGAAGGGAATGGAGCTGGGAAGGGGCTGGAGCAGCAGGAGGGGCTGAGAGAGCTGGGGGGGCTCAGCCTGGAGAAAAGGAGGCTCAGGGGGGACCTTCTGGCTCTGCAAGTCCCTGCCAGGAGTGGGGAGCTGGGGGGGTCGGGCTCTGCTCCCAGGGAACAGGGACAGGAGGAGAGGGAATGGCCTCAGTTTGCACCAGAGGAGGTTCAGATTGGATATCAGGGAAAATTTCTTCCCTGAAAGGGTGGTCAGGCATTGGAACAGGCTGCCCAGAGCAGTGGTGGACTCACCATCCCTGGAAGTGTTCAGAAACATGGATGTGGCACTTGGGGACATGGTTTAGTGGTGAACAGGGCAGTGCTGGGTAAATAATTGGACTCAGTCTTGGAGGTCTTTCCCAGTTTCAGCTGATCCCACCATTGTATGATCAGTCTGGTGGAGCTCATTCTTCAGCAAAGCCACCAGCTGATCCCACCATTGTATGATCAGCCTGGTAGAGCTCATTCTTCAGCAAAGCCACCATTCCCCTTCCGTGCAGCCCTCGGAGGGTTGAGGATCCCCACATCCCACCTCCAGCCCTGGCTCTGCACTGGCTCCAACCTCATCCAGCACCTCTGGAAATTCCTGTCACCAGCACTTCCAGCAGGACCTGCAGCAGCAGAGGGGTCAGTTCCTGTGGGGTGGAGGCTGCTGCCCTCATTTCAATAGGTGGAACTAGGTGTAGTTCAGCTGCCCCCATTACGAGTCCAGAGGGGTGATTTAGTGGCTGGAAAGTCCTGAAGTATTTTGCTCTCAGTGCCTGACAGAGGATGGCTGGCAGGAAACAAAAGCACTGTGCTCCAAGGCAGGGGTGGCTCTGCTCTCTTGATTTTCCACCAGGTTTGGGAAATTCTTGGCACTTGAATAAAGAGCAGAAAAAGAAGGGTTTTGGCCAAAGGAGAAATCCCACTCGGTCAGCTGGATTTTTGAAATGGGTGGAGTGAGGACCTTTGGATGGGCAGCAGGGCAAGGGCTGGCCAGGGTCTGGATCTGCAGTCCTGAGGGTGCTGGGATGTGGCATCTGGGGTGCCAGGAGAAGGCCTGCTCCTTTTTGGGGCCACCAGTGTAGGTAAAACCATAGGGATGGACACAAAGTGGGGTCTGGGATCATGGCAGGGAGATGCAATGGCTGTTTCTCAAGGGGGAAGATGCAGCTGGTTGGGGCCAAGTCCCACATGGGACAGGGTGGCAGTGCCATGGGAGAGACCCTCATGGGACATCCTGAGCCTGGTTTGGGTATTATCTCCCACCAGGCAAGTCCCTTCCCTCGTCATGTCTTGCCCACCCTCCATCACAGGGCTGTGTCTGGGGCTGGTGATTGGGGCTCATGGTTTAGAGGACTTTTACTGCTCCAGAGAAGATAAAAACACACCCTCCTTGTGCTTTTTCCTTTGGGACAGGTGGAAATAGGGGTCTCCTGCTCATTTCTGCCTGGAGTCACCCCATACCCAGCAGAGAGTTGGCCAAGCACCACCAGCTTGAGGTCCAGAGGAGCTGCAATGCTGCAGAACCTAATTTGGGGATTTAAGTTCTTTAACTTGTTTCTTCTTAATGTTTCTCAGAAACGCAGATGGTGGTGTGGTTTCTTAATTATTTGTGTCTGGAGCCTTAGGAGAGGATGACTTGGAGAGGAAGGGAGGGGAAGAACCAGAGATGGAAAGAGTGAACTTTCAAGAAGAGCCTCCCACCACTTCATCTTCTTTCCTCAGCTTCTGGTAATGGCTGAGCTCACTCAGGGTCACTCAGAAAGTTCTCAAGGGCTTTCCTGGAACACCAAACTGGGGCCTGGGGGCCCAGCCAGTGGCCAACACAGCAAAGAGGACAGATCTCAGCTGAGCAAACTTAGACCTGTCCCAAAAGTTCCCTGGAGGTCAGAGACCCTGACTTGCCATTTCTAAGGGTGATTTGCCACAAAGTGCAGGAGAATTGGGGTTTTTTCCTTAAAAACCCTCTTTCCACAGCATTTTTTGTGTCTTTTTAAACTTATCAGAGGAGGCTGAACCGGCTCTGGGCTGGCAGAACACGTGGAAGAAACATGAGCAGGAGCCTGGGAGCCTGGGAAGGGCCTTGCTGCATATCATGGGGGGATTTTAGTATTTTTGTGAATTAAACCATGACTGTCACATCCTCTGTGTCCCATCCCCAGCCTCCCAGCGGAGCCTCAGGCATCCCTGCTTGGGAACCAGCCAAACACACAAGCCCTGGTGGTGCCAGGGGTGGTGGAGGGTTTGGTGTGAGCAGTGCAGGGCTCATTTCTCTTGGAAAACCCAGACTTGGTGCCCCTTTGGGAAGATCTCTGCCATCAGGACCAAACTCTTGTACAAACAAGGAGAAACCTCATCTCGCTGCCCTCTTGCCTCGGGTTGTGGATCAGCCCTGAGCACCGAAGCATCCTTGGCTCAGTCCCACAGCCATGAGCTGTGTAAGAGGTGTGGGAGGGCTGTCCACCTCCTCCTCCTACATCCTCCTTCCTTCCCCTTCCTCCCCAACGAGCTCATTCATGACAAAATATCAGTGGGACGGACGTGGGGAGCGGAATTGGTTCTGGCGTGGGTTTTCCCACTCATTGGCCAAGGGACGTTGTAAGCCCAGAGGGATTTCATCTTTGTTTTCACAGCTGGATTCAGTGTTGCCCTTTCTTCTCTCCAGCTTTTTGTCACTGCTCCTTCCCCTGGAGCAACCTGAGCCTGTGCTCAGTGGGAGCACAACCTGCTGATGGCCTTTCTGGTGGTGCCCAGGGCCAGGACGAGGAGCAGTGGTCATAAACTAAGCCCCAAGAAGTTCCACCTCCACAGGAGGAAGAACCTCTTTACACTGAGGGTGGCAAAGAGCTGGGACAGCTGCCCAGGGAGGGTGTGGGGTCTCCATCTCCAGAGACATCCCAACCCCACCTGGGCACGTCCCTGTGTCACCTGCTCCAGGTGACCCTGCCTTGGCAGAGGGGTGGGGATGGGTCATCTCCAGAGGGCTGGGTCATCTCCAGAGGTCCCTTCCAACTCAAAGGATTCCGTGACCTGCACAGCCTGGTGTGTTCGTGAAGGATTCAGGCTGTAAGGGATTGTGCATTCCTGCAGTGGGACTGCTCAGTGGATCCCATCTAGGGAGGGGACAATGCTGCAGGGAGCAAAATGCCACCCCATAATGGTCCTCTGAGGGCATCTGGCTGCATCCCACACCTCCTGGCTCCTTTGCCCTGGCACAGCATGGGGTGAAGGTAGATGGGTAGCAGGGACCAGGGTGGTGTAGGTTTGGGGGTGCTGGTCTAGGGTTTAGGGGTGCTGGTGTAGGTTTGGTGGTGCCACTGTAGGTTTTGGTGGTGCCACTGTAGGTTTTGGTGGTGCTGGTGTAATATTTGGTGGTGCTGGTGTAGGGTTTGGGGGTGCTGGTGTAGGTTTGGTGGTTCTGCTGTAGGGTTTGGTAATGCTGGTGTAGATTTTGGTGGTGCTGGTGTAATGTTTGGTGGTGCTGGAATAGGATTTTGGGGTGCTGTTATAGGATTTCGTGGTGCCACTGTAGGATTCTGTGATGCTGGTGTAGGGGTTGGAGGCATGGTGTAGGTTTTTATGGTGCTGCCATTGGTTTGGTGATGCTGGAGTAGATTTCAGTGCTGCTGGTGTAGGTTTTGGTGGTTCTGCTGTAGGGCTTGGTATTGCTGGTGTAGATTTTGGTGGTGCTGGTGTAGTCTCAGTGATGTGGTGTGTATACTGGTGGCATGGTGCATGGTTTGGTGGTTCTGGTGCAGGTTTGATGGTGCCTGTCTAGGGTTCGGTGGTCCTGCTGTAGGGTTTGGTGGTGCTGGGTAGGTTTTGCTGCTGCTCCTGTAGGTTTGGTGGCGTGGGGTAGGTTTGGACAGCTGGTTGGTTGCCCAGCCTGGCAGACAGGCAGGTCTGTGCTCACGCCCATGTGGTGGAGCAGGAGGAGAAGGTGCTGCCAGCCCAAGGGCTTGGACCTACAGGTCTCAGAGTCAACCTCTGCTTCGAGCACCACCATGGCCCAGAGCCAGGTGGGACTGGCCCCAATCCCACCTGGGTGCCAGCCTGGGGGCACCTTCTCCACCCCACTCCCTGTCTCCGGAGGGACACTGCTCCCACACCCCTCCAGCCCTGCGAGATCTGGGGATGGAGGGACACGTGGTGTCCTTTCTTGGCACGGGGGGGCCCTGGTGGCTCCAGATGTGAGGCAGGAGCTGTGACCTCCCCGGTGTCAGAGGGTGGGGGCCCACCTACATAAACACGTCCAGGAAGGGCTCCCATCCCTTTCCCACCCCGAGCTCCCCTTCGGATCAGACCGGCCCGGCTTCGCCGATGCTCCATCCCAGGGCTCCGGGGAAGGTATCGTATCCCTCACCCCCCACCACCCATTCCTCCCTCATCCTGCTCTTTTTCTGCATGGAAACATGACTGTAATTAACTCTGTGCTTAATTACCTATGGGGTAATTTATTACCGGTTATTGAAATGAGTAATTACTGGTGTAAGGAGATATCTCAGTGAGCAGAGTAGGAATATCCCCAGTTATACTGGGATCTTGGCCAGAAGGGTAGGAAAGCACTTGTAGTAATAATGTTTCCTTTTTTCCCTTTATTTTCTGTTTTCTCTGCTGTCTAAGAACAGTTGGCAGGAGCATGTCCAGCCCTTTTGCTTCCTCATTTATCCCCTTTGAGTCCCTCTCTTGTCCCTTTAACTCTGTTTAGGATTGATTAAATAATGGGGGAAAGGGCCAGAGAGTCACATCCAAATCTCTGGCACTTTTGCTTTGGCATTTGCTTTCTTGTCTTCACAGCATCATATGAGTTGGGAGGCACCTTAAAGACCATCCAGTTCCCACCCCCTGCCATGGGCAGGGACACCTTCCACTAGCCCAGGGTGCTCAGAGCCCCATCCAGCCTGACCTGGAACACCTCCAGGGATGGGGAGTGCACAACCTCTCTGGGCAACTTTTTATTGTCTTCAATGTCCTTTTCAAGCTGATGTTGGAGTGTTTGCAGTGAGGAGGGGTCTGGTGTCCAGGGCTGAGCTCAGGGGGGCTCTGGGGTGATTTGGGGTGGCAGGTCTGCAGCAGGGTTTGTTTGGGACAGGGATGGGTTTGTGTGGTGGAGGAAGGGCTTGGCATCTTGTCCCCACTTCCACAATGCTCACATTGTGGAGCAGCCTCACTGCTGTGGGTCTGTCTGACCTGGCAAGCCAGAGGCCCCTCCAAAGCCAAAACTTTGGGAAACAGACGTCCCAGCAATGAGTGATGGGATTCTCAGAGGGGTTTAGTGACTTAGACATCATGGTTTAGGTAAGATTTTGTCTTACCTTACAAGTGCTGCTGCCTGAGCTTCACCTCCACTCCTGCAAGCAGAACACTTGCCAAAGTGCTGGGTGGTGGATTTGGGAGAGAAGAGGAGGATCACAAGGATGACCACAGGGATGGATCCTCTCTCCTATGAGGAAGAGCTGAGAAAATTGGGATTGTTCAACCTGGAAAAGGCTTCAGGGAGATCTGAGAGCCCCTTCCAGTGCTTAAAGGGGCTCCAAGAGAGCTGGAGAGGGGCTTTGGATAAGGACATGGAGGGACAGAACAAGAGGGAATGGCTTCAAAGTGACAGAGGGCAGGGATAGATGGGATAGTGGGAAGGAATTCCTGGCTGTGAGGCCGGGTTAGTGTTGGGTGCCCAACCCTGGCAGAGGTTGGGCAGAGAAGCTGTGGCTGCCCCATCCCTGGAAGTGTCCAAGGCCAGGTTGGACAGGGCTTGGAGCAACTTGGGCTAGTGGAAGGTGTTCCTGACTACTGAAAATCATTCCCCTTGTCCTGTAACACTCTTTTTATGTAAAATTTCCCTCTTCCTCCTTTCTTTGAGCCCCATTTAGACACTGGAAGGGACTCTCAGGTCTCTCTGGAGCCTTTCCTTCTCCAGCTCTCCAAGCCTGGCTCCAGAGCAGAGGGGCTCCAGCCCTGGAGCAGCCCTGGAGCATCTCCAGGGCCTCCTCAGGACCTGTTCCAACAGACCCCCATCCTCCTTGTGCTTTCCTGGGCTTTGTGTGGATGCACAGGGGCCACAACTGTTCCACATTCACTTTGTGGGGTTGGTGTTTTACCCTTAAGCCATGTCTGAGGTGTTTCTGGCTGCTCCCACCCCCTTCCCTCTTTCCTGCACTGACACTGGGAATATGGTTTCCATGCAGCTGGAAAATAAGGGAAAATGTTCCTTTTACCCACTTGGCAATAGTCAGGGACCTCACCCAGCAGCTCTTGAATGGAGCCCAGAAGCTGTGGCTGAGCTTCCAACCTCTCCTGCCCCCTTTTCCTGGGGCTCTTCCAAGCTCCCTCCTAACACACCATCCCTGCCCATCCACAGGTGTGAGGGAAAAAGGGAAAAAAAACCCTCACACCATTCTGAAGCGGCCAAAAATGTGTCCATTCACCTTTTTTTTTTAATTTTCCAGCATTCCCATGCACCCTGACCTTTTCCCTCTGCCCCTGCCTGCACTGAGGCACCTCTGCTGGGTGAACTGTGCATGGAGGAATGTCCACACAGAGCAGGGTGGGAGGAGAAGACGTGCCATGAACTTTGCACGGCCGGTTTCTCCAGGGGATGGTTTTCCTCTGGTTATAATTGAATTTTTAATTTTTCACTTTTATTTTTTATTTTTTTTCCCACTCTTCTGTACAAGTTCAGGAAGGTCTGGAGCGAGTCAAGCCTGGCTTGGCTTCAGAGGCTGGAAAGTTTATTGCTTCCTGTTATGAGAGCTCAGGGAGCCACGATGGGTTTGCAGGAGGAACATGGGCAGCACTAAGGCCAGGGATGACCCCGACAGGCGTGGCTTTCATTCCCATTGCTCCTCCAGCTACTTCAGGAAAGGGAAGCAAATAGAGAAGGGGAATAATTGCTCTGTTTGACCTCTGGCTATCGAGGCAGTTGTTTTCTTTGGAGCAGGAATAGACACAGGGGGGAAAAAATGCTATAAAGGACTTTGCTGAGCCACGTCCTGGGGCTCTCCGTGAGTCCTTTCTTGTCACCTTTCAGTACCTGCCCTGTGTTGTCTCCCCACCTTGAAAACTTCAGCAGAAAAGTTCCCCTCTGACAAAAACAAGTGTTTTTTCTCAACACTGTAATCTATCTCAAGAATGTGTCCATCAAAGTTTCAGCTGGGAAGGGCTGGAATAAATTTCTGCTCTCCAGCCCGGGTTTAAGTGCTTCCTCTGAGCTTTTGTGCTCTGGAATTTAAATCTTATTGGTTTTAATCATATCAGATTATTTTTTTTGGTTCCTTGCAAAGAGCCAGAGACCAACCACATCATCCTGATCCAGATCAAAACCTTCCTGGGTTCACCCAGCAGGATAAAAATCAACCTGAGGGTGAACAGGAAGAGACCTTGTCTCTCTGGCATTCAAATGGCACTGGGACTGTTGTCACCACTGTCCTGAAAAGTCCACAGAGGGGTTTGTGATGAAGCAGATTTCAGCAGCAGGCCCTGGCACAGCTTTTCCTGCTGCCTGGAAATTGGTTTCTTGAGGGGAGTTAAGGTTTTGGCCGAGTTCTTCGGATGGGAGCCCTGATTAGTCCCAAATCTTGGAGAGCGCCCAAAGCTCTCTGTGGAGGAGGGAAGTTTGCACAACTGAGATGTTTTCCTGTGTTAAGTTGGGAGCATGGTGGGATGGAAAGGGAGCCTGGAAGTCCTTGGCTGGCATGGTTGAGTTGAGCAGCACTGGGGCCATTCCCACCTGCTCCCCCCTGTCTCCTGGACAGGTCCCTGGGACACCCACAGTTGTCCTTGATGCCAACACCCATAAATTTGTGATGGTTTCTGAGGGAAAGGGGCTGTTTCTGTGGCTGGGAACAGGAGCTGTCCCAGGGCATGGCCCCTCCACCCATAAACCCAAGTTCTACCCCACTCTGTTGCTTCTGCCCTTGCTGGAAGGTGCTGCCTGTCCCACAGCACCTCAACATAAGAGATAGGGCTGAGCCCCCAGTGCAGCCCCCACATCACCAGGACAATGACACGACTTGGGTCCTTGGGTTTCCAAAGGCTCTGGAGACTCCAGGAGCTCCAGTGGGTGCTGGTGGCCTCATTCCCACTAGGAAACAGAAGGCAGACTTGAAGATGGGACACACATTTGGACCTCTGGTCTAGTGGAAGGTGTCCCTGCCCATGGCAGGGGGTTGGATCTTTGAGATTCTTTCCAATTCAAACCATTCTGGGCTGCTCTGCAGTTTTACCTGGTCCTATCAACCAAGCAGTGCCTGTGAATGAGCCACTGCAAATGTCAAATAATGACACAATCCAGTGGACTTTATATAAAAGATGGCAACATTTTCCCAGCCCGATATTCCTTCTCAGCAGGGCCTTTGCTGTACTTCCCATCAGAAACCTCTTTCAAAGTGGACATCACCCCCAGCCACCACGGGGGAGGATTCATCCTGCACCCCACACCTTAAAGTCAGGGAAAAGGGGTTGATGAAGTTAATCCAAGAGGAAAAGATAAGATTTAAAACTTCTTCTCCAGTCTTTGCCCTCACTTGTGGTGTTCAAACACTTTTGCTTCTCACACATGAAATTCTCTCATCTCAAAAGCCCAAATCCAACAATTTCCAATAAGGTAAAACTTGACATTCTTAATTTATTTCAATTCTGTGACATTTGTCTCAAGTCAGTGATGTTGCTTCCTGGGTCATGTTTTAAAAACAGGCATTGTCATTTGCACAAAGATACATATCATCATTTAATTTAGTTTAGAAACTGAACAAATGAATATCCAAAAAGGGGAAAATTAGAGAAAAAAACTGAACTGTCAGCACAGAGCTTTGGAGGTTTGTGCTCAGGGTGCATAATTATGGTCCCTGCTCAGCACTGACATAGCAGGGAGATGTTATACCAGGTCTCATTATCCTTAGTGACAGCATTTATTTATTCCAATGGGGCATTTAAATAAATCTGTATGGATCCCTGCTCTGAAACACAAACAGTGCCTGGGGCAGAGGTGACTTGGAGAGGTGACTCCCAGCAGCAGCAGCAGCAGCAAGAATTATACAAGGCTTCATCACAGCTCTTCCCCTCTGTCTCCTCTCCTTTATTCCCCTTTCCCAATGCCAAGCATTCATGGGATGCTGCAAGGGTGGGTGTCCCCTGTACATTCATTTCTGGCTCTCCCTCCAGCCTTCTGCCTCCTTCCCTGGCTGATGCTTTGGTGATGGGAACCACTCAACCCTTGCCAGTGGGGTGTCTGAAGCTGCTGGGCTTCAGCTGGAGCAGGAGCAGATGTTGCCTGGCTTGCCTGGAGCACAGATGCCCCCAAAAATCTTCCACCAGACACGACTGCTGTGCATATAAATAAACCCACATGGTTTAGAAAGCAAAGGGCCTGGAAAATCTGTGTGACCCACGGGAGCAGGAGCCACGCTGAGCTGCTGCCTGCAGTCCTGCAGAGCCTGGGAGTTGTTCTCAGCTGCTTATTTTTAAAGAACTAAGAATATTTCTCCACGGCTCCATCCTGGAGTTTCACCACCGTTCTTTGATGGGAATGAGATCTTGGTGGCTGCCCCTCAGGTCTGGTGGATCTCACAGGGCTTGTTTTTTAGGAGGTGGTGTGATGTGCTGGAAGATGTGGGGTCACTGCTTGTGGGGGATGCACCCACAGACCATCCAGTGGCCCCTTTGGAGGTGACCACGAGGTGACCCACCACACTGTCTCCAGACTTGAAGGACCATGAGGGGAAGGAGATCCCTGTCCTTGTGTGCTGGAGGCCAAACCCAACCCCAGGAACACGCAGGGATAATGTGGCCTCAGCTTGTGCATGTTTTCACCCTCCTGGAGCGATCCCAGTGGGATCTCCAGGCAGGCTGAGGTGTTTTTGGAGATCTCCAGCCCTGGTTCTCTCCTCCAAAACCAGCTCCCTCTGTCCTTTGAGAGTTCAAGTTGTTGCTGTGCCATGTGCTGAAGCATGAAGCCAGAGCTGGGATAAATTATGATAATTTAACTCCTTTAGATGTTTATGTCCCCAAAAAGCCACCCAGAACCTGGTGTGGCTTATTCCCATGAAGGTGTGTTCATCCCTACACCTGGCTTAGCTGAGAGGGCTTTTCCACTTGCCTGTCTTAGGTGACTAATTCCAAACATAAGGTGAATTAACTTATCTCTGTGAATGACCAGTTAGTTTATAACTTAAAGCCTTGAGGAAAGTTGGTGCCAGATGCTCCAGTGAGCAGGAATTGCCCTTCCATGTCCATTCAAGCTCTTTGGGAAACCAGAGGTCTGACAGCAGGAGGAATATCCTGTTTTGTCCGGGGATGAATGTTTGCCCAGGACCAGGGATGAAAGTTCCCCATAAACCATGTGGTTTCCAACCTTCCCCTTAAGTGAAATGCACATCTTCCCAGGCTTTATGCCCTCTGAGACTGGCTCTGATCCTGCTCATGTCTTGGCTGCTGCTGTTGCTTCCTTCTCCATCCCCTGGACCACCTTTCTGTCTTGACCCTCCATTTCCATCTCAGTGGATACCCAGTCCCTGATCCTGATGGGTTGGCAATGCCAAAGCTCCCCGTGGATGGAGCAAGGACAAGAGATGATCCTCAGACCATCAGGATGGAGGTTTTCTTCTTGAAAACCACCCGATTTAGGCTTCATGGACATCCCCATCCTACTTCTTTGTAACCACTGCTTCTGCAAAGAAGCCAAAAAGTCTCTGTGTGTGCTCAGACCTCCTTCCTCAGCCTTCACCTGCTCTCTGTTCCCTCCACCAGCTTGGAGAGAAGGGCACCACCTCCTTCAGGGGCAGCCTTGCCTGGGGGAGCAGCAAAGCAGGAGATTCAGGGCAGGTTTTCTCACTACTGAGCCCTCCCTCCTTATTTATTAATTTCCCCCCCTTCCCACCAGCCAAGGAACCTTCGCCAAAATGTGTTTTCCACATGTTCCCTATTAGCCACGCTCTCTGTCTCACAAATCTCTTACCAGCTCCACAAGCCCATACTTATTAATTCACATCCAACCAATTCCAGCCTGGGCTCCTAAAACCAGCCCCGGCGGCTTGTTTGGCTTCCCAAACCGATGGCCCTTTTCCTTCCACGGTGTGTTTGAGCATCACCTGCCCTCCCTTCTCCCGGGGCTTGGCCAGGGAAGGGAGCCGGGGTGGGATGGGGCAGGATGCCGGCGGGGGATGCCACAGAGGCGGGGTTTGACGGGATGCACTTAAATGCTGCCCTGGAGCAGGCTGGACCGAGGCAGAGGGAGTTTATCTAGGGCAAGGCACAGGAATGTCGGTGGAGGAGGGAAAGCCACGGCGAGAAGCACCATGTCTCTGTAAGTAGGTTTTATTCCCCCGTTTTTCCCCTGTGTGGAAAGGGTGCAGAAAGGGAGGGCATCCAGCTAACACAGATTTAGGTTTTTTTCCCCCCACCTCTGCCTTCTTTTAAACTCAGGTTTTAAAGTTTTCCCAGTTCTAACAGCTGTGCCTGTAGGTGGGTCAGTGGGTTTTGGGAAGTCACTGTGGAGCCAACAGCTCATTCCTGTACCTGGCTACACGTGATTTTGCCCACTTGGAGTGTTGCTGGTGGTTTGAGCAGTGCAATTCCTCCCGTGCAGCTGCTCTGGAGTGAAACTTGTGCCCTGTGTGCATTTCACACCCCGTGTGTCAGCTAATCTGGAGGTGACGTGTGAAGGTGGATGACTGAATGAATGGATTTCAAAGCCAGAGGGACGGTGGGACCTTTCTTTGGTAGATGAACCACCTAATCTAATCCACCTCCCTGCTGGGTTTTTCCTCAGGCTGTGTAACTGTCCCACTGCATGGATCTCATGGAAGCACATGGAAAGATGCAAAAATCCATTTTCTGTGCTTTTCTAGTTGGCACTGTGAGCAGACATGGTCTTTTCCTAGTACCATCCCATTCCTCAGCACTGTGAACAAATCTTTCCTTGGAAGCTCGTTTGCCTCATAACTGATCCCAAATTTTCATGGAATTAAATTAAAGGCAATTAAAGGCACTGAAATCTCATAATATGGTCTTTGTAGCCAGTGAGCCCTAAAAAGCACTGGAAGTTGAACTGAACTGATGCCAGGAGGGTGGGTGGGCACAGAGGAGTGTGAAATCCAGGTGTGACCACACACAGAGGGCTCGTGGCTGTTTCCTGCAGATGTTCCTGCGGATCCAGATGTGCACAGTGGGCTGAGCTGAAGCAGCAAGGGCAGCACCTCAGGCTGGTGACTGGTGGCCAGAGATGGTCTTCTCAAAGCAATAGCCCATCATTTTTGTTGTTTAACTTTCCTTTTCCTTGACTCAGGAGGTTTGGGAGCGTTTAGAACCAATGCAGTCGAGTGCTCCTTTCTAGAACGTGTCTCCCAGAGGAGACAGTGGGTGCTTTGCCAACAACCCTGACAAACAGAGGTTCAAAACTTGAACATTCACTCCAAAAGCCATCACTACCTTGGGCAGACCCTCCCTGCCCCAGCAAACAGCTGGATCTTTGGGAACTGTGTCTTGAAAAATGGCTAATTATCCTCAGTGTGGACTTCAGGAACCCTTCAGGTGAGCACTGAATTTTGAACGAGCTGCTCTCCAGGATGGTTGAAGTGCATCTTTAAGGATAATTTGGGGCTTGCAGTTAGCTGGGGGTGCAGGTGGGACCTGGTGGGGGCTGAACAGGTGGAGCTGATGTGTCCCCAAGCCTCGGGCAGACCTGGATGCTCCACAGACAGATGCACCATGTCCCACACCCAGCAGGGTCTTCCCTTCCCAGCCCCCTCTCAGCTGGAGCTTGGCTGAGTGCCTGGAATTATCCTACAAATCATTTAACACCCCATTTCACCCATATCTGAATGGGAACCCAACAGAGGAAGGGTTAAAGGCACTTCAGGGTGTATCCACTGTAAAGAAGCAAAAAAAAGGCACTCAAAGGGGATGTCTTCCCACCTCGCCCCTGCATAATCCCAATTTCCCCACTAAATAAGGACTAGCTCTGTGGGGGTCACTCTCCATGCTCTGCAGTGGCTGAGTTGTCCCCACCTGCCCAGCGTTTCTGTACTG
>JAWWEW010000078.1:1871807-1883850 GCA_035583185.1 Anabacerthia variegaticeps
TGGTGAAGAACAACAGCCCTCAAAGCTGCTGGCAGCAGAATTTCCATCTCCTGCCCCAAAAGGGATGCCTTGGACCCAATGGTCAGTACAGAAACACTGGGCAGGTGGGGACAACTCAGCCACTGCAGAGCATGGAGAGTGACCCCCACAGAGCTGGTCCTTATTTATTGGGGAAATTGGGATTATTCAGGGGCGAGATGGGAAGACATCCCCTTTGAGTGCCTTTTTTTTGCTTCTTTACAGTGGATACACCCTGAAGTGTCTTTATTGAGCCAGGTTGGACGGGGCTTGGAGCAATTTGGTCTAGTGGAAGGTGTCCCTGCCCATGGCAAGGGGTTGGAACTACGTGATCTCTAAAATCCAATCCCAAAAATTATGGGATTCTGTGATTCTATGATCATTTCCCCCTCCCTGGATCTTCACCCCCACTCAGCCATGGATGGTTAAGGTTGATGTCCACACTCTTTCTGTGTATGGACAACAGCCCCTTTCTCTCCTCTCTTCTCTTGCTCCAGTGCTCTCTGGGTCCAGGTGCTCTTCCTATCACCCTCATCTCCAGGTATCTGTCAGGGCTGTGCCAGTCAAGCAGTAAAAATCCTCCTGCTTTTAGTGCTGCCTGGGGTCACCCATGGAGCTCATGCTGAGTCCACACTGCAAGAGAAGCTAAACACAGAATGGTTATTATAAGCTCTTCCTCCCCAGCTGTCCAGGTCTTCTAATAAATGCATGGTTTTCCCTTGAAAGCTTTTTCAAGGTTTATTTTTGAAACAGTCTGCATTTGATTAAAGTCTTGTTTTGTTTTGTTTTTTTTTGAAAGGGACTTGAAAGGGCCATGGGCCTGTAAACATAAATATTCCCATTCTTTCGCTGATTCTTTGCATTTTTCTGGGTTTGCTGATGAAACATGTTCCAGCAGTGCAAGTCTCTGTGATGTGGGCAGCACCCTCTGCTCCCGCTTCAGCTCAGGCCATTGAACCCATGGTGTGCAGGAAAGAGTTTATCCTACAGAATCATACACGTTGGAAAAGCCCTCTAAGACGATCAAGTCCAGCTCTTAACACAGCACTGCCCTGTTCACCACTAACCCCAGGTGCCACATCTACACACCTTAAGAATCCTTCCAGGAATGGTGACTCTGCCACTGCTCTGGGCAGCCTGTTCCAATGCCTGACTACCCTTTCAAGGAAGAAATATTCCCTGATTTCCAATCTGAACCTGCCCTGACATAACTTGAGCCCATTCCCTCTCCTCCTGTCCCTGTTCCCCGGGAGCAGAGCCCAACCCTCCCCAGCTCCCCCCTCCTGGCAGGGACTTGCAGAGCCAGAAGGTCCCCCCTGAGCCTCCTTTTCTCCAGGCTGAGCCCCCCCAGCTCCCTCAGCCCCTCCTGCTGCTCCAGCCCCTTCCCAGTTCTGTTCCCTTCCCTGCACACGCTCCAGCCCCTCCATGTCCTTCTCATCATGAGGGGCCCAGAACTGAGCCCAGGATTTGAGGTGTGACTTCAGCAGTGCCCAGCACAGGGGGACAATCACTCCTCTGGTCCTTCTGGCCACACTATTAATGATACAAGACGTGCCCTCCTCACCATGGTTTTTATTCCCCCCTTTTTTGCCGCAGGTTATAACTGAGTAGCCCTTATGACCAACATGAGCTGGAGCTTCCTCACCCGCCTGCTAGAAGAGATTCACAATCACTCCACCTTCGTGGGGAAGGTCTGGCTCACCGTGCTCATCGTCTTCCGCATCGTCCTGACGGCGGTGGGGGGCGAGTCCATCTACTCCGATGAGCAGAGCAAGTTCACCTGCAACACGAAGCAGCCGGGCTGCGACAACGTCTGCTACGACGCCTTCGCGCCGCTGTCGCACGTCAGGTTCTGGGTCTTCCAGATCATCATGATATCCACGCCCTCCGTCATGTACCTGGGCTATGCCATCCACAGGATCGCCCGCTCGGCGGAGGAGGAGAAGAAGTTCAAGGGGTTCAAGAAGAAGAAGCAGTTTGCCCTGAACTGGCAGGCTGTGCGCAACATGGAGGATGCGATGGAGGCGGACGAGGAGGAGCCCATGATCTCTGATGATGCAGCAGAGCACGAGAAAGCCAAAGCCAAGCCCAAGTGCAAGGAGCAGCAAAAGCACGACGGGCGGCGGCGCATCCAGCAAGAGGGACTGATGAAAATCTACGTCTTCCAGCTCCTCACCAGGGCGTCCTTTGAGGTCTGCTTTTTGATAGGGCAGTACTTGCTCTACGGCTTCGAGGTGGAGGCTTATTACGTCTGCAACAGGGTCCCGTGCCCTCACACCGTGGACTGCTTCGTGTCCCGGCCGACGGAGAAGACCATCTTCCTGCTGGTGATGTACGTGGTGAGCTGCCTGTGCCTGCTGCTCAACATGTGCGAGATGTTCCACCTGGGCTTCGGGACCATCCGGGACGCCATCCGCAACAGGAAGATCAACAGCTTCAGGCAGCCGCCCTACAACTACGCCTACCCAAAGAACATCTCCTGCCCCCCCGAGTACAACCTGGTCGTCAAGTCGGAGAAGTCCACCAAGATCCCCAACAGCCTGATGGCCCACGAGCAGAACCTGGCCAACGTGGCTCAGGAGCAGCAGTGCACCAGCCCCGACGAAAACCTCCCCGCGGATCTGTCCACCCTTCACAAGCACTTGAGGGTGGCCCAGGAGCAGCTGGACATCGCCTTCCAGAGCTACAGCAGCACCCAGGCCAACACACAGCCCTCCAGAACCAGCAGCCCGGCCTCGGGGGGCACCGTGGTGGAGCAGAACAGAGCCAACACCGCCCAGGAGAAACAAGGTGCTAAACCCAAGGCCTGCCTGGAGAAAGGGAGCTCCAGCAGTAAGGATGGGAAGACATCCGTATGGATATAACTGTGTGGAATTGGGGAGGGGGCAGCACGAGTAGGGGTGGGGTTGTTTTGGTTTGTTTCTGGTTTTGGCATTACCTTGTGTTCCACTTTTGTGTGGAAGTCAAGAGAGAACAGGAGTCTCAGACCAATTTAGTGCTGTCTTCCAGCGCGTTAACAAAAGACATTTCTTCCCTGGTTCCAACGTGGTCTCCAGCTGGGAACCTCCAGTGAGTAACAGGAACCTCCAGCGAGTAACAGGACCCTCCAGTGAGTAACAGGGACTTACAGTGAGTAACAGCAACCCCTCTGCACCTCCCAGCCCTTCAGTCACCCCCAGAGCCCCCAGCTCAGACCGGACCATGCACTGTGGTGGGAACTGGGAGCTGCTGGTGGCTCAGCAGGGAGGTCGGGCTGACACGAGCAGCCTCCCCCCTGCACGACAGTGCTGCAGGTCAGGCAGCATTTCCTTACTAAATACCCTTAATCCAATTAATTTCCAGTCCCCTGATAAGCAAACAGCTGACACATTGCACGGAGCTGGAGTGGCACGAAGACATTGCTCGATGCTGAGAGCCAGGAGCTGGCTCCCACCTCAGCTTGTGGGGCAGGACCACGGCAACTGCCTCACGCAGAGAGACCCACAAACAGCACAGCACTGAAGGTTTCACCTTCTGTTCCCCTGCCTCGAAGCAAAAAGCAGATGTGCTCCAGCCCTCCGGAGCAGGAGCGAGCAGGGACACTGCGTCCTTACCGGTGCCTGTGTAGCACGTGCTACAGATGTGATGGGAATCGCTGCAGTCCCAGGGTTTTTAACAAACTGCTGCTTCACACCATCAGGAAGTGCCTTCACACAACCAGGAAAACAAAAGCAAAAAGGGTTTAGGCTGTTTTATTTGCCGGGTTTTAGGAGAGATCGGAAGGTCGGCGTCGGCAAGTTTGGTTTTCTGGTTAATCAAGGAAGATCTCTGTTGGCAAGTTTGGTGTTTTTGGTTAATTAAGGAAGATACTTTGTCGGCAAATTTGTTTTTCTGATGAATCAAACCCTTATAAATAGTGGCAGATGGCAGATCTATGCATAGTGTGTCTATGGTGTGTGGGTGTGTGTGTGTACGTGTACGTATATATACAGACACATATGAACATGTGTGTGTGAATATAGACATAGAGAGATATATATAAATGTAATATCAACCCTCTGGTCATGTCACAGCCTTCCACCTCCCCGGGGAAAACCCAGCTGGTCCAGGACTGTGGCTGATCTCATCCTGGAGCAGGTTTTGGGCTTTGAGCCTCCAGCCTCGCCTGGGGAACGGGGAGGTTTCCCACACTTGCTTGGGGGGCTTTGCAGGAGATCTGGCTTCAGTGGGGACAGGACCAGGATGGCAGCAGAAAGTTTTTCCCTAGTTTATGGGGAGTTCTTTCTCAGCTTGACTCAGTTTTAGGATGGTTTTCATGTGCTTACCGTACTCTGGGGACTTGTTTAAAGCTGCTGAGCTCCAAGGCTCGTGCTAGTGCTGAGATGTGCTTTGTCAGGGTGGTTTCATCCCATGTCTCTTGCACAGCTCTGGGGCTGTGGCTTCGTTGCCCTCCAGCAGCCAAAAATCAGAAAGGAAAGCTCCTCACTGGGAGCACAGGGAGCACCTCCTGCCACGTGGTAGAGGCTGAAACCACGAGCTGCCCAACTCTGCCATGTGTCAGAGCAGGTCTGACCCCAGAGATGTTCCCAAGATACCTGTGGCTTGGCAGATGCTCTCACAGCCTCCCAGTAATCCAGTGGTTGAGACCTCCCCACTGAAAACTCAAACAGGCAGAGCCTTCAGCATCAAACCTAACCCAGAAGAAGCAAATCCTCCCTAGCACAGCACTGTCCCCATGATGAGCTGTTCCCTCAGGGCCCTGCCAGCCCCCCAAAGTCACACACAGGTCCCTGGGCCAGGATTTCTTATCCATTGGATTGACATGATTTCTTGCTGGGCATCACTCTCATGTCCTTGAGATCAATCCCTGAAAGCCTTGAGGATGCCTGTTGTGTCCAGGCCCTTTGGCCATTCTGGGGAACGGGCAGAGAATTTGGATATGCCCTTCAGCTCCTGGGAACCTGAGCTGTTCCCTGCCTTTAGACAGGAAGCAAAAAAAAAAATGGAATTAAAAAGAAAGCAAAGAACCACCCTATGAGGTATCCAGCTGCAAATATTCACTGTGGCTTTGTGTAACAGGCTGGGCAACACTTCCAGGCTTGCTCCTGGTCCTGCTGAAGGCACTGGGGAAATGCCTGGAGTGCTGTTTGCTCTCCCTGCTAGAGATCTTTCCGTCCAAAATGCATCCAAGAGGAGGATCAGCACATCCCCCCTGCAGCAGCAGCAGTCAGTAGTGACACACATCCACCCTTTTCTGCTGGGAGTTCTGCAGGAAAGGCTTAGGAAAGTTCACACCACGGTGGTGGGGAGGCAAACATATCCAACTGTGCTGTTTGTCCTTGTGTTCTCTCCTGGCTGGGCATGGGCTGGGCAGAGAGGGAAGGGCTGGATGCTGCCAGGGCTGCTGTCACTTGTCCTGAATGCCAGCAGATCCACAGCCCAGGCTGCTGGGAGGGACACACTCCTGGGTGGAAATTTGCCCCCTAGTCATTACGGGGCACAATCTTGTCCTCCACATCAGTGTGACTCCTCTTTTATTCCCAGCCCTGTGTCCCATGGGAAACGATGTGTATTTAAAGTCATGATCCCAAGGGAATGATGGAAGCTCTGAGAAGATCCATGGTTTGATGCTGCCTGGGTTCTTCTGATTCCTTTTAGATGAGCAGCAATCTCACAGCCCTGGATAAACTCATCCTTCCCACACAACACTGCAAAGTGCTGTCCTGTGCAGGAGCCTGGGTTTTGGATTTCTCCTGCCCATCCCAATGGCACCACCTTCAGCCCCAGCAATGACCTGAGCATTTCCCACTGAGTCAGACCTGCCCCAGTGGGTCACCAAAGGCAGGGAATGGGAATGTGCCTCCCTTGCTCTTCCTTCAGGGAACAACCCCAGCAAATGTCTTGCTGTGGGGAAAGCAGGGGGGCAGATTTAAAGCAAATCCCCCCCAAACCTGGTCACAGAGACCTCATCAACTCATTAAACCCACTCTCTGTCCCAGGGCCTGATGGGAGGAGAATCCAGGGCTTTTGTGGCTGTAGGTCAGAGGCACTTGGAGCAGCAGGGTTGGAAAGGACCATGGATTTTCTTGTCAACTTGCCACCATCAAATGACTCCTTAAGGGGTAACAAGAACCCCTCTCACTGCAACCCCTGGTGTCTCCTCCCCTCAGCAATGTCTCATGCCTTTAACATCTGCATATTTCGGGTGTTTGAAGGCTGTTTTCATCCCCAAATCTGCTTTCAGCTAAACAGTTCCAGCCTCATCAACTTTTCTCCAAGGTCTGCTTTCCTAGCATAATTGTGCACTCCGTGTCTTCCCACGTGTGTGTTCCCCCTCTGCTCCCCTCCCTGGTCCTCCCCAAAACCCCATCCTCTGCAGGCACCTCCCCAGATGTGTGGCTGCACAGTCAGGACCTTCCTGCCCCCCTTCAAACTGTTTTTTCCCCCTGTCCCACCACAGTCCTGTGGCTCTGGGTGACCCACGGCGGGGTCACAGCCCCCTCCCTGCTGGTGTCACCAGCACATTGAACACGCACACGGCTGTTTTCCATGGCCAGGGTCAATAACTGCAATATTGACGAGTGCCAGAGCCAGGGCAGACTCTTGGGGGATCGATACAGCCCCCAGGTCAGGCAGGGACACGGGGGAGCTGCTCCCTCAGCCGGCCCTCCAGCCAGCCTGGAAGGACTTCCCTGCATAACATCCTTTCCAACATCGCTGTCCCATGTTTTCCAAGCAAGGACTGAAGCACGAGGGCTCACTCCCAGCTGGGATGCTCTGGTGTCATGAGCTGGCTGGGAGAGATGCAGAGTTTCCTGCAGGGTCCCAGCCAGCCTGGAGGGCAGAGCTGACTCCTCTGAGCCCAGGGAGGATGGGTCTGCTCTCCCCGATCCCGTCTGAGCCAGCACGAGTCAGACAACCCTAGAAATAGAAAAGATTATTAATATTGTTGTTACCCTGAGTTACCCCCTTCCTCCTCCGCTCTGTGACCTCTAAATCCTTTAGGATATTGCGTCTTTCCCACTGAGTCACTGCCACAAAGGCTTGAATGACTCTGCAGGAAGGACTCCTTCCAGGGCAGGAGCAAATCCTCTCGATTTGGGAAGGAGGAGGATGAAGAGGCAAAACATGCATAACCATGAGCAGAATTCCCCATCAGGACCATCCCAAACCCAACCAGCACCTCGAGGGATTTCAACTAAGCAACGGCAGAAATGCCAATAGTAAAATTAACACTTTGCTTTTTGCAGTTTGCAGTTCTGGTCACACACGAGACAGGTTTGGCTTCGCAGCTGAACTAATTGTAAATGTTGACTCTCTCTCTCTCTCTAAACTTGGTCGGATAAAGTGCCCACACTTCTATTTCTCTTCTTACCATTCAGGGCCAGGAATGTCCCACGTAAAAGCCAGATTACCTTCTTGCTTGCATTGCATTCCACTGGGAAATACTTGAACTTAACTCAAGGCCATAACCAGTCTGTGCTGTTACAAAGCGTCTGGGATTGTTATTTTTTTTTGTTGTTGTTGTTGTTGTTAATTTTTTTTTTTTTAATGTACTAACTGTATTTGTACTAGAAATTTTTGGAGTATGAGGTTGAATCTGTAAGTATTTTTCAGTGTAAATGTTACATCTGGACTGTAGTTAGAATCTTAAACACTGGTCAAAGGAGAAAGAGACATCAGTCCAACTCTTCAACTGGTTATTCCACCTCCATTACTAATAATATGGAATAAAACTTACATTTTGTTACGTTATGTAAAGTGTGTGATGTTTCCTTGAGAAGGGCTCTGAGTGCCGAGAAGAAATTGTTCCCCATCCATGATTTGCCTGTTTTAGCCATGGAGGAGCTCTATTTTCCCAGCTATGGCTATAAATCATTGCAAAATAGTTTTGCCTTAAGAAGTAGTTGACCTTCTAGTTGTTTGGGATGTGTTGTCTCCCTGATGAATCACTGCCTGCAGTCCCTTCAGGCACGGAGCTCAAGCTGCTGAGGAAAGCCTGCACTTCCAAAAGCAAGAAAACTTGGGAGAATCTGGGACAAACTGATGATTCAGGCTGAGCAAACGATGGGAAAGCACTTGGGAAAGAGCCTGACTTTCCACACAACCTCGGTCTTTGCTCTTCCCATTAAATCACGGGCACGTTCACTCACAACCCCGGCCCTAAAAGTCTTTGGGGAAAAAATTCTGGACACAAACATGTGGGTTTTTTCCTGTTTCTCTGGAAGTCGAGCTGTGTTGACAAATTCATTGGTATGTGCAGGACATTGTCCCACCAAGAGACAGAGAAGAACCAAGGCCAGGTTGGATGGGGCTTGGAGCAACCTGGGATAGTGGAAGGTGTCCCTGCCCACGGCAGAAGATTGGAACTGGATGATCCTTAAGGTCCCTTCCAACCCAAGCCAGTCTGTCATTCTGTGATTCCAGGAGCAGGATCCACTAACAAGCCCACAAGGAAAGTCAACAGTCAGAAGAATTTTTGGCTAAAACACCCCAAAAAAAGGAAACCTTTGCTCAACAACAAGGTCTGAGGAATCAGGTGAACTTATCCTTGCTGTTGGGTTGGGACCAGACTTCCTTGGATGTGGGAGCACCCACGGGTGGCTGAGCTTAGCTTGACGTGGGTGGTACCCACAATGCAGAGTCTTCCTCACTCACAGCCTTCATCCCTCACTGCCAGACCCAAGGTCTCAGTGTCCCAACCCTCTGGCAGCCACGTCCTGCCCAGGGGATGTCCCAGTGGGAAACAAGTGGGTGAGGAAAACCCCCCCCCTCATTTCTTTGGAAAGCCAGACTAAAAATACTAGTGACTCTCCAGTTCTCTCTGGAGACATTTTCCACTAGAATTCCACACTTTCCACTAGAAATTAATGGTGTGGAAGCTCTGGGAGTTGCATTGTCACTCCAGCCAGGTTCCAGGTCCCCTAATTTAAGGAGGACAGACACGCACTCAGTGAGGGCTGGCACAAACCTCCCCAGGGCTCTCAGTGTTGCAGGTCTCAAACCATCCCCTGAGCTGATTTGATGCACTAAACTGGCAGAGTTACACTTTCTGACACTGAAATCCTTATATATGACTTTACTGGCTGCTTAACCCTGTGATGAAAGAAAAGAAAACACTGAGAAAAGTGGATAAAAATGTAGAAGATGGAAAAGCAAACAAAGGCTCGGGCTGGCAGCCTGATTCTTTTCCATTTTCACTTTTATTTCCCTTGCTGCCCTTTCAAATATCCCTGTGGGGTTTGAAACAGCACGTGTGATGCCTGGGAGGCAGCATGGGAATACATGGAGATGGCCAAGGGCTTCCCATGGAATGGCCACTGCTGGTCCCCACAACTTGGTGGGTGAATCAGGGATGTGGCACCAGTAAAGGAGAGCCAAAGCTGGATCCAGCTGCTCCATGGACTCTGGAGTTTCATCCCAGCTGTGCTTCCAGGTATGTGACTTTCCCCCTTCTCCTGGACCTTTAAAGAGCAAACACAACTCCTGGTCTTGGCACGTTCCCTCTTCCAGGGTGGGGAGAAACCCACTCTGGGCATCAGCTCCTGCCATGTTCAGGTGGTTTAAAGCCAGGCCGAGGTTTCCTCAGCCCGATCTGTGACACACAGCACGTGTTAGCAGGCCAAGGTCACCTCAGATCACACCTGTGCCTGCCTTTATTTGCCCACCTGCCCTGCCTGTACATGCCAAGTGTCACCTCCAGCCCAGGGGGTGGAGGCACCAGCAGGAGCTGAGCTGTCCCCAGCACACCCAGGGCATGTGTGATAAGGTTATCTCTGCTGGGACACCCAGGGAGAGCCCAGGGCATGCTGGAGGGACACATCGTGCATTCCCAGTTCCTGGAAAACAGGGATGCTGGAGGGACACACCGGGCATTCCCAGTTCCTGGAAAACCTGGCATGCTGGAGGGACACACCGTGCATTCCCAGCTCCTGGAAAACAGGGATGCTGGAGGGACACACCATGCATTCCCAGCTCCTGGAGCCCAGGGCATGATGGAGGGACACATCGTGCATTCCCAGCCTCTGGAAAACAGGGATGCTGGAGGGACACACCGGGCATTCCCAGCCTCTGGAAAACAGGGATGCTGGAGGGACACACCGGGCATTCCCAGCTCCTGGAAAACAGGGCTTTGGGCTGGGTGGGTTTGAGGGGCTGCCTGTCCCGGGTGATTTTGGCAGGGTCATTCAGGGTGACCCCCCATCCATCCCTTCAGCAGGCAGGGAAGGCTGGATGGCCTCAAACCGGATCTGGAGCCACTGGAGAACAGGGATCGCGAATGACAGGGGGTGACTCGCGGCGATCCCTTGGAACGAGGGATGAATTCCAGCAGAAGGAGCCCGGACAAACCCGGGCCTATCCGAGCCCTTCAGGGAATGCTCCAGAGGGGTCCCAGCGGATGTTCCAGCACCTCCAGCTCCGGGATTTTTAACAGGAGGGTTTTACACAGGGATTTCCCCTCCCTGGGAGCATTCAGGGTCGGGGCTCTGAGCAACTCTGAGCTCATTGCAGGGGGCTCGGACTGAATGACCTTTAAAGGTCCCTTCCAGCCCAGCCATTCCGCAATTCCACGATTTTATTTTTGCGCCATGCTTAATGGAAATCCCCATTGCCAGACATCATCCTTTACTCTCAGACAGCGCTACTGAGAGCTTTTAAAAGCGTGTTAAGGGAGGATGGGTCCGGAGAGAGCGGGGAATAGCAACCTTTGGAGTCTCCCAGCCAGGATACCCCTGGAGAAGGGGTCCCGTTCCCTCTCCCTGCCCTCCAGGGGGAAGGGAAGGTGGTGTTTAAGGACTCTCAGCGCCGCGGCCGGGCTGACAAGGTGCTGCTGGGCCAGCGCTCGGGCTCGCCGCTCTCAGGGGCGTCTTTGCCAAACCCAGTTCGCCAAAATCCCTCCTTGGGATGGAGGGGAGCGATGGACCCGGAGGGGGGGCGTGGCCAGAGGGGCAGCGGGGGCGTGGTCAGATGGAGGGGCGTGGCCACGTAGCAGTGGCGGGCAACGTAGGGGGCGTGGCCATGTGGGGTGGGCGTGGTCACAGGTCCATGACGGTCAATGGAGGGGGCGTGTCCACCTGGCGGGTGGGCGTGGCCAGGGGTGACTGAGCCCTTGGGAATGGGCGTGAGCCACGAGGGGGCGTGTCTTAACGAAGGGGCGTGGCCTAAATAGAGGCGTGATCTATGCAAATGAGTCCTTACAGGGGGCGTGGCGTTGGAAGGGGGCGTGGCCAATGGTGGCTCAGCCCTTGAGAGGGTGTAAATGACGAGGGGGCGTGTCCTGATGAGGGGGCGTGGCCTGTGCCCCTCAGCCGGCAGGCGGCGCCGTGGGCGCGGCCACACCCAAGATGGCGGCGAGCGGCGGCGGGCCCGTGTGACGGCGCCGCCATGTTGGTGAGGGCGGTAACGGGGCCCGCGGTCCGGCGGCTGTGCCGGTCCCGGCGGGGCGCGGCCGCCGCCTGCTTCCCGCTGTGCCGGGCCCTGCTGGGCGTCCGGGGCGCCGAGGCCGCCGTGTTCCTGCAGGGCCTGCTCACCAATGACGTCACGCCGCTGGCGGCGCCCGGCGCGGACCCCCCCGTGCTCTATGCGCATGCGCTGAACGCGCAGGGCCGCTGCCTGTATGACGTCATGCTGTACAGGTGAGACCAAGCGGCGCTTGGGGAAGTGGGGGGAGCTGGACGAGACCATTGCGGGGAGATGGGGGGGGAATGGTCAGGGTTTGGGGTGTTTCTGGCTTATATTTATAAATGAGCGTGCGAAAAGCGCTTAATATGGGTGGGATTCACTTTCTGTGGGTTAGCCCGGCCGCGATACCCCCGCCTTGGTGGTCTGGGGGAGCTGCATCCAGATCTGGGGTCCCCAGCATAGGAGGGGCTGGAGCTGGTCCAGGGCAAGGGGATGGGGATGGGGATGGGGATAGGGTGGGGATGGGGTTGGGGATGTTCCAGGGCTGGAGCCAGGCTGGGAGATCTGAGCCCCTTGCAGGGCCTGAAGGGGCTCCAGGAGAGCTGGAGAGGGACTGGGGACAAGGCATGGAGGGACAGGACAC
>JAWWEW010000078.1:1887030-1916184 GCA_035583185.1 Anabacerthia variegaticeps
AGGGACTGGAATGGATTTCCCAGAGAAGCTGTGGCTGCCCCTGGATCCCTGGGAGTGTCCAAGGCCAGGTTGGAGCAACCCGGGCTGATGGAAGGTGTCCCTGCCCATGGCAGGGGGTGGAATGAGGTGGGTTTTAAGGTCCCTTCCATCCCAAACCATTCTGGGATTCAGTGACAATGGAAGGGAGGGCTGAACGAAGCTTCCCCCCTGCTGGAATTAGGTAAGGGGCAGGGAATTCCACCCTAAGCCGCCCCTGCCCTCGGGAGAGGTGAGGGCAGTGTTTGCAGGGAGGGAGAACCACAGGGTGCTCCACATGCACTTCTGCCATCCCTGGGGCTCCCCAGGCTCGTGGATCAGCACCAGGATCCACAGGGAGCCTTTGGGCTGGGGGGGTTTGTTTCCAGGCTCCCCGGAGAGGAGCCTCACATCCTGCTGGAGTGCGACAGCAGCGCCCTGGACCCCCTCCAGAGGCACCTGAAGCTCTACAAGATCCGCAGGAAAGTGGACATCACACCCCGGCCGGACCTGGCGCCGTGGGCTGTCCTCCCTGGGGACAGCTCCCTCCCCGAGGGGACAGGGCAGGCTGTGCTGCTGGCTCCTGACCCCAGGACACAGCTCATGGGCTGGAGGCTGATCACAAAGAAAGGGGCAGACCCGTCCGAGGTTATCCCTGGGAGTGAGGTTGGAGACGTCCAGGAATACCACAGGCACAGGTATAAACAAGGTAAAGCCAGGTCTTGTTTTGCACTGGGTTTTGGGGGTCCACTTGCTGAGATAAGACACAATAAGTAATGTGGTTAATGTGTTAATTAATACAGGTATTCATTGCTGCTTTGACTGGTGGGTATAATTCTATCCAGTGGCGGAAGGGATATTTGGGTTTTCTGTTACTCAGGTCATGAGGACTGCTCAGGAATGCTAAAAGAAAACCAGGGTTACTCATTTTCTTAGAGAGGAGCTCCTGTGCCTTGAGCAGTTTTGATTATTTTGGGATTACACATAGCCCATGTGTTTTGGTTGTTGCTAAGGAAGGACAAGGAAACGCCCAGACTTACTTCCCTGAGAATTTGTGGTTGGATTGGCCAAGTTAACTCAGAGGCCAAGGAGGGGATGTTGGATTTGAGAGGGAACTTGCTGCTAGGAGCCCCTATGCCTTTGATTTGATGGTGTCCAGGCTGAGAGTGGGTTAAATTCATGGGCAGAGTGAAAGGTGATGGTTCTGTCCTTAAATCCCAGTCAGTCTGGTTGATGAATCGAACGATTTAGAGCACAAGTCTTATGAGGAGCGTTCACCCCTCGGCTTTACTCTCTCCCTAGGAATTCCTGAAGGTGTGAAAGACCTCCCTCCCGGCGTGGCCCTCCCTCTGGAATCCAACCTGGCCTACCTGAACGGCATCAGCTTCACCAAGGGCTGCTACATCGGGCAGGAGCTGACGGCCAGGACACACCACATGGGCGTCATCCGCAAGCGTCTGCTGCCCGTGTGCCTCTCGGTCCCTCCTCCCCCCCAGGGCATTCCCGAGGGGGCTGAGATCCTCACCGAGGCAGGAAAGCCGGCTGGGAAATTCCGGGCTGGAGGGGGTGACCTGGGGATAGCCCTGCTGAGGTTGGCTCATGTGAATGAGCCGCTCTGTGTCACTCTGGGAGGGGAGAAAGTGAAGCTCAGCGCGAGCACGCCCGAGTGGTGGCCAAAACCTGCTGCTAAGTAGGGAAGGGGAACACCCTTCACACCCTTCGCCTTATGGAGGATCTTGTTTTGGGGGAGAGGGTTGGGAAGGGCACTGGTGTTTGATGGAGGGTGTGACAGGATTCCTCAAATGGGGACGAAACAGCGGAGGAACCCAAAGCTGTGAGGTCGGATCATCCACTGAGTGTCGTGGAGAGAGACAGACAGGGAAGTGCACCTTGTCCTGGGGGTTATCCCTGTTTATTTAGGGCTTGCCACATGTTGTGGGGTCGGACTCGGGGTGAATTTTGAGTCTGACACTCCGTGGGACTCCGTGCTCCCTGTAGGATTTGGGGTGTGTCCCCACTGCAGTGAGCGATGGGAGCAGGAGATTCCCTGTTCTGTGCACTGGATGTTTCAGTCCAGAATAACCATTTTGTGGTATTATAGTGTGGGGTTTTTTTGAGTGGAGATCATGCTGCTCTTATATATTCTCAGGCTGAAGTGTTTATTGCAAATTACTCCTTGCATTGAGCTTCTCAAACTTGCTGATTTTGTGGGTGATTCTCCCCACCACTGGAATTGTGGCCAGGAAGAGGAATACCTTGTCCTTCACATTTCAGACCTTGACTTTAACTTGCCCTTTCTTTTCTTCCTTTTTTTCTGGCTCCCAGCACTCCTCTGCCTTCCCAATTTTCTTGCTTCTGCAGTCACCATATCCCTCTTTGTTGCTTCCAAAGCCAACCAGCTCCGTGTCTCCTAACCTTGCCAACCTGCAGTGATTTATAGGAGCCCTTTCTATTTTTATATTACAATAAATCCATTACACAAGGGCATGATGAGAGAGGTGCCCAAGTCCCCCCCATTTTGACCAAAAATAAGAAAAGCTCTTGCATGAATATTTGTAACAAAACCCGTCCAAAGTGTCCGTGTTACTGTGAAAGGAGTTTGTGTGTGAGAAATGCTCATATTGATTAAAGCTCTATGGTTGTAAAAATGAGTCTGTGGAATATCTCCTTAATTATTGTATCTAATTTAAATGTGCTTTATGTGAAGGAGAAGAGACTGTCCCTTTTATTTGCCTGCTGTGAAGACACACAACAGAATAAATACTTTTGCAGGTTGCTTGCTGACAGGAAAAATGCCTTAAGACTGTTGCCCAGGTTTGGGATTGTTAATAGAGCCTTCCTGCTGGGAAAAATAAATGGAACTGGACCCTCCACGTGCTTCCCATTGATGCTGCTTTGCCAGAGGCAGCTTTTCCATTGTGCAGAGTCTCCCCAGAATAGTTTTATTGTCCTCGTGCGAGCAGAGCCCCAATAAACTCCTGTTTGGGGGAGCCCTGAATTATTCCTGCCTTAGTTGAAGTTATTTGTAAGATATTTCTTGCAGCCTGTGGAAGGTCAGGCACCAAATTAAGGTGGTGCTGAAAAGGAGAGGCAGTAGATGGATCCTGGAGAAGGGATGTGGCAGAAATGGGGAAGGGGCAGCCCCAATCCACGTTATCCTTGATCCATTTCCTTCTCCCTCCCATCCTTCTCCATCCTTCCTGGGGAGCTCGGGGGTGATTTTTGCCAGGGGGTTTTTGCCTCCGTGCCAGCCATGGGGGCGTTGAGGTTGGCAAGGAGCTGCAAGTCCAGCCCAGAGGGCATCCTGGGGTGTTTGGGATATTTAACCCCCCAAAATCGCTGCCCATCCCACTGGGGCTTTGGCTTCTCGTCCTGCGAGGGGGATTCTAACTCGGGGAGGGGGGGGTCGCTGAACTTGTTGCTCCACCCCAAACAAGCTGGCCAAGCTCCCCCCGCTCTCTGAGGGTCCAGCCCCTTCCTCAGTCCCTTTTTCCCCGCGTTTCCCCCTCCATCGCCTCGCTTTGTCCCCCCGTTTCCCCTCGCAATGGTCCGTCCCGCTCCCCGTTCCCCCCCCCGTTTCCCTCCCGCAGTGGTTTCTCCCGCCCCGGCCGGAGCGCGGGAAAAGCGGCGCGCGCGGGTGGCGGGAAAAGCTGCGGGATGGCGGGAAAACTCCCCTCGGCAGCACCGCGTCAATAAAGGACATTTTAACGAAACCCCAACCCGGTCTGGAGCCGAAAAAGCGGGGTTTTCTTTGGGAAAGAGTGCAGCGAGCACTGCGATCCCAAAGGGATAAGGCAGGAATCGTTGGCAGCGACTGTGGGAGGAAAACACGTTGAAATGTCTGGTTTCAGGAAAAAAAAGTGTCATCTTTTAGTTTTCTCCACCCCTGCCTTTTTTGACTTTTCTAGGAGCAGTTCTTGCTTCGTTGTTACATTTTATTTTTACGTTTCCTGTCTTAGTAAACTAAAACAACCAAAAAATTAAATTGTTTTGTTGTGGTGAAGAGTCCAGGAGAATGACTGCTAATAATACTCTGTAATTATCTATCTATCTATCTATCTATCTATCTATCTATCTATCTATCTATCCACCTATCATCTCTCTATCAACTATTATTAATATATAATAATATAGCATAATAGGTAGTATAATATAAAACAATACACATACAATACATATATACATAACATAATACAAGTAAAATACATATATAATACATATAACATATAAACCATGTAATATATGTTCAACTGAGTTATTAAAATCACTGCAATCCACTATTAAAAATACAATTACTGATAGGAGTTGGCCAGGCTGTGTGTGAGCATCTTCACTCTGCATTGCTTGGAGTCAGCAACTTAAAAAAAAAACAAACTCACAAATATTAATATTTGCTTCATATCAACATTTTGGGGGTGTTTCCCTGCATTGACCTTTGAGGTCTTCACGAGTGTCACAAACAGGATTTATTCCTCACAGCCTGGGATGATCCTGCTTTTCCAGAAGACTCAAATTCTCCAGCGTTCCCAGAGCTGGAAAATTTGGCAGTTTTGACCCCTTTTCACAGCAGTTCCCACTGAAACCACGCTCTGCCCAAGCACTGGGGGCATTTTATATGTGATTTTTGGGTGTAGGAGTGCCTCTAGTTGCTTCTCATTGTTTCTGCTGGTTGCAAACAAAGAGAAATGCTGCATTTTGGCTTCAAATGAATTTTTTCCACCCCTTCCCTGTGTGGTATTTTGTTTTTAGGTGGACTGTGAACCCTTTAAAATAGGCTTAATAGGTTTTTTTTCTGTAACACGCTGTTCTCAAAGTAGTGGAAATAATTCCTGCCTGAACTGTTATTGTGGATTTGGGTCTGGATTTCCTCTCTTTCCCTCTGTCCTGGATTTTGCTGTCTGCTCCTATCGCTAAAATCAGTATTTTAGTGCTGTGCTGCCAGAAATGTTTGGGCTTGCTCTGTTTGTTTTAATCCCTGCTGGAGATTTTTGATCTTTCACGTGTTTGAGGGGGGAGAAAAATGTGGAAATGGCTCCATTTGTCATTTCCATTGTCCCTGGATTTATTTATCTCCTTCAGTAATGTAATATTCAATAATATGTAATTTTTGTATATTATTTATATATAATTATTTATTTTATATGTCTATGTGTATGTATGTGTATATTCATACATACATATACACATATGTGTATATATGTGTGTATGTATGTATAGATTATATTATATAGTATATAGTATTTGTATATTAAATATATTACTATTCATATTAAATACTAATCTTTTAAATATAACAAAATCATTGCTATAGTATTAATTGACTAGTAAGTTAATTTGTAAATTAAAATATACTATTAATGGAGTTACATATAGCAGGAATATATTTTATGTATTATCCCAATGCAAAATATATTAACATAATTACGTTTATGCATTCATAGAAATGTATTTATATAAAACATAAATATATGAGCTCGATATGTAATTTTTGTGTATTATTTATATATAATTATTTTTATATGTGTATATACATGTATATATACATATATGTGTATATATGTGCATATGTATGTATGTATACACAGTATATCATATATATAATATATAGTATTTGTATATTAAATATATTAATATTAAATATTAATAGTTTAAATGTAAGAAAATTATTGGTATAGCATTGACTAGTAACTTATTAATGTAGTTTTGTAAATGAAAATATACCATTAATGTAGTTACATATAGCAGGAATATATTTTATATATTATCCCAATGCAAAACATACTAAGTACATTTATACATTCACATAAATGTATTTATCTAAAACATAAATATATGCGCTCGATATGTAATTTTTGTATATTATTTATAGGGATGGAGGGATGGGTGGGGTGGATGGAGGGATGGAGGGAGGGATGGATGGAGGGATAGATAGATAGATAGATAGATGGATGATAGATAGATGATAGATTAGATAGATAAAATAGATTAGATAGATTAGATAGATAGGTAGATAGATTAGATAGATAGATAGATAGATAGATTACATAGATAAATAAGATAGATAGATTAGATAGATAGATTAGATAGATAGATAGCTTAGATTAGATAGATACATAGATTAGAGAGATAGATTAGATAGATTAGATAGGTAGATAGATTAGATAGATACATAGATAGATAGATAGCTGGATTAGATAGATAGATAGATAGATAGATAGATAGATAGATAGATAGATAGATAGATAGATTAGATAGATAATTAACTTCACCATAGTGACCACCTGACAATAATTACTCAGAAATGCCTCCTCCCGGGGTCGGAGCCGGTGCATCCCCCGCCCTTCCCTCCCACCTGGGACCGGTTCCCCCCTAAGGAGGCGGCTCAGCCTTTCCTGCGGGTCTTTCCCGAGGCTCCCATTCCCGACTCCCGCCCTGCAGAGGGAAAAACTACCATTCCCATGGTGCTCGCACATCCTGGCCCTGCGCTGACATCAGCCCTGCCATGGCCCGGACTGGCTGCGAGGCGAGGGCACCCGGAATGTGAGGAAATGTAAGGAAATGGCAGGAAATGTAAGGAAATGTAAAGAAATGTGAATGGGGCTTCTCCCGCTCCTGGGGCGGCTCCGGGTGGGCTTTGAAAGGATGCGCGGCTAAAAAAGAGCACCAAGGAGGGGAAAGTGGCGCTTGGTGCAGCTCGACACCCCTGTCCCCCTACCCGGCTTTGCCTCCTTCCCTTCCAGGGACCCCTCGCTCCGTTTGGGGTTGGGGTTTTATCCCCTTTCGGAGCGCTGCGGCTCCGAGGGGTGGGAGGAGAGGCGCTCCCCATAGCCTTGGCAACCTCGGAGTAACAGAGGGTATCCCGAGGGGGTGGTGGCACATCCCGGTGTCACCTCTGCCGCCCTGGTGTCCCCCTGGCACGGGGGGGATGCCGGGGACAGGTGGGTGTCGGTGGGAGCTGCGGGATGGAGGGGGCTCTGCCCGCCGGGAATGATGCTGGGGGTACCCGGAGGGATGCTGGGGGTACCCGGAGGGATGCTGGGGGTACCCGGAGGGATGCTGGGGGGGTTTGGGAGTCGGGAAGACCCCCCCAAAGTGGGGTCTGCGGGGGAATTGGTGTTGGTTTGGGGTGCTGGAGGTGGAAATAAGTGTGGGTTACTGCGCTGGGAGAGCTGAGCCTTTGGAGGGGTTGTGGGTGCGTGGTAAAAACATAATTCTGTGAGTATAATTGTCTGTCGGTGCCCATAACCAGAGTTTCCTGATAGGAAGTTATTAGGAAACATGGGAATGGTTGCTGTCAGCCTTTCCCTAAGAAATACAGTAACTCCTCCAGCAGGGATTTTATTTTTCCTTAGAAACAGTGTAGGGCTGTGCAGTGACATTGTGGCAGCGGCTGCCAAGTCCCAAAACACCTACTTAGTCCTTGGGTTTTACTGAGTGAGGAGCTGGTCAAGTGGGGAAAGTGGCTTTGTATCTAATCCCAGGAGTAAATTAAATTAAAATACAAATCTCTATATATTTCCTTATTAACAATAAGCTCTGTTTACTTGGCCACGTGCCAGTTTGTAACTTCAAATTGTGTGGGTTTTACACGCTCATTAATGGATAATTTCAGCACTTTTGTTTGTTTTAAAATGCCATTTGGAGAGACATTTTGGTTCGGTGGAGTTTAACCAGTGCTGGCTAGGCCCTCTCTCAGTCAATATGGAAAAATACTCGGTGACTTCAGTTGGAATTGCATATCCCTAAAGAAAAAAAGTTTGTGTTATTAGCAATAATCCTGTTTTAGAGCACAGGGCACGATCTGCAAATCGTGCACTTGAGGTGCCTTTGGTTTAGTTGCCTTTAAAGCGAGGGGGAGTTCAGTAAGAATTGAGTGCCTGTTTGTTTAGTATCCCCTGGTGTTTCCCTGGAGTGCCACGACAGAATGGAATGTGACCCGTGGGAGGAACTGTGAGTGGAGGTGAATGTATAGAGGGAGCTGGCACTGAGTTCCCTTATATTGCCTTGGAGCCTGGAGGGACATAGCAAATCCTCTGAAGTCATTTTTGTCTGCAGAAAGAGTGAGATTTGGGTGTTTGGAGTACTTGTGGCTCTGGATCACAGTTAGAGTGTGCAGAGCTGTAAAAATCCATCATTAAAAAGTAGCTGATATTGTTGGCAAATGGTTGAAATGAAGTGCAGAGCAGGGCTTTGTTTCTAAGCTACCTGCTGGGTAATTATTCCTATTTTTTTTTCCTTCAATAGAGCAAGAAAAGAGGAGTTTGCAAATTTGAATTTCTGAAATGAGGGACTTGGGGAAGGCAGAAGTGATAATTTCATGTGTGTAGCCACAATGCTGTATCAAGTGGCTTTCTGAGTGTTTACTGTATTTAGTTTCTTATTTTTTGTTTATATAAATGCTGCAGAAATGTTCTGTTTGCTTGGGGTTTTTTTTTTCTGGCTGGGAAAGAAATCCCTCACAAAGGTACCAGGGTTCTGTTTCATGGGTGGAATCGAGGAGCAGATTGGAATTTCCTCCACAGCAAACTAGCTTTGTGAAGATAGACCTAAATATAAAACGAAAAAAAGGGTGTTAGAGAGAAATGTGGGTCTTCAGACTTAGCAGTTTTCCCAAGTAACCTCATTCTGGAACTTGCAAACCCTCAGAGGTGTGAGTGGAAGTTTTTAGGCCTTCCTTGTGATCTCCCTAAAATATTGAGGTATTGTTTCAAATCACCTTTTTATATATATATATAAAATCTGGAGAATCAGCTGTACCCCAGCACGTGGAATTACAAACCTTGGGCTTGGATATTTAGGGTGTGGGAAGTGTGTGTGTCCATATGTACCCAGGGAAAATGTTATCCTTTTAAACTGAGGTTCAGGAGGCACCAAAATCAGTGGGGTGGCCACAAAAATGCTGCTTTATGAGGTTCATTTAATTTTTCTCTTGCTAATTTTAAGGCACTGATGGGAAGATGAGTGGACACTGCATTCTTAAGATTAGGGGGGTTGCATTTCTTTTGGGCTGTGTTGTCCAGGAATCTCTTGTTCCTCCAGTAAGCTTTGAACCATCCATCAGATTCCATGGAGCTGGGGGAGAGAGGGGGATGGATGTCCTGCTGAGAATGAATTCCTGTCAGGGAAAGAGCCAGAGTGTCCTCAAAGGGAAATCCTGCAGGATTTGAAGTGTCCCCTGGGGGCTGCTCAGCCTGTCACCTTACAGGGGGAATCATATTCATCCCACCCTTGGGATGGACAGGGAAGGACTGGGGTTATCCAGGGTTGTGATAAGGAAACTGCTGCTGTTAAAATGAAATTGGGTAGGGAATGGTTATTTCAGGAGCTGACAATCCCATTTGCCTGCTGGTGGCACAGCTGGTTTCCTTCTGGTGGGGTGTGCTGTGAGCACTGCTCTTTATTTGCTTGGAGTTCTTTCTGAACAATGTCAGAAGAAAATAAAGTTGTTTTCGAGTTCAGGACGTGTTAAAGGACTCAAGGAGAGGCTCTTAATTTGATTTTTTTGTTTTTTTTTAAATTTTAATTTGTCAGTGTAACAATGCAAGCTGGCAGAGCTGCTTTAACTAGAGCAATGACTTTACCAAAGCTCTGGTGGAGCATCCTCCTATCCTGAGGGTACCCCAGCAGGCTTTTTCAGGAATGGATTCTATTACCCCTGAAAATTCTGTGTTTTCTGAAGGAGGGTGTGCTGGTAGAGCACAGGGGTGCCACTTGGACCTGTTTTGAACAGCTGGGTAAATTTTAGGCTTTGTTTGGAGATTGGGAGCCCCAGTGCAGCACCTGCAATGCTTTGGAGGTTTCCCATGACTTCAAATAGTTGCTGTTTAGGGATAGGAATGGATTTGTTGCTTGGGCTTTCAGGGGTGCTTTGTGAAAGCCACTTCTGAAGTGAGAGTAGGTCACCCACAGTGGGCTGTGGGTAAAGTCTGACATCATCTCACTGCTTTGGCACAGCAGCTTTGTGAGGTGTTAAGAATTTATCATAATGTGGCTGGTGCCTGCTTTACCTTCATCAAAAAAGCAGCTCTTCTCTCATCCCAGCCAGAGCTTTGTGCCAGGGAGGGTGAATGAAGCCTTATATTTGTGGAGGGCATTGATTGCTGACCTGGGGTGTTGTTTTCCTGTGTCATGTAACAACATGAGAAGTGTCCCACGTGTGACATGCAGGTGACAGTGTGCCTTAATGGGGGGGTAGAGGAGGTGGTGCCCTAACAGGTCAAAATGAACGTGCAGAGGGCACAGGGAAGGGTTTTAAAATCAGCACATTGTACTTGGAGCTCTTGTGGGAACATGGAATCATAGAATTGTTAGATTAGAAATCACTGAGTTCAACCCTTACCCCAGCACTCAACTCTGTCCCCAAGTGCCACATCCATGGTTTTGAACACTTCAGGGATGGTGGTTCTGGTGTTCCAATGCCTGACCACCCTTTTGATGGAGAAATATTCCCTGATATCCAATCTGAGCCTCCCCTGACACAACTTGAGGCTGTTCCCAATTTTCCTGTAGCTCTTCCCTGAAAGTAGACCCTGGCTTTCCCTTCCTGGCAGGGACTTGCAGAGCCAGAAGGTCCTCCCTGAGCCTCCTTTTCTGCAGGCTGAGCCCCCCCAGCTCCCTCAACCCCTTCCCTGGAGATGCTCCAGCCCTTCCATGTCCTTCTTGTCTTGGGGGGCTGTGCTTTTCTCACCCCTGGGTTGTGCCCTGCTGTGTGATGGGATGGATGTTCAGTGCTGAGCTCTTCTGTGGTGTGGGATCTCACAGCAATAAAGAGAAATAAACCCCTTTATTGTTCTACCCCTGTGTTGGATGGGGGTGGTTTTGGAGAGAAGGTGGGGTGAGCAATGAGGGGATTGTAGAAATGAGTTTCCTGCATAAGTCTGACTTTGACAGGTCTGGTAATTGCTGCTTTCCTTTTAATTGCTTTTAAACAGGCTAAGCCAGTCCATGAGAAGCTAAATTTCAGCTTACACAGCAATGCTGCACACTTCAGGGGAGAGAAGCTGGGTGCTGACAAGAAGGACATGGTCAAAGGGCCACCCCTGGTCCTTGCAATCCACAGGTGAGTCCAAAAAGTGGTAAACAGAAATAAAAACTCACGTGAAGTGTTTGGTTTAGAGTGAATAACCATATTAAAAAACCCCTTGATGGGTGAAGAGGTTGATGATGAGGTGAAATTGGGATTTAGAAGGAAGGCTTCTGTAATCTGCCACTTTTATGGATTTCTGGCTGACATTAAGAGATATTTGAATAACTGACCTATTTCTCCCCTGGGCTTGGGGTTTTTTTACATATCCCTGCTGCCTGTTTACTTGGGCTGGTTCATTTCCTGGGTAACCCAGGAAAACAATTTATAGAATTCTGATTTTTTTTTACAGAATTCTGATTTTTTTCTTTCTTTTTTTCCTTTTTCCCACTGATTTCAGAGATTTACTAGCAGTGCATCCTGAGTGAGTGACCCAGTCCCAGTGTGCTGTAGATTAAGGAGGCTGCAGGTAGAAGTTGTTAGAAGTCTTAAAATTAAAACAACCAACCAATCCAAAACATGCCTTTTCTTATGTTTTCTTGGTGAGATAACACAGAAATAAACAGGAAATATTTATCCTGCCAAGAAATCAGGGTAGAATACACTCAGGGTAAATGTACCAATGCTGTGCAGTGCTTTTGTTTGCTGTTAGCAGAGATGTTTATAAAAAGCACCCTTGAGCAATGCTTTGTAGCAGGGAGTTCCTGCAGTTTTAGGATAAAACTGGCTGTAAAAAAAAAGGCTTTTTTGCTAATTTAGCTCGAATGCTTTTTTGGAAAACCAAGAATTTTGTGTCAATGAGAGCATTTTATTCTAATTGAATAGTGAAGCAAATATTTAGCTGTGATTGCATTATTTTTTAGCTTATAACATACCCTTTCAGAGAACTGTTAGTCTTAGAAAAGCCATAAAGTGTTTTTGGCTCTGAAGAGGAAGAAATCCTGCCCTGGGAGGGTGGGCAAGCCCTAGCACAGGTTCCCAGAGAAGCTGCCCCATCCCTGGGAGTGTCCAAGGCCAGGTTGGAGCAACCTGAGCTAGTGGAAAGTGTCCTTTTCCAGTGAGGTACCCCAGGAATGCAAAACATTGGCAAAATACAATAGTCTCAGTGAATAAATTCCTAAAACTCCTTCCAGTCTGCCTGGAGGGGGGGCCTTCAGTGCCCTCTCAGCAGCCATTGCCATCTTGGAATAACATTTGCAGTCTTGAACTGTTTCCAGGGCTAGGAACAAAACATTTCCAGGCATGAGAAATAATCTGAGAGTCTCCTGCTGGATCCACAGGGCTGTGAAATGTTCAGATTGTCACGAGATACAGATCTCTGTGGAGGTCTTTTGGATTTTTGGAAAATCAAGGAGTTTGTCAGTGAAAATAATTCCTTCTGGGTGTGTGATGAGGCAAATATTGAGCCCACCTGAAGGCAGAACCTTCTGGGTAGGAAAAGGCTCTCAGAGCTGTGTTGGGAGGTGCAATCCTGGCCTGGCCATCCCTGCATGAGATCCTGAACAAGCTGCTCCCTGCCAAGGGCACTGATTCCAGATTTTGGAGGCCAGCTGTTCCCAGCTGTGTGCCAGGCAGGGTTCTCTGTGCCAAACACCATGTACAGGGTGTTTATTGTGCCCTTCACTGAGATCTCTGATCTCTGCCTGTGCAAGGCTGGCAGCTCTGCTGGCTTGGCAGGGCTGGGGAATGGGAGGGTGGCAGGAGGAATTTGGGGTCACAAAATGGTTTGGGGTGGAAAGGACCTTAAAGCTCATCCATTCCACCCCCTGCCATGGGTAGGGACACCTCCCACTGTCCCAGGGTGCTCCAAGCTGGCTTTGGACACTCCCAGGGATCCAGGGGCAGCCACAGCTTCTCTGCCCAACCTGTGCCAGTCCCTGCCCACCCTCCCAGCCAAAAATTCCTTCCTAATATCTAATTTAAATCTCCTTTTTCATGTCACAGATACCACCACAGGCTGGGTGTCTTAACACCTTTGGGACTTTCCAGTTTCATGTACATTTATACTTGAAAAATAACCATTATACTGACAAAGCTCTCATCTATTTCTCCTCAAAGAAATTTTGGGTGAGCTTCTAAACACACAGAACTGGCCAAGGCTTTGGGAAATAGTGACTGTGCATGGTAGATGCTTTTTATTTGCTCCCTCCTTTGGTGATGAGCTGCTTGCCCAAGTTGAAGACCCTCTGTGTGCATTTGAAGAGAAGATGTGACTAATAACAGTGGTGGGGAAAAGTGTGTTCAGTTTTATTTGCAGGGAGGGGGATTAGGACAGGCACACTTTTATTTTTCAGGAGCAAATAAAAACTGTATCTTGGCATGCTTTGAAGGGAAAAAAAATCTCAGTAAAACCCTTGGTTTTACATGTGAGGTTTTTGTTGCTGTTTTGAGAGGTAATTTAGGGAGAGCAGAGTGGAAAGGATAAAATAAAAGCCCTGATGAAAACTGTGGTTGTCATATTTAATATTTTTATTTTTTGTTTTTGTGGCCCAGCATTTCATTTGGTTTTGTGATGGGTTTTTTTTTTATTTGTTTGTTTTCAAATGCTGGAATCCTGAGTGATTCTCTCCTGTTTTTTCTTTTTACTGGAACTTGTTCCTGGTTCTTGTCTAAATCCCAGAGAGGAATTTGTGTTTAACTAGGTGGAAGGACAAGCTCTGCTGTTTTGGAAGTGCCAGGGCTGTATCTTGGGTACATGAAGTACCTCCTCTCCTGATCTTTAGCCACATTGTCCTGCACAACTCCCATTAGCAGTGATTAATGGCTCTGAAAAGAAAAGATAAATCCCTTACTTACAGATCCTATTTTTAATCCCTGCACGAGGATTTTTTTTTATCCCCTCTCCAAGGAGCAGAATTTTATCCCTGGGAGCCTAAACAAGACCAGGGCTCTTGTTCTTCAATTATTCCTGAAATTTTGGCTTTGGGCAGAGTCCTTTGTAGCAGAAAATGGGGGTCCCACCCTGCTCCTGGCCTTGGGTCAGAACTGAGCTGTGTGAGTGCAGCTCTGTGGGGCCACTTGGGCTCTGGGCCAGGCACTTGTTCTTTTGTGCCATTTAATGATATCAATATTGACAATATGGAATTTTAGGGTATATTTGGTATATTTGTGCAGCCTCTACAGGCTTCTGGTACCTCTATTATTTAGTAGGGATTTGTTTGGGTGTGAAAGAGCAGTTTATGGCAAGTGATAAACCCTCAGTGTAAGGTTTTTTTATGTTCAAAAATATTCCCTAAAGGATTTTTATGACCTGTGGGAGGAACACACCAGGCCAGGGACTTTCTTTAAACCCTTTTCAAACAATACCCCAGGGAAGGGAGATCTTCAAATCCATGAGAGCTTTCACTAAATCAAGATTTGACCAAGGGTTTGTAGGAAGCAAGAGGAAAAATTCATGGAATTCCAAGTTGGAAGTGACCTCAGGTATCATCTGCCCCAACCTTTTCATAAATAATCTAATAATAATAAATAATTGATCTGTAATAATAGAGCAGTGCTAAGTCAGGTTGCTTTTCCTACCCACACTTTGCTCTGTTGAGTTTACAGATGTCCCTCCCTGCTTTCCTCTTTTTGGGATAATTGGTATTTCCAGGGATTTAAGAGGGATAATTGCTGTTCCTTTTGTTTTCCAGGGGGGCTGTGTGTGCCTGGGACATGTGCATTTCCACTCATACAGGGCATTCTGAGCTTGTGAGGGTGCCACTCCCACCCCTGCAATGTGAAATGTGTGAATTCCTGGCATTGTGAGCAAGTAATTATTATTATTATTTACATATTTATTTGCAGAAAGCACATTTATCAGATTTGAACTAATTTAAGGGGAGGGAATGTGGATTAGACTTTGTCCTTTTATCATACATTTGCCCAAAGAATTATTTAGTTCAAGAAATAAAGCTCAGGCTTTGCTTTGTTGCCTTTGCTGCTCCTTTACATAAATTTAGAGGACTAAAAAATATTTCCTTTTTGTTTCAACACAGGTAAAACAGCCAGAACCAAACCATGGACACTCAGTTGTTCTCCCCATTATTAGGACCAGTTCCTAATGCCTCCCCATGCCTGGACTCTTCCCAGCTGCACACTGACTGGGCAGGTGGTGGGGAGGATTTTGGCTCCAAAACTGCTCTCCAGGACTGCACAAAGAAGAGGTAGGGGCATTCCTGCTGGGATCTGGAACACTGGAATTGGTGGGGAGCAGAAGAAATGGGATTCTGCATCTTCTGTGGGGAATTTAATGGGATAACTGGACACAGGTCAGGTGTAAGTGGGAGCTGTGCTGCTGGAAGCATCAATATGGTACAGCTGCTCTTGAAAATCTCTTATTGTGCCCTTGATAGAAGGCACTCAGGTTTGGCTTCATATTAAAAATAACAATTTTGCACTTCTGGATGTTGAATGGGTCTTTGCTGCTTGAATTATGAAGCATTTTTAGGGATAAATCTACTCTGCCCAAAGCCTCACTTTTTGGAGACTAAATAAAACTCCTTCTTGGTTTTCATAAGTCACCCCTGCAGAGGAATAATTCCTATAAAATCAGGAATATGAGGATTGCAAGGATCAGGAAATGAAGGCAGAAATTAGGGAGCACCCACTGGAATAATTGTCTCTCTGCTTCATCCTGAGCATTTCCTGGAGAGTAATTGATACTCAGTATTCCTTGAGAGCTCCTTTAAGGAAAAGAAAGTTTGCCATCTGACAAAAACACAGAAGAAATCTGGTTCTCAAATATCAGTTCTGCCTTCCTAAAACATTTCCAAGAGCCTTTGCCCTTCTGTACATCCTCAATGAAATCACACCGAGGAGATTCCTTCCAGAGGGAGCCCAATAATTGTGGAGTGGTAGAAGAAGGCAAAAGTCCAAATGTGGTGAGGTCTTAAAAGCCAGGGAGGCACAAATGGCATATTTTCACTGCAGCAAGAGATTAACAAGGTGATTGCCTTAATCGTTTGGCCCAGGTTTTGTGGCCTGTGGTAATGAGCACAATTAGAGAGTAATTAAGAGGCAGCATTAGCAGAGGGTGCAGTTGGGATGGGTTGACACCAGGGAAGGCTCAGACCTTCAGGGACACCCAGAGGGATCACCAGCAGAATGGGGAGTGAAGTTTATTAAAGAAAAATGTGTGTTAGAGGGAAGGAGATCTGAATAATGTTAATTTTTAATTAATGTTTCAACACAGGCAGCTCTGTAAGGAACTCCTTTTGCACCTCAACTGGGGCTTGTGTGAGACCAGTGATGGTTCAACCCCCCTGGTGTTTATCAGGAATAGTAAAAGGGGTTCAACTGAAGTATTAAATTTGAGATTAAAAGCATAGTTGTTGAATTACAGATGTACATAAATTAGAATCCCCAGGAATTTGAGAGTATTGATCACATTTGTCTCCTAAACGAGGCAGTCAAGGTTTGAAGGAAGGTCTATGAAATAATGGTTTCTTGGGAAGAGAGGAAAACCTTTTGCTGCTCCAGCCTCTTCCTTTCACAGCTTGGGAAGCCTCTGGTGAGCCAAAAAATCAGGAAAATTGTTCTGCTTCACTTAGGCCATGGAATTCACAAATACAGCAAGGGATTTCTGTGTGTGGATGCTGAAGATACAAATCTCAAACTAGCAAAGGCTGCTAAAATGGAGTTGTGATCCTTTACTTTGGCCTGGTTTGTTGAGGAGAAAAAGCCATCAAAATAAAAGCTGAGATATCTTATTTTTTTCCTTTCAGGGCACCAATAAATCTTTCTTACTCTGGCAATGGGCCTGATATGTTTGGGCTGGTGTCAAGCATTTTAGAGGAGCCAAACAAGGCAGAGCCAGTTACAGATTGGTAAGTTTGTTCTGAAAGCTCTTAGAATTTCTGGGTTGTTTTTCCTGCCTGTTGTCACACAGATACGAGTCACATTTATTTCAGAGTTGAGCAATGAAGGCCTTATAAATTCACTTAGAGGTGTTTTTACTTCACTTGCCATTAAAAAAAGGGCAATAAACTGTTTAGAGATGCAAATTTCCTAAAGTCTTCCTTTAGCTTTACAGCACTGGAGGAGGGAAAAAATATGATTAATTTTATCTAGCAGGGAGCTGACTGAATACAGTGGAATCTAAACCATTTAATAGATCCAAATAAACCCTGCAGTTATTAATATACATCTTATAAACAGTAGGGACCAGTGCTGGCAGTCAGAATTTACAGCAGTGGGAATATTTAGTGTATTACAGTGGGAATATTGTGTTTTTTTGAGGAGAGCTTTGTATGGCTGGTCAATAATGTAGTGAAGGGGAACAACCACAGCCTGGGAACCATTTTAATGTCAGAAATGCTTTAAATCCTGAACTCTGTTACAGGAATTCCCTTTCCAGCTTGTTTCCCTCTCTGTGGGCTCCTGAGCTTGGAACCAACGGGGAATCCTCAGGGCTCTCAGCGAAGCCCTCGGTGGAAAACAAGGACTTCCCAAGCCTGGTGGGGACACAGAGCTGCCAGCAGGACCAGCTGCAGAAGCCTCCAGATGTGGAGATGCTACCCAGAGGTTTGGAAGACCTCCAGCTCTTAGAGTCTTGGCTTTCTCCACCTGGGAATTGCTCCCTGCAGAAGAACAGCCCCACTCACAGGGAAGGGTTTGCTCTTCCCAGCATGAACCACACCCAGCATTTGTGCCCCTACAACTATGGGAGGTTAAATGGAGGCTCTGAAAGCTCTGGCTCCAGCTTGAGCCCTTTTTTCTCTCAGAACAGGCTGAAAGAAGGCACCAAGGAGTATTGGAAAAGTGAAGGAGCAAGGGCTCTGAAAAGTTATGCTCCAGAACAACCCAAGTGTTCCCCTGACCTTCCCAGTCAGCCTTTTGAGAACTCCTGGGATAAAGTTTCCCAGGACAACCACTGGGTTTCTAAAAGATATGAAAACTTGGCAGCTGCCCATAAACTGCAGTCAGCTCTTCATCCACCTCTGCATTTTCTCAATCAACCCCCTAATGGGAATAAATTCTGTGGAGAGACAGCAGGAAAAGCCCAGGAAGCCCAGCTGCCAAATGGCCATTGTGGCTTTGCTGTGGGGGGTGCTTTTAGGAATAATGAATGTAAGATGAACGTTGGCCCTAAAGAATTCTCTCCCAAAGCTGCTGAATATGATTTATCTGTGAGAAATGGCATGCAGAATGGGAGCTGCTCACCATACCCTGGCTGCCTGTGGCTGGATGGGAAGAGCCTGGCAGCTGGGTTGGATATCCCATATGGAAAACAAGGAGCAAGTCCCCAGTGCTCTTCAGGGGTCTCCACCATGTCTGGTGGTTCTCCCACCCATCAACCTCTCACACAGTCCTCTTACTACTCACACCTCCTACCTGTCCTCCCTCCCAGCAAAGATGGAAGGTTACAAGTCCCCAATGGCTTTTCTAATAATTTGGGGGGTTCTGATTTCACCTCTGAAAATCAGAAGCTGATCAAACCCACTGGACAGTCCCAGCAGGATTCACTGGCAAGCAAGGAGGGGCCCTACCCTAAATCCTCTGTTAATTCCTCACCTGACTGGCTAATGCAGCACAAGGCTCTGAGTGAAGAGCCTGAGAAATACCCCAGGTTTCCAAAAAAGCACACCCAGGAGAACTGCACAAAGGATGAGAGGAGGGGCAGAAGGAATTGGATCCCTCATTTTGGATGTGCCACCCCGACCCGCCCGCCCTTCAACGCGTCCCCAAAAAGGCACGAGCAGAACGGTGCCAGCCTGTCCGATTTCATCAATCCTTCTTTCCTCCCCTCTTTCCCATTAATGGCTGATTTTAAGCCAAATCCCAACCTGCCTCTGTTAAATCACCACCTCTTTCCATCAGCAAACAATTTGGGCTTCCCCCCTTCGCCCTTTCCCTTCTCGGAACTCGTTGACCTCTTCCACTGCGATGACTTTCAGCCCTTGCTCAATGACCTGATGGGGGGGGAATTACCTGCCCCTTATTTTGCCTTCCCAACCCCATTGAACAAGTCCAGAGCCCCCAGGACCCGCAGTGGACCTGCCAACGAGCTCCACACCCGCCTGGAGGAGTGCTGTGAGCAGTGGAGAGCTCTGGAGAAGGAGAGGAAGAAGGTAAAACCCAAGTTGATTTAATTCCTTGGCTGGTTTTAAATCAGGTGAAGAAAGAGGGGAAAATTTTTTGGTGTGATGGGGTTTTTGGTCTTTCTTTTGTTGATTGTTTTGGGTTTTTTTTTTATTGTTATAGTTGTGCCTTGCCCTTTTTGTTTCTTATTTTACTAAATCTTTGGGTTTAGGGAAAAGAAAGTTAAGCAGCCAACCCTGAAAAGAGAGTGAAGCAGCCAACCCTGGGTGACCCTGCAGTGGGATGTAGAGCAAACCTACAGTGTTTTGGGTGCACTTGACTTCTCCCAAAGGAAAAATTGCAATTTATTGCAGCCATTTCCCTGCCTCAGCCTCTCCTGCTGAGACCTCTTGTCAGGGAGGGATCACACTGCTGGTAGGTGGGAATGAAAGCTCTGTGCTCTGAGGGAGCAGGAGGTGCTTTCCCAAGAGGAGTCAAATCTCTGGGTTCCATGCCAGGTCTCAGAAACCAAATGGTCATCATCCCTGTCCTGTTTATTCATTGAGTGCTGGGCTGTTCCTTCCACTTTGGAGAACACTCCTGGTCTGATGATGAGACCAGGTTGCATCTCTGGAGAACTTTTGTCTTTCCAGCATCAACTGTGGGACTTTGGGAAGTGTAAATAGAACTGCTTGAGTTGTTCTCCCATGGGAGCCTTTAAATAAGACTCTTCTCTGCCTGTCTGGTCTTCTAGGAATTCCCTACAAATGGGAGAGGCTGATTGTCAGTCCAGTGTGTCCAGAAACTCTTCTCCTTTCTGGTGGGGCAAAGGAGGCTGTTCCAAACCTGCTCAGGAAGGGTTTGAGTCAATGAAGTCATTTGGGAAGACCAAATCATAGTTTTTATCTCATTTTTTTTTTTAATTTCATGATTAAAGGAAGGTTGTTTATCCTCCTAACCATGTGCTTAATAATCAAAGGGGTTTAATTGTTTCACTTATCTGGTCCATTCCATGTGATCCAGTTTTATCCTAATGATCTGCTTGGGGTTTCTCAGTCCTTTTTGTAGTTACAGACTCCCCCTGCAGACACCTTTATTTTACCAATTGTCTCTGTAGAGTTGCCTGCAAAATTAGATATGTAGATGGATTAATTAATCACTTATTAGCTGTAATTCTTAAATACCCAGTGGTTTTATACGAATCCATGACTCTTTTCCCATCTCAGCTGAGTGAGAAGCACTGATTTAAACTCATAAAATCACAGGATTGTTCAGGTTGGAAAAAACCCTTTAAGATCAAATCCAACAATCAACCAGCACCACCCTGTCCACCACTAAACCGTGTCCTCAAGTGCCCCTTCCTTGGGTACTTGACAGGAATTTCTTTGCCTGGCTCTGTCTCCAAGACTGGTTAAAATAAAGCTGTACAGCTTTGGGTCTAAAAACTGACACTGAGCATTGTACTCTGAGGGAGAGCTGAATTGGGGAAATAATTCCTGCAAGGAAGCTGGAGAAGGATGTGGAGGGTGTGGAGTTGAGGGGACGAGGGGTATGGCTTTAAACCAAAAGAGGGCAGGGTTAGATTAGATTTGGGAAGGAACTCCTGGCTGGCACAGGTTGGGCAGAGAAGCTGTGGCTGCTCCTGCATCCCTGGGAGTGTCCAAGGCCACCTGGGCTGGTGGACATGGCAGGGAGGTGGGACTGGATAATCTTGAAGGTCCCTTCTGACCCCGGATTCTGTGACATTTGGGAATGATTTGTGTAAATGCCACCAGAAGTAAAGACGGAACGCTCACTTCTAACGCACTTGAGAGTTCCAAACCAGCCCCAAAAAATGGCTTGTGATGTAGTATTGATGTCAAGGGTGTTCATTTCCCCCTCAGGCTGAGGCTGACCTCGCCAGGCACTTCCCAGGGCAGCACATCTCCAGCTCCAGTGCCACCCCAGTGTCCCGACTCCCGGCCAACCCATCCCGCGTGGATCGCTTGATCGTCGACCAGTCGCGGGAACAAGCCAGGGTAGGACTCCTGGAGCTGGGACCTCGCTTCTCCAGGGGGTTTAGCTTGGTTGGGGGAGACTCCTAAACCCTTGGGTGTCTTCCATCAGGTGGCCACGTTGATAGGAAGGATGGAGAGGCTCCGTGGTGCCCCTGTCCACAGGAACATACACGTGGCCTTGGAGCAGCACATGGAGACCATCCAAGGGACGCGGGCCCGTCGGGAGGAGGAGATTGTCAACGCTGCCAACCCCCAGAGACAAGGAGGGCCACGCTACACTCATGAGAAAGGTACCTGCTCCACGGCCCTGGAGAGCCTTCTCAGGGGTCTCCTTGGGAATGGGATCCATTGGAAATGTGTGGGTTTGAAACAGGCAGCAAGTCTCGTGACTTGAGCATATTTACAGACTTCTCCTGCTGTTCTTGCTCTTTAATATTTTAAATTACTCTGAGGTCTGTTGCCTTTTTGGTTTTCTGTTGCCAGTTCACACACTTGGAAACGTTTTCCTCTTGATTGTTCAGTTTTTACCATTCTCTTTCAGTGACCATAAGTCACTGTCCCAAAATATATACTTGTTTTTTAAGCAAATAGAATTTCATCTTTTTTTTTAGTGATACTACTTTGCTTTCTCTCTTTAGGTTATGAAGTTAAAAAGGTTAAATGTGCTAGTGTTGTGTTAATTATGTCTGTCTACTTTATCTAAATCACAAATACACCAGGAACCACGTTCCAAATTCTGCTGAAGTGAAGCCAGAGGAACCTGTAGCAGCAGTAGAGGTGGTGCATGTAGGGATTTAGGGTTTGGGGGCAAAAATAATCCTATTTTTCTTCAAAAATCACCTGTGTCCCAGGAAGTGTTCTGCAGAGGGGGATGCTCTTCCTGCTGCTGCAGTGAGGAGCAAAGTGAGGTTCCTTTGCCCTCCAGCAATGTCTGTGATGGCTGTTCCACGTTAGAAAGGAAAGATGAACTGTAAAGAGAGTCAAATTGGTTTTTTGCTTTTGCAATTTGGGTGTCAAATATGATGTCATATCCTTAAAATAAGAGCCCTGTAGCAAACTGAGCTCTGAAATTGTGTCCCTGTGACACTGGCCCCAAGCACAAGTGAGGAGAAGCAGAAGGAAGGACACAAGGGTCAAGTGGATGATGATGATGATGATTAGATTTATGGCCAATGAATCATCTAAATAAGAGCTCTTTAAGCTGTTACAAGGGATTGTTGTATCATCAGGTCTTGGTCCCTCTTATGGAGTCACAAATGTCACCAAGACCTCTCCCTCAATTCCAAAACTTCCCAGGGAGGTCCAGGGGCAGCTTGGTCCTCTTGGCTCCAGATTTAGTCAACAATCTGCATGTAAAGACTTAAAATATCAGCAGTTTTGGGCAGAATTGTGCAGGTTGAGTCTCTGGCCTCGCACAGCTCCCAAATCCCCTCTGGAGCTACTTCAGGCTTTTATCTCCACGTTTGACCCGATCTTAGTTCTTTGATTCACCCACCCAAAAGTGAGTGGTCCATACCCTGCAGGTCCACCCAGGACCTTCCTGAAGCCAACCAGATATCCCACTCTCCAGCAGGATTTTAGACCCTTTGGCAGCCTTTCTTGCACGGGCACAATGGGTGAGATGCTGTAGCTGCCAGAGAAGAACCGTGACCGAGTTCAACCAACAAACAATGAGTTCAGCTCTGCTCAAGGCCACAACACACAGGGAATTTTTGGGTGTTTCCAGGCTTGCACACTAATTTCAGTTGTCCTTCTGTTGCAGGTGTCCTGGCTCTGGCAGGTGCCATCAGGGCTCTGGCCGGTGCCACGCGCCGGGCTCGCACCGCGCTCTGGTGCGCGGCACAGATGACTCTGCCAAAAAACCCTCCTGGAGAACCCAAAAAACATGAAGGTGTTGAAAGGGCACTGCAAGAGCTTTCTCCTCCAAGCACAAGAACGCAGGAAAAAAGCAGCATGGAGCAAGAAAAGCCCAAAGAACCCACGGGGATTCTGGAATGATGGCAAATAATGGTGGCAGGAGAAGGGGAGGGAAGGACTCGGGTCCTGCAGGGCACGTGGAAGGTGGTTTTGAGAGGGTGCCAAAGAGCCAAAGGGTTAATTAATGTGCCTGGTAAGCGCTGCAGTTTTGTGATGGTGGGTGTTGAGAGACACCCCTTGTGGCAGTGCAATTTTGGTGTTGTGGGAGTTCTGATGGTCAGAGGAACCAAACAATAGGTGAGCATCTCCTTGTGTGCTCACCCAAAGCTCTGCCCCAGCCGTGAGTCTCAGTCACCTGAGAAACCAGGCTGGGGTAGAACTCAGTTCTCTGGGGTTTTTTTTTGTTAAAGAGATAATTTAGCACATCTGAAGGTACTTAATAATTGTTCAGGGCTTTTTATTTTTTTTTTGTTGCACCACAATCTAGTTCTTTGAAGAGCCAAAGTGATCACTAAGTGGTTTGCATCCCATCACTCCTGGGTTGTTCCTGTGACAGGGACTTGGGTCATCCATCATTAAGATGGACAAGAATAATCAGTGTTCATCAATTCCCAGCAAACCCAGGGTGAACTGAGCTTTGCCATGGGGTAATCCACTCAAATGTTTCCATTACAAAAGGATTTTTGTGGTTTTGCAGTGGGTACTGCATTGAAATACACGATGGCAGGTGATGGAAAGCTGTCACTCAGGATCAGAAATGAGATTTATTGATTCCTCAGTGGGGTTAAAAACCTGTCGCTGTATAACAGAATATGCACTTAATTAAAAAAAAAAATTATTGTTATTAATATAAGTTCATGGTACTAGAATTCTTTCTCAGACACATTCCATATTTATTTTAATGCGTTCCTTGAATGTTTATTTAAAAGTCTATTTTAGTATGACAGAGGGAAATATTTTGCCAAATCTTCTGAAGAATCAGATTTAAAGATTTACTCAGGAACTCTGTATATTGTTATATAAATATACACATGGTGTTTAGGGTTTTTTTTTTGGTGAAGGGATGTTTGCAAAATATTTACACAAAGCTAACTATGTACTAGGTTACCAAAGCTGTTGAACTGATTATTTTTTTTGGTGTGGAAGATTTAATATATTTAATTGCTGTTAATTAGTCTTCATTCTGTGGCTTAGACAATCAGAGTGTGGATGTGCAGGGGGAGAATTATCAAAGAGTGAGTAATTCCAGGTGTGCTCTTAGGGCATTTCAAAATGTTTTAATGCTTTAACAAGTGTCTTAGTGTTTCATCATCTCTTAACATGTGCTAACCATCCATTCAGGTCCTTCAGTGTCAGTATATGTGGTTTGGAGAGTTCTTATTTGAGAAAAACTGAATTAATATGGGGATATAAACCAAGTTTGAGAGACTGAAATGAAGATTTTTGTGTTGCATAGTGTGGAATTGGACATTTTGTGGGCAATTAAGAGAGCTCTTTCCATATCTGTGTACTTGCAAAGCGTTCCAAATGCAGGTGTGTGATTTTTTTGGGGGTCTGTGGATGTTCCTAGAGCAGCTTTTTGTCTCAATGGTGCCATCCTTCAAACTCTGTTGAGGCAGTAGCATGGAAATCTGTAGCAAAAACTTACACTGAGTGAAGGTTAAAAGCAAAAATAGATAGAAATCAGGTTCTTAGCATAGCAAGATTCAGGGGGGGGGGTTTCCCCTAAAGAAAATGAATTCAACTTCAAAGAACATTTTCAGCCTTAGCTTAAAAAAAACACCCCAGGTCACAGTAATTTCAGTGGGAGTGTTTTCTCTGTGTTTCTTTGCCCAGAAGAATTTAGAGGGGTGAAATTTGTGCTTGGGAAGCCAAAAACCCCCAGCTCAAGAGGGGAGCTCTCAGTGCTTCAGCCCCAGGGGTGATTGAAACCAGGCTTTGCCAGTCTGGATCAGCTTTGCTGTTTACAGGGCACTTGTAGGGTTGGGTTTGTAATGAGTGTATAGGGTGTAGTGGGTCCTCTTGTGTTAATTAAGGTCCTCTTGTGTTAATTAATGTTGTGCTCTTAATTGGTTCATGGTTAACGTGCCTTTTACAGTCCCATCTTCCCAAAAAGCTTCTCTTCAAAATGCCTTTTCGAGGGTCCCAACGTGGCTTCATTGGACCGCAATTAACCCCCACTGTTAATGATGTTAATTACGTTAATTGTACACATTTGGCTGTCCAGTTTGGGGCTCTTTAAGTGGCAGTGGAATGTCACCCCTTGTCACGTGTGCCAGTGTCAGATGTCCCCTGGCATGCCCTACAAATCCCCCCAGCCCCTGCTCAGGTTTCACTTGGCCTCGCTCTGTTTTCCTCAGAATAAAAACTCCAGGTCTTAGAAAAGTGATTTTTGTGCCCATCTCTTTGAATAATTTGCTTATGGGGCAACATTAGAGCCAGAATTGGCTTCTCTTTTCAGGATCCTTCAGTTTTGTTGTTTTGTTACTCCCCCTTTTTGTATTTTAGGGCTGAAAACACTCTTTTGGAACACCACACCTGGACTGGCAGCAGTTCTGTTATTCATATAATAATAATAATAATAATGTTATTTTTGCCTCCTGGTGTTTTAATTCATCCCCAAGGTACAAATTCTGGATGTTTTTGCACTGCATTTTTGGTATTAATAAGTACAAGTGTGATGGTTGTGGGTTTGGGGACTCTTGGTGAGTTCAGGGGAAGCAGAGCTGAGGTTTTGGGTCACACTGAAGGCAGAGAGGTGATTTTTGGGTTGAAGTTAAGCTTGGATTTTAGAGAGAAAAAAATAAAAATCCCTTTTTTCCCATCTCATTTTGAGAAGCAATCAGGTAAAACTTAGTTTATTCCCTTCTTTTCACCTCTCTCAGCTTTTTTTGAGGTTTAATTGTTTGGGGGTTTCCCCTTTTTCTACTTTATACCCTTTATATTTTTGGCTGGGGTGAGCAGCTTGAGCAAACAGGGTCCCTTCTCAAGTCAGGGCTGCCATCAGGGGGGGATTTGGTGTTGACAGTGAATCTTTAATGCTTCAAAAATCCCAAACTGATGGTCCAGCACGACACAGAGACTTAGGAATTGAGATTATTTATTTATAAATAGCTGGAGGCTTCTGGGGATCCAACCTTATTCATTCCCCCAAGAGAGGCTGCCAGCAGGGGAAGAACTTTGGGGTTTTTATTTCTAGTTGTATTTTATTTCTCTACCCACAGGGTCCCCCTGGCACTTCAGTTCTGGTATTTGTATAAAATAAACCCCAAAAATTGGTATTAATTTGTTGTTTTCAAATTTATTTATTGAGGTTATTTAAGTTCATGATACTTGTCTTGCTGTGGCCTTTTCAGGAATTTGTGAGATTTAGTTCCCAAACTGCTGCTATTGGAATTTTTCCCCCTTCCAAACTGAATATCCTTGGCTTGGTGGGATTTACAGCCACTTCCAGTCTTTTTGACTGTACCTGGATAGGTCTGATTTGGAAATTAGTTGCCTTATAGCTTGGAAATTGCTGCTCTGGCTCATGATGAGTCTCTCATGATCCTTCCTGGCACCTTTTTTTTTTCTTTTTTTTGATGAAATAAATGGTTTAAGATGAACAGAGGAGGAGTGGGGATGCTCCAGGGTTTTTTGGAAGCTCCCTGGCTTTCCTGGGGATGCTCCAGGGTTTTTTGGGAAGCTCCCTGGCTTTCCTGGGGAGGGTGAGGATGCTCCAGGGTTTTTTGGGAAGCATCCTGGCTCTCCTGGGCACTTTTCCAGAGGTGCCACAGGCACAGGATTGGGTTTGCCCTTCAAGCACAGCCACCTCCTTGTGTTTGGGCATGGAAAGGGGAGCTCCAAGAGGGAATCCTAATTCCAGGAGGCTCCTGCCATGGCCAGAAGGACATGAGGGGCTGGGAATGTGTGTTTGTCTGACCCAGAATTCCCTTTTCTCCCCTTCTGTTCATTCCTGTCGTGCTCTGGAAGCCACCCCAACACCCTTGGGTGTTTTCCCTGTGGAATTTTGCTGTGTCCCTGGGAAAGGGCTTGGGAGCAGCAGGTCCAAGGCCAAGGGATGGGGGTCCCCACCTCTCCCAGCTATCTGTCAGGGGAGAGAAGGAGGTGGGATTGAAGCTGAGCTTTTCTAGGCTTAGGAGGTGATGAAAGGCAAGGAGTACCGAGCACAAAATGTGTTTATTTGGGCTTTAAATCTGTTCTTCCTCCAGCTTTGCTCAGTGGGGTTCTCACAGAGACACTTTAATAAGTCAAAGCTCTAATTCTGTAGGGAGTTAGACCCTTTTTCTGTTTAAACACTGTAGAGATTATGCAACAAACACACCCTAAGCCTATATGTTTATTTTTTTAAAAACTCTCTTTACCTGATCTGGAACTTTGGGGGGTGTTTTTTTTCCTGTCCCTTTGTTTGGGAGCTGCAATGTCAAAAATGCTGCATGTTGGCACAACCCAAAGCAGTGGGGTTTGGGGATTTTGTTCTTTATATCTTGATTTCTTTGGGAATTTTGTGCTTTCTGGGCATTTTGGACCTTGTTTTATCCTGTTCTTCAAGGGAAAGAGAGCCTGACCCGTGCCAAGCCCTTGCTTTATTTCCTGTGCAGTTAATCCACGTTGGTCACCAGCACTTTTTAATTTAATTTGTAGGACTTGAGATATCTTGATTCTGTTATTTTTTGGGGAGATACTGATTTGTATTTTTTTTTTTTGCAATAAAATAATAACTTTGCCAATCAGTTTTCTCAGTTCTGTAGAATGGAAGGTCCTTGTTTTGTTTCATTAGCAATACTGTAATCAAAGGTGCAAAAAAAATGTGTTTAATGTGTGTTTGTGTGCTGTTTGAGATTGAAAATGTATCAGGTTAAGAGCAACTTTCAAACCAGTTATGGAACTGGAGCTATAAATGCTCTTTGTTTGTGGCCAAATGGGCTTTAAAAAGGAAAATATGTGCATGTAGTGTGTTAAAAAAGCTTGTCAGAGAGGGAGAATAAATCAGAGTGGACATCATTGCCAGACAAAGGTTGCTTCATGGTTTTTTTACTGTATAAAATGCAACTTGTTTATGCACAGGAATAAGGAGCATAGTTTTTTTTCCACAGAATTAGGCAATTTCCAGTGTATAGAGGGGAAAAATAGGTTTCCTTTTATTTTTTATGCCAAAGAGGAATAGTGTCTATATTTTAATAAACTGTTTGGTGTCCCCAAGTGTTTATGTGTTTGTTGGTCACACTCCTTTGTTTAAAACACTGAAATCCTCCTGAAGGAGATTTGGATTGATCCACTCAGTGGGTTTGAGAGAAACATGTCAAATTAAAATTCAGCTTAAACAAATGAGGGCAGTTAATGAGTTTAAACCTATTGAAGCATTGCTGTGAAACCACTGTGGGTGTCTGAACTCTGCAAAAATCTGACTTCTACCTCTTGTATAACCTCCTTAAAATGATCCTTCCCTGATGTACTTTATCCCAGGGCCCTGGGACTCCTGGCCTTGGGAATTCCATGTGCTTGTCCTTCTTTTCCTCTGGAACACCAGGATGCCTTGGTTATGCCCACCTGTGTTGAGGAGCTTCAGCCCACCATGCAAAATTAATTAATTAATTCAAATTAAGGCCAAATTAAGGTGGTGTTTCATGTGTGAAAGTCTCAGAAATAGGATTCACTAATAAATCATGGCCAGCATAATTTTCTGGTGGTTTTTTTTTGTATGATTCGATTCTTTTTATTGAAATAAACACCTCTTGTTGTGTGTATGTCCCTAATAAATAGTGACAGCTTTAGCTCAACTCATCTGTCAGCTGCTTTTCTCCGTGGGAGGTGAATTTGGGGTTGGTAATTCTGCCTTGTTACATATTCACTTCCACAAATGACAGTTCTTTGTGGTTTGTGTGGCTGATTTTATTGCTTTAATTGTGCAGAAGGGAGAAAGGGGCAGTTTTGGTTGGCAGGTGTGGAACTTGGAGCTGAGGAATCTCTTTTAATGCAGGTTGAGAATCAAGCACAGCCTTTTAGTGAGGATTTCGTGGAGTGTTATGGGGGGAAACATGATGGATTGTTGCAATGATGACCTGAGGGTTAGAGGAGGCCAGGGGGATGCTCTGAGGGCTGGAGCAGCTCTGGAGCCAGGCTGGGAGAGCTGGGGGGGCTCACCTGGAGAAGAGAAGGCTCCAGGGACACCTGAGAGCCCCTTCCAGTGCCTAAAGGGGC
>JAWWEW010000078.1:1919996-1957241 GCA_035583185.1 Anabacerthia variegaticeps
TTCCCCTTCTCTTCCCCTTCTCTTCCCCTTCTCTTCCCCTTCTCTTCCCCTGGGAAGGGGATTTCCAGTCAGCAGAGCAGTGGAGAACCATCCCTGTGCTGAAGGGTATCCCTGGTTTCATGTCCCTGCAGCTTGGTTGCTTTGACACTGCTTCCAAAACACCTGTAATGGAAGAGTTGCAACTATTTTTGTGTAACTCTGCTGGCACCTTGCCTGTGGAGACACTGGGGAAAACAGGCCCAGGGAAATGTTTTCCTCCTGAATTAAGACACTGAACGTTAGCAAATGATGTGGATTTTTAATTAGTGTTAATTGGGAATAATTAAAGTGCACATTTGTTTGTTTGGGAAGCCATGGAATTTCATTATTGGAATAATAATCCCATAGAGAAATGAAAATATTGTGTTTCCACGGTGCAAGCTTGCTCTGCTTTCCAAGGAGACCTTTGATTTGGAGCTGGTGGATCGTGTTGTTTAGATATATATAGTTCAAGAGGGTTGGCTTGCAGAAGATGCACAGGGAATTTAGATAAAAAGGCAGTTTCTGCTGTAGTTTGTGGTCCAGAATTCCCAGGTTCTTGTGCCTTGGCTAAGCCATCACTGCAGGAGCTGTGTGGGCATTCTGATTTAGAGAGGATTTGTGGTCACATAAAGCTTTGGCTTTGCTGATAAACTGCTGGTTTGAGAAATGTGGGTGAATTTTGGAGCTCTGAGAAGTCACTTGGTTATATCATTGAATGGTTGGGGTTGGAAGGGACCTTAAAAATCATCCAGTGCCTTCCACCAGCCCAGGGTGCTCCAAGCCCCGTCCAACCTGGCCTTGGACACTCCCAGGGATCCAGGGGCAGCCACAGCTTCTCTGGGAAACTGTGCCAGGGTCTGCCCACCCTCCCAGGGAAGGATTTCTTCCCAATATCCCATCTAACCCTGCCCTCTGGCAGTCTAAATTTATTCCCCTCGTCCCATCACTCCATGCCCTTGGAAAAAGTCCCTCCCTCTGTTCAGCAGGGACATCCTTTAGCAGTAAGTGAAATTACATTCCATTGGAAGCAGAATCACTTCAGAATAAAGTCCATTTATTCAAGGCAGCTCCTGTCAGGCCTGTGCTGCTCTGGGGATGTGGAGGTGTGGGAGTGAAGCCTTCCCTGAATGCTTAATTACCTTGTTAATGATTGACCTGGCTCCCAGCTCAGGGGAATTTGAGGACTGAATTCTGTCGTGATGTGGAAAGAAATTGCCTTTCTAGGATTAAAAATCCTTTGTGCAGACACTTCATGTCCTGACAGGATGCACATCCACACTTAATCACACTGAAGTTCTGGAAGTGCCACTGCTACAACCAGTAATTGGATAAATAAGTTGGATAAATATCATTAGAGGAATAAGTCCCTTTCAGAAGAGCACACTTTAATAAAAACTTGGTGCTTGCCCCTTCTTTCTTTCCTGAAGGCCCTTTGAATGCCTTCCAGAGAGTAATGAAAACAAAAATCCCAAACTAATTATTTATATGTTGAAATAATGATTTAATTTTCACACAAATAGAATATTTAAGCTAGCTTTATTTCCACAAATAGCCTGAGTGTCACCCTTTGATCTAAATCTTCCCATATGCATCAACTCTTTATAATCAATCCCCATGCCTGTGAGACTCAGCCTTTGACACAGACATTGATGGGGGCTGGAATTGTTCTTGGATTACTCACTGCTGGAAGAATTTCGAGGTTAAACATCGCTATTGGCTTCTCCAGCATGTCCAAAGTGAGTCAGGAGTGGGGCAGGCACTGGGTTAGGAATTCCCTGGAAAGCAGAGCTCTCCTCACCCAATAGTAATGTGCTCATGAAAGCTTTATTTGGGAGCAGGGACTTCATTGCCACAGGCCAGGGGCAGTGAGAATGTCCAGAGGGAAGGGAAGTGATGTCTCTGCTGGTGGGAATGATGAGATGGGACTGCAGGGGCAGAAGAAAGGCTGAGGTGGCACTCAAACCTTTCCCTGCCCACAGCCAGTGGTGACTGTGGGCATTGGGATGAGCTGAGTCACTGGGCAGGGGCTGGGGATGGTTTGGGATGAGGAGATGGGACAATTTTATCGATGCTGATGCCTCTTCCCTAAATGAAACCAGGCAGGAGGTTGATGTGTGTGGCTACAGAGTGTGTGGCTAATCCCAGTGGTGCTGTTTAAACACCTAAAATAGATGTAGTGCTGGAAGACTTTCTGAAATGGCTTCAAGTTCTTGTGCAGAAGAGGTTTCATAGGACAGATCAGCCCCAGACTTCTGGTGTCCTGCTGAGTCCAGGTTGGACAGGGCTTGGAGCAACCTGGGCTAGTGGGAGGTGTCCCTGTCCATGGCAGGGGTGGGACTGGGTGGGCTTTGAGGTCCCTTCCAACCCAAACCATTCTGGGATTTTAATATTATATATATATGTATTTATTTCTTTTTACTAGAGCTATTTCTCAGGTTGCTCAGAGCCCAGCCCAACCTGGCCTTGACCACTTCCAGGGATGAGGAGCCCACGAGCTCTCTGGGCAAGAAGACTTGTTTCTACAGAGTGTGGGATTTTTCTGGGGCCATTGCAGTGGGAAAAGGCACACACTGGGTTAACAGCTCCATCAGCAGGATGTGTTCCTTCAGGAGGGGAATAAATCCATGGAAAAAACTAGTGAAACCTAATTCTAATTGCCTTTACATCAAGGATGACCCACCTGGAGAGATTTAAAGGGGGAACCTCCAAGAATCCCATTCTAAGAGGAAGAACTGGTAATGATTCACCTAAAAGTGGGTAGATGCAGATGAGGTATTAGGAAGGAGTTTTTTTACAATGAGGGTGGTTGAATATTCAGTAAAACAGGAAAGCTCTTGAAAAGCATTTTGTTGGGCTTTTTGGTTTTAATTTTAGTTTATTTTTACATCCCACAAAGCAGCTGTGACCAGGTGAGTACCACAGTGCCTGTAACAAAGGAGTGAGTCTCTAACAGGTAAGAAATTGGTTAGAAGGTGCATAAAAATTGTTTTAAAATGGGCTGGAGCTCATGAACTCTGCCAGAGCACTTGTGATATTCCAGATGGGGAGAAGACCTGAGGTGATATCAATAAAGGAAATATCTGATGGTGGAAAACCAGTGAAAGGCAAGTCAACTTCTGTCTTTCAAATGGAAGGAAGAGAAGAGGAAAGGAGAGGAAATTACAGTCCCAGGAAGATTTTGGAACAAAAAGTAAAACTTAAGATGCTGAAGAGAAGACTCCCAAGGAATCCTTCTGGTGTTCCTGGATGAGGCAGCAGCCAAGGGGTTTGGTCCTTGGGTCTGTGGAGGGAGAGGTGGAAATGATCAGCAGGTCAGGACCAGGTTGGGGACACTCAGAACAGGGACAGGTTGGAAAGGGTGGTGTGTCCCAATTGTCCTTCCAGAATGGGATATCCAGGAGTGAAAAGGCAGGAATGTTGCACTTTAGGAGTTTGGGTCCTAAGTGACTGTGAAGAGCAGGGAAGCACCAAAAAATGGTGTAGGAATTTCTGGAAGCTTCTTTGGAAGCCTTGGCAAGATGTGTCACTTCAGCCTTTGTGTCACTTGCTCACAAATTCTTTTTTCCTGGAATTCTGGGAAAGCTGCACTTTAAGAAAAAATAATCTGGATAATGGAAGGAAAATTAATTCAATATTTGTTTTTTTTTAATTCGGTGTAATACTTGATTTACCTTTATATATTGATTTTTCTGTATCTTCTATGACTCTCAATTGACATTTCCAACCTTTTTTTTTTGGGAATATCCTCCTTTATGTTGGGAACGCTTTAGGGAACTGCTGGTGATGTTTAATGTACAATTAAGTGGTTTTACCCACCAGAATTAGAAGTGGTAGGGGAAAAAAAAAATATCTTCTGTGGGTTGTTTAGTGTGCAACATTTACTGGCATTGATTTTTATTGTATTATTTTTCAGAATTAATGTTAGAGAGGGAGGCAAAATGTAGAGGGTTTTTAGTTGAGAATAAACAGGCTGGGAAGAAATAAATGGATTCAGCTTTTAAATTCTTCTGCACAGGGGGGGAAAAAATCACATTAAATTCTCCAGCAGGGAGAAGCAGGAATAATTTTTTGACAAAAACCTGCTTTTATGCAAAAAAAAATCCAGTACTTAAGAGGAATATTGAAATAAGATCTTATGCCTCGGGCTTTGCTAATTATAATAATTCAAATAATCTAATTGGTTTGTTGGAGGAAACCCAAACACAGCTCGTTTCAGTGCCTGTGGACTGGGACTAAATTCATTTGTAATCCTTTCACTTCCCAGGGAAGAGTTTAGAGGAGCAGTTTTGGAGCTCAAAGATCCAGTTTTCAAGTGCAAGGAAAGATTTTTTTTAATTTATTTTAAAACTGCACAAGTTGCTGTTTAAAGCACATTTCCCTGATGTTTGGAGTGGGAAGAAAACTCTCTGTTGGCTTTCAAGGAGGAAGGGACTAGTTTTTATTTGTTTTCATATAAAGTCAGGTTCTTTCAACCCTTTCATCCCTCTTTCTATGAATTTGAACTTTTATTAGCTCATCACATATAGATTCTCCTTTATTTTAAACCCATGCCAGATTGTAGCTCTTGAGTAAATAAATAACTCATCAGTACTGGGGGTATTTAATTTATTCTCATTTTTAGTGACCCGTTGCTGTATCTTGGGCAATCCACTCAACTCAGGATAATTAGGGCAAGTCACAGCATCCCCAAAAAACCTGGAGAATAGGAGGGAGGACCTTCTCACTCTCTGCAAGGAGGTTGGAGCCAGGGAACAATGGACAGAAGACGAGGGAATGGCCTCAAGTTGCCCCAGGGGAGGTTTAGATGGGATATTAGGGGAAAATTCTTCCCTGAAAGGCATTGGAAGAGGCTTCCCAGGGCAGTGATGGAGTCCCCATCCCTGGAGAGATTTAAGAGTTATGGCACTTGTGGACTTGGGTTTGTGGTGGCTTTGGCAGTGCTGGGTTAATGGTAGGGCTTGGTGACCTCAGAGGGCTTTCCCAACCTTAATGATTCCATGAAAATAAGAAAATATTCCTTGTCCTTCTCCTTGAAAGGCACCAGGTGAACCAACTGTCCTCCTAGAGGCCCTTCCAAGACACGTGTCTTCATTTCAGAAGGGAGCAGGACCAGAGATGGTGGTTTGGAGGTACAGCAGAGCCTTTTGTGTCACCATCACAGCCCTGCCAAATGGAGCTGATGCAGCTCCATTTGTCTTGTAATTAGCATCTCCAAACAGCCATTAACACAAGTTAATTACCTAATCCTCCTTCAAGGCCCTGGTGGAGGAGCCTGCCTGGGGCTCATTAACTATGGGTGGATGGTGGAGAATTTGAATGGTATTTTTTTTTTTGTTCTCTTTTTCAGAGAATCACCACCCAGGTGGGTCCAACAGTCCTGGAGCTGCTAATCATGACAATGGTAAAAATGAACTTGTTATTACTTTGCAATTCGAGCACATACAGGTGGTCCTTTAAAAAAGAAAAAAGGTGGAGATCAGGGAGTGCAAATAATCCTGTTCAGAAATCAAAATCTTGCTGATTCAAAGATGTGCTGAGCTCTGTTCCTGACAGAGCTGGGGCAGCCTTTCTTTGAGTCTCTGTAGGTCTGCTGGCAGATAAAACCTTAACCCATCTTCAAAGGAGGGGGAAGAAGTGAGCAGAAGAGGGGATAAGTTTCACAAAGCTGTCTCTAACCAGTGGGTAAAGTCAATGCACGGGCAGCTCAGATGCCACCTGAGATCTCAGCACCTCCTTTCCCCTCAATCCTCTAAGTTTATGGTTGGTTTTGACCCACTCTGGGTAAATTAATAGGATCACAGAATGGTTTGGGATGGAAGGGACCTTAAAACTCATCTCATTGCACCCCCCTGCTATGGGCAGGGACACTTTCCACTATCCCAGGTTCCTCAGACCCCCATCCAGCTTCTTCCCTGTAGAGAAACCAGTGTCTTCTACTGGCCAGTGTCCTCATCCTTGTTCATCCCACTGCAGTATCCCAGTGATTTCTGTTTTTTGTCCTTGTCACCTTGAGCTCTGCTTTCCCAGAGACCCCTCTAGCCCTTGGGTCACGCTGGATCTTTCCCACACTTGATTTTTTGGGAGCCAAATGCCCTGTGAACGCAACACAAGGCTCAGAACCTTCAAGAGTTGAGGTTCCTGCTGCGTGTGAGGCAGAAACAGACTGAAAATAGGACATTGCACCTTCTTTGCTCCCTGTCTTTGGCCCCTCTCACCAGGTTGAGCAGAGAAGCTGTGGCTGCCCCATCCCTGGAAGTGTCCAAGACCAGGTAGGAGCACCCTGGGCTGGTGGAAGGTGTCCCTTCCCATGGGATGGGGTGGCCCTGGGTGGGCTTTAAGGTCCCTTCCAACCCAAACCTCTCTGAGCTGCTTTGCCTCTTTTCAATCCCTGCTTTCAAAACCCCAAATAAACCTCCTCTTTGCTGTCCTGGTGGGGTTTTTATGCCCTGAAAGGTGATTGAATGCAACACACCACCGTGTCTTCAGACCCTTGGGCTGTGCAGCACCTTATCTGCTTTGTTTACTGCCAAAAATAAGCGTATCTTGCAGTTCACTCCCGAGAGCTGCAGGGAGCTGAAGTGGTTGGGGGGGAGCCTGTTGGGCTCTCTTCTACCTCCTCTGCCCTCAGCAGGAATCAGTTTTGAATTAAAAACACACTGAGAGCTAATAGGAGTTGGTGTGAACCCTGTTTCTAGGAAATCTTTTAAAAAGTGGAATTTTTATTTCTGTGTATAGAATTTGGGATCTGGAGCCTCTGAGATGGGAGGGAGGTGCAGCTCAGGCTGGTTTTGCAGGCACTTTGTATTCACAAGGTGAGGAGTTGGGGAGACATACAATATATATAAGGTGAAGAAAGAGAGATTACACACTTAGGTTTATCAACTTGCTGTTTGCTTGCCAAGGAGGTTATAACCAAACCTCCTGTTGATCTGATGCCTTTGGAAAGGAATTCCCATCCAGTGTGTAATGCTGGTAAGTGCTGAGCCCTCACATCCCGCTCAGTGCTTGGCTTTGGGATGGACCCTTGAGGAGCAGTTCTGACCCACCTTTTCACCACAGCCTATTCCCCTCTGATGGGATTTTTTTCCCCGCTCCAAATGTGGCTGGAGCGTCCCAGCGAGTCCCTAAAAACGCTGCCCTTTCGCCTCTGTCCTGCGGGAAATTTAATCTCGCCGGTAAATGACACCCAGAGCTATTTTGGAGCTGGGCTGCAGAGGGGAAAGCAAAGCACGTCAGTGATTTGCCTGCAGGAGGACAACCCAGGGGAGGGAGGGGTGGTGGGCAGGGGGTGGCACAGCCTAACCCTGGCCACCAAAGCCACTGCTTGGGGGGACTTGGGGGGACCTCCTGCAGCACATCCCTGCCATCGCTGGGGTTTCTGTTTTATTTTCCTGGAGGGGGGAACAGGGGGGGGAACCCCAAACCAACATGGTCTCCCCATGTCCTCTGCTCCCCTCTCCCCTCTCCCCCCTTCTGTCATCTCAGTAGGAAGCGGCTTTTTCTTCCCCTGCCCCGAGCTTTGCCCTCCTCAGACTCCCACGAGGCTCCAGGTAAGACCTAAAGCTTCCAGCTAAGGACAGGTGGATTTGGGGGTGCTGATTTCGGAGCTGAGGGAGGGCTGAGGTGGTTTCTGGGGCACGTTTGGGGATGGAGCTGACGGTGCAGGGAGTAAATCCCATCCTTTCCCCGCTCTAAAGCAAACGTGGGTTGTTTCTCTTCATTACCCCTGGCCCTGTAATTGAAAGAGCAAAGATCAGCCTTCCAGAGGAGAGGAGAAAAGGGAGAAAAATTGGGTTTGAAGCTCTTGATTCTGCTTGATACGTTTTGTCCCCAAACTGGAGGTTGGAGGACGTGTGGCTCCTTTGGAGAGGTGGCGGCCAGGAGTGCTTTGACAAGTTTTTATTTCCAAGCATAATCTCAGTTCTACTTTTCCCTTCAGCCAGGGCTTTTCCCCCCTCTGACTTCCCATCCAGTGTCAGCACAGTTTGCTCTGCAAACCCCCCCCAGCCTCCTGTCCTCTCTCCAAATGGCTCTCCTGGGCGAGATGGGCAGAGATGGAGCCCGACAGCTGAGGCTATTTCGGGCCCTCCAGCTCAATGGGGTGGAGTGACTGCAATGACAATGACGTCCACTTGTTAAAAAAATACAAGGGCTTATGTGGGAGCCGCTGCTGGTTGTCACCAGGGGAATTCTTTGTCCCTATGGGAGCTGTGAGCCTGTGGTCCCTCATGTAGGAAACCACACGTGTTAAAACTGGATCATTTCTAGCTCTGTGAGCCTGTTTCTCTGGGATTCTTCTCCTCTCAAGGGCTGCCTGTAAAGCCAGGTCCAGCTGGGTGAAATTTGGGATGAGACTGCCTGAATTTAAATCCCTCTTTTTCTGTGCCCTGTGTTTTTGGTGTTCTCCCTCCATTTATCTCCTGCATTCTCACTCCCAGTGAGAGGGAATGAGCATCACTGTGTGCCTGGGGCCTCCCTGGTGCTTCAGCCTTTTCTTATTTCAGAGCAGCCTTGTTGCCTTTAGGCTCAGAAAAAGGGGGAGAAGCTGCTGTCCTGGAGTATTGAGGGGCTGATCTGGGCAGTCTGAGGCTTCTGGAAGTTTCTGGGCTGGTTTTATGGCTCCACTGGAGGGTGGGATCCGTAGTGAAGCCCCCCATGCTGCAATAAAACCCAAGGGGGGTGGAATCCCTTCCCTGCATGGAGCTTCTTGGAGCTGTTGGTTGCTGGCCACGTGTTTAAAAGAGGGATGAGCTTTAGTCAGTCTGTTTATAACCAAGAGGAAATACAATATGTGCTTTAACCATATAAATCACTGCAGTGCCTTTGGTCTTCCATGTCTTTCAGTAAGTGTGTGCTGCTAATGTGGCTGGGAGGTGATTTGACTGTCTTTTGCCCAGTAGCTTTCACAAACCACGTGATTTATTCTTGTTTCCTTTTGGAATTTTCTCGGTGTTTTGGCTCTTGCTTGCTACAAGTCATTGGAAATATCCAGGTTATTGATAATGGATTAATCAATAGAGGTGAGGCAGGTCCTTTCTGAGTCAGTCGGGGCATATTTAGCCCTGCCCTGAAGGTCAGGGCTGTGAGATGGTCTTGCCTCGAGCTGAGCCTTTTCCCTGAGGGCTTCTCACCATGTTTAACACCATGTCAGCCCCTGACCTGCCCTGAACTTTCCCTTCACATCTCCTGTGGATGTTGGATGGCAGGGAATGCAGGCAAGCCTTGCTCTGGGGCGAGTTAGAAGCTCCTTGCAATAGGATTGCAGGGTCTCTGTGTCAGACATCTCTGGTGTAGGAGATGGATCCACCATGGAAAGCCCTTCCATCTGCTCATCCAGTGACCTTTGAGCGTGCCAGAATGGGCTGTCTCTCACTGAAGTGGAATTCAGAGTAGCTCAGGCTAAGCCCCGAGTCCGGCTCCTCAGCCCCAGATCCTGTTCCTGCTCTGCTGAAATGGGAGTTCTGGGATCTGGGATTAACGTGCTGCTGCAAATCCGTGCTCGCCCCTGATTTAGGGTGTCCTGGTGTGCATTTCACCCTCAGAGCACCCTGTCAGCCCTGGTGGCTCCCAGGCACCCACCAGAGCCCCCCTGATGCCCCCAGCCCGCAGCTGACACCAAACCCTCGTGCTGTGTCCAAGCTGTCCATTCCCTGGAAGCAAGAGGGCAGCAGGGTTACTGCTGCTTCCCCCCAGCAGGACCTCAGACATCAAAGGAAGCCCACACTTCCCATCTGACCACCCACCAGCTTCCCTCCCCACCCACGGGTTCCATTTCCTGGTGTTTTTAGGCAGAACAATGCCGTGCAGATGTGTCGTGTAAACTGCAGCAATACCTTGATTTTTATCTGGAGCTTCTGTTTCAGTGTTCTTTGAAAGCTCAGGATCCAGATATGGGAGGCTCCCCGTGAACTTTGCCCTTCCCTCCAGGGAAGGAAGGAGTGCGAGGCTTAGAAGTTGGCATTGCTGAGAAAGTCCAGGAAATATGAGTTCTAAAGGCAAGAATAGTACCCCAAATCGACATATTTTTGGCTTGGGTGTAAAAAGGGTAAAAGAGGAGTGAGAAAATGAGCAAATAGGTGTGTGAGGGGCCTTAATGTGGTGTTGAGGGAACCTCTGTGCTTCTCATCTGTGTTTGGACTTTGGTGATCTCTTAGGGTCAAGTCTGTCCTCACCGGGGCTTTACATCCCCCAAGTCTTCGCTTATGAAGTTGTGCCACCTTTGCCTCGGGAATATTTCATGAGGTGGATTCCACGGTGCTTTTTGCTCTTTGCCCAGAATCCTGGTGGACAGGATTCCCTTTCTAACCACTGAAGTGGAAGGGGTGAACAGAGAATAACCTGCCACCCTTGTCCTCTCCTGCCAAAGAGCGTCATCACAGGCTAGTGATGGGTTGGGGGGGCAATATACTGTGGGGGGCGACACCTCTGACCTCTCAGAGGTTGTTGAAGGCTTTCCAGCTGCAGATCAGAGTTGATGAAGAAACATGAAACCCACTCCTCAGCCAGCACAGCACAGGGAATCATAGGAGGACAGGAGATGGAGCCACACTGGGGGAGATGGGAATGTTCACCTGGAGAAGAGAAGGCTCCAGGGACACCTGAGAGCCCCTTGCAGTGCCTAAAGGATCTCCAGGAGAGCTGAAGAGGGACTTGGCATGGAGGGACAGGACACAGGGAATGGCTTCCCAGTGCCAGAGGGCAGGGATGGATGGGATATTGGGGAGAAACTTTTCCCTGTGAGGGTGGGCAGGCCCTGGCACAGGTTGGGCATAGAAGCTGGGGCTGCCCCTGGATCCCTGGAAGTGTCCAAGGCCAGGTTGGATGGAGCTCTGAGCACCCTGGGCTAGTGGAAGGTGTCCCTGCCCATGGCAAGGGGTGGAATGAGATGGATTTTAAGGTCCCTTCCAACCCAACCCATTCTGGGGTTCTGTGGCACCACCATCAGGACTCTCCATCTCCTGCTGAGCTTCACCTCCTCCTATTCCAGCAGGAACTGGGGAATTCTGTGGCTGTTCCCACCACAAGGGACTTGTCTGCTTGTCCATGGGGAAGCAGGGGTTGGGGAGAGACTGGAAGTGGAGAGGACAGGAGGCTTTGCCTGGCTGAGTTCAGCTCCTGGACAGTGATTTATCTGCATTATCTGCCGGGTCTGTGCAGTTCTGCCTCTCTGCCCCAAACACAAAGCAGTGAAAAGCTGAATGAGTAACCACACCGGTGAAATCACCAGTGCCACCAGTCCTCCTTTGGCTGGCTCAGAAATTCCCCTGATGGGAATGTGATCTCTGCTGCAAATGATTAATCACAGAGGGATTACACGGAGAAACACGACCCTGGCAAATGTCTGAGATTTATTGGGAAGGGCATCTGCATTGACTAGGTTTATTCATGCTTTGTTGTCAGTGCTGGCACTTCCAAGGGAACCATCCTGGCACTTGCAGAGAGTTATTATTAATTTATTTTTTTTTTAACTTCAAGAGTTACTGGATTTTTTTAAAAGTTTGAAGATAAGAATAACCTAAATTAAGGTAATCATTTCCTAAGTTGACTGACAAGTTACAAAGTTGGTTAACAAGTTACACTGTAGAAATGGTAAATCTTGTCCTTTTAGTGTGTTAAGTCTGTTCTCTCTTTACTCCTAAATCTAATTATCAGCAGGATAATCCAACAGGATGCTTTTTATACCATTTAAAATTATGAAATGTTATTTATCTGCTGCAGCCTGTCTGGCCTGGTAGATGTGTTAGATACTTATTGCAGCCTCATCCTTGCCACAGGTTAGGATTTCATGCCTGTTACTGGATTTCATGCTCTCAACACCCATAAAACAAGGGGTTTACCCCTTTTTTTCAGGCAGGGACCAAAGATACAAGAGTTTGAGTGTCTTTCTCATATTTATATAAGTAAGTTGATAGCATAGCAAGGAATAAACTGTGCTTTTCTTTCTGACAATATTAGAAACAAATCTAAAAATAGGGATGAGCCTGCACTGTTTTCCCTGATCCCTGGAGTTTCTTCTGGGTCCTGGCTGTTCCTAATGGTGTGAGGGCACGTGGTGAAAGCTGGGAGAGGTGTGGGTTACACCAGGGAATGTGGGGTCTCTACCCTGCCCTGGGGGCTCTGGGGACTCATATCTTGTGTCTGATGGAGAGAAGTGAGTTGCAAACACCAGGCAGATGTTTGGGAGCGCCAGGAGAGGGAGGCTGGGCCTTGAGGCCACTGGGAAGAAGCATCTTGGGTGGCTTTGGTGCATCAGTCTGGTTGAGGAGCAAAAGCACCAGGCACCTGGTGCAGCAGCTTCCCTGTGTTTTGGCTGCTCTGGACTACCAGGGGTTCCAGGGAGCAGCTGGGGTGGGTTTGGGCACTGCTCAGGGTGGAAAGCAGGGGAGGAGGATGCACAAGAGCTTTAGGGGGAGAGCAGCATTCCTGCTTGTGTAAGAGCCAGGCTCTGAGAGCTCTCACCATGTTCCCACAGAGCAGAGCTCTCCTCCAGGTGTGGATGCAACTCCTGGGGTCCAGGTGAGGGGAAGAAAGGTGGTTTGTTGTTGGCAGGTCCCTGGCTGGTTCCCTAACAGGCACCTCATATGTCTGTGGCCATCTCCATGTTATGCAGAGCCCAGTTTGATGGAGGAGTGAAGCAACTTTATTTTTTGTTGTTGTTTTTGACCTTGTGGATTTGAATCTGAAAGGAGTCAGAGGGAGAGATCTGTCAGAGACAGGAAGAGAACCAGGAAGGATAGGACAAGAAGATAAACCCAAGTACAGCCAGAAATGCAAGTTAATAATGGTTGTGAAAGGTTAGGACATGAGCTCCGAGTCTGTGTTTTGGTTGTTAACTCTTAATTAATGGAGTGAATGGTGCTGCTGGGATCTCCAGAGATGAGCCTGAACCTCAGCATCCCCTTCTGAGCACTGAAATGGTCCTTCCCCAAATGAGCAGAAGACTCTGATTGTCAATCAGTTGACTCCAGTGGAAATTTCCACTGACTTCAGTGTACTTTGGCTCCGGCCCCAGGCTCATATCTGTGTCTTCAAACCATTCATGCAGCCTCTCTGCCTGCAGCTTTGCAGGTGTTTATGGAAACCACATTTTAAAGCTCAAGTGGGGGCAGAGGCTGAAGGGGGTAAGAGGGACTAAAGAAATGCAAACCAATTCACTGATTTCTAGACCAGTTTGAGACCAAGAGAGAACAGGGCTGTGTGTTCACTGCAATTAGCATTGAAGGTGGCCCATTAACAGAAAGTTAGCTGATCTTGGCACTAATGACTTCAAGTCAATCATTCTTTTCCCTCTTAGTGTTTATTAAAAAAAATTATTTTCCCCCATTACTTCTTTTCCCTTCTCAGGTTGAGTATTTGAAACCATTTTCTTTAATCTCTAAAGATTTGTGGTGGAATAATGAAATTTGCTTCATGCCAGGAATCAAAAGCAACAGAAATGAGTTTAGAAAGGATCAATCTCATCCAAAGGGAAAAGTCTTTGACTGCTTCTTGCCATTTCATGTGTTCTTGGGAATGAGAGAGACAAGACAGGACAGGACCTCGTGTATTTTTCCTGTTAAATATAGAAAGAAGGCTATGGTTGGTTTTGCCTTAGATATATGACCCAAATGAAGGCTGAAGTTTGGCTCAACAATCCCATCCTCAATCATAATAATGATCACAGAATCACAGAATATCCTGAGTTGAAAGGAACCCACAAGGGTCATCAAGTCCAACTCCTGGCCCTGCACAGACACCACAAGAATCCCATGTGCCTGACAGCTTTGCCCAAAAGCTTCTTGAGCTCTTATTGCAAATACCATTTGGTATTTTTGTGGCCACTTTCTCAGTTTTTACTTTTAATGGCAATTCACCTTTTTCAATCCCCAGCAGCATAAATGGAATGGAAATTGTAATCTGACAGTAATTTTCATGCCTGATTTGCCATATACCTCACTGTGTTGTCATATATACACTGTGAACATAATTATTTCATAGTAATTATCAAGACCATCCCTGTCTTGATATGAAGAAGTGGGAGGGGAGCCAAAAAGAGGGGAAAGAAGTGATTTTCCCCAAGGTCTTGCAGCAGGTTGGTCCCCCCTCCCCTCTGCTGCCATCGGTGATTTGCACATTGACATTAATGCACTGACAGGAGCTGGAGGAGGATGGGAAAATGGTGGTTTAAGAAATGAAAGCAGGTTTTTTGGCCTGTTCCTCCTGATTCCTGCAGGAGCTGGGGGGGATTGTGAGAGCACCTGCCATTGGGTGAGAGAGTGGGTGGATGTGTGGCCAGCGGGGAAGCCAAACTGCTGGAGGATTAAGGAGGATATTTCTGTCTCAGTGACTGGTTTTTATTTCCTTTCTGAGTTACAGCACACAGGGCCCTGCTCCTTTGGCTTTTTGTGGCACTTTGAAGGTGGAAAAGCACAGATGAGAGAGCAGAACTGTGGTCATCCCCAAGTAGGAGCATTCCTAAAGCTCAGAGAGTTGCTGCATGAGCTTTTCGGGGCAGGGATGTCTGGAATCACGAGGCCAGAGAGATAAAACAACTTGGAGAGAAATGGTGCACTCAACTCTTCTGAGCAGGACTTGAGGAACCTGCTCTAGTGGGTGACATCCCTGCCCCTGGCAGACTGGCTGGAAATAGTTGGTCTTTAAGGTGCCTTCCAACCTAATTATTCCATGATTCTTTGACTTCCAGAGAGGCTTGGGGCTGGGAAGCTCAATTTCCTTACAGAGCACCATCATCAGGTCCAATCCTGTTCCCAAGGAGAGTCAGCTTTTTTTCATTCCTGTGAGTGTAATAAAATCATAGAATGGGTTGGGTTGGAAGGGACCTTAAAGGTCATCTTGTTCCACCCCCTGCCAGGGGCAGGGACACCTTCCACTGGATCAGGTTGTTCCAAGAATCCCATCCAACCTGGCCTTGGACAATTCCAGAGATGGGGAGTCCACAACCTCTCTGGGCAACCTGTGCCAGGGCCTCACCCCTCTCACAGTAAAGAATTTCTAACAAATATCTTATCCAAACCTGCTCTCTTCCCATTTAAAGCCATCCCCCCTCGTCCTGTCACTCCAAACCCTTGTAAATAGTCTCTCTCCATCTTTCTTGTAAGTCTCTTCAGGTACTGAAGGCCACAATTGGGTCACCCCAAAGCCTTCTCTTCCTTCTCAGGGGGGCTGTATACAATCTATAGGTGCTCATTGTCTGCCATCAGCACCCCCGCAGCTGTAACTTGGCAGTTGTGTTGGAGAGAAACAGGGAATAAAGAGAAATATCATTAATAATATGAAAGGCACGTCTGGGTGACCTGCTAAAGGCAGGGCCCTACAGAGAGGGGGTTTTGTAAGGTCTGTGAGAATGTGGCTCAGGGAACAAGGCATAGGAATGGGTAATGACCAGAGAGGGCATGAGGAGAGATGGAGCAGCTTGTAGAAGCAGAAATAAAAAAATTAAAAATAAAAAAGACAAGGAGAAAGAGAAATATTGGAAAAAATTCTTCCCTGTGAGGCCATGGAAAAGGTTGCCCAGGGAAGCTGTGGCTGCCCCATCACTCGAAGTGTCCAAGGCCAGGCTGGAGTTGGAGCTTGGAGCAACTTGGGCTAGTGAAATGTGTCCCTGCCCATGGCAGCAGGGCTGGAATTAAATGGCCTTGAGGTCCTTCCCAACCCAAACCATGCTGTGGTTCTGTGATGGAGGAGGTGTCTTGATGCCTGGATACACCTCTCAGCATTCAATGTCCATTTGTTTCCCTGTGGGAAACACAGAACCTGCCCCACGTGTTCCACAGCACTAGTGCGGGTCACTTTGCTGGTGCCCAAACTAAAAGGGACCATCGTGAAAAGCCCAAAGGGTTCTGCTTTGCCTGGTGACTCCCATGGGGAACTGCTCTGCCTTATCCATCAGCAGCACCTTAACCTCAAATGTAAGGAATCTTCAGGACCAAACCCTTTTCTTCTCACCCATAGTAAGGAGGACATTGAAAATGTGTCCACTGAAATGTGTCCGTTCCAGACCACAAACATCCCGATACCATGGCAGTGCAGCAGCTCTTTGCCTGCACCTTCTGCTCTGCTCCCTGCTGACCTTTCTGTTTCTCCCCCTCTAGGAAGGAAGCCAAGATGGATTTCAGCTCTCTCAGCGGCGTCCCCCGGTTCCTGACCCGCCCCAAAGCCTTCATGGTGTCCGTGGGGAAGGATGCCACCTTGAGCTGCCAGATCATCGGGAACCCCATCCCGGTTGTGAGCTGGGAAAAGGATAAACTTCCAGTGCAGTCCGGGGGCAGGTTTAAGACCACGGAGGATGGGGATCTCTATCGGCTGACCATCTACGACCTGAGCCTGGAGGACAGTGGCCAATACATCTGCCGGGCCAAGAACACCATCGGGGAGGCTTTCGCCGCCGTCAGCATCAAAGTGGGCGAGGAGACCACCGTGACGGAGTCGGCGCCTTACTTCATCCAGAAGCCCTCCAACATCAAGGTGACGCTGGGGGAGGATGCCATGTTCAAGTGCAGGGTGCAGGGCAGCCCCCCGCTCTCGGTGAACTGGGAGAAGGACGGGAGGCACCTGCGCAACCAGGCGGACGCCGGGCGCTTCCAGATCGAGTCTGCCGGGGAATCCAACGCCCTCACCATCCAGTGTGCCCGCCTGGGGGACAGTGGCACCTACACCTGCCGGGCAGAGAACCTCATCGGCTCCGCCAGCGCCTCCGCCGCGCTGCTGGTGGAGACACACGGCTCTTCCAACCCGGCCACCACCAACTTTGACTCCGGCTGCGGGAAGACGGCGTCCCTGCTGTCCCACTTGCAGAAGAGGAGGGAGGAGATCAGGAAGATGGACCTCTCCCATGGGACTCTTGACTCTGCCCAGCCCTACTCGGCGGTGGAAGGGCTGGCTGGTGTTGGCTATGGGCTCTCCCGGGATTACGAGCGGGCCATGGGACTCGCCAAGGGGGCTCGGAACGCCACTTTTGGGGCGCTGACACGCACGTGCAGTGTCACGGAGGGCAAACACGCCAAGCTGAGCTGCTACGTGACTGGAGAGCCCAAGCCAGTGATCGTGTGGAAGAAGGACAACGAGGTCATCACAGAGGGCAGGCGGCACGTCATCTACGAGGACGACCAGGAGAACTTCGTGCTGAAGATCCTCTTCTGCAAGCAGGTGGACAATGGGCTGTACACCTGCACGGCCTCCAACCTGGCGGGACAGACCTACAGCTCCGTGCTCGTCACCGTCAAAGGTGGGTGGCTGCTCGTGTTTCTCAAGCCCCTGAGGAGGCAACCTCAAAGGGAGCAAAAGTGCCACCAAGCTGCTGCAGAGGAGTGGTGTAGATGAGGACAAAGCCCTCGACTGGGATAGATGACCTGGGCAGAGAGTCCCCTCACTGGGAGTTTTTTTAGGAAGGGCATCAAAGAGGTGCCAGTCAGGGATGGGTGATGTAGAGCTGGCAGGTTGTGGGGCAGCTGGGGTCAACAGGATCTCTAAAGCTTCTGTCAGTCCTAGTTTTATAGTGATCAAAGAGATCCACTGCCATGCCCTGGATCAGGTCTAATACCCTGTCTTACCCTCCAGGCTTTAGTCACGTCTGGGTTTGTATTCCCCACAGGGTTTACCCAGACTGGCACATGTGCCACTTATACAGTAGTAGTGGAAACTCCTCCCTCCAAGACGAGTGTGTCTGGGTGCCTTGGATCCCTTGGGGCACCCACCCCAACTCTGATTACAGTCCATCTCAGTTTTCCTGTACAGTGACCCATCAGCAGCCTTGTTCTTGCCAGGCCTTCAGCCTTTTCCCAGCTTGTGTTTCTGGATAGCCTGTGTTCCTTGAGTGCTCCTAGAAAACCTACCAGGTCCAGGGTGCCTCTGATTGCCTTGGTCCGTGGTGAGGAACTTGCCTTCAGAGGGTCCCTCAACACTGGTGGAGGTCAGACCAAGTTCTGAAAGACAACAAAAATGTGACCTGCCAATTCCATAGAATCACAGAATGGTCTGAGTTGGAAGGGATCTTAAAGGATCTACTTCCAACCTCCTCTGCAGGGACATCTTCCACCAGACCAGGTTGCTCCAAGCCCTGTCCAAGCTGGCCTTGGACATTCCAGGGAGCTCTGAATTGTCAAGCTGCTGTGCCATTTGGCAAGGTGACAGCAGGCAGTTTGCAAGCCAGGCAGCACCTGTGAATGAGCTGCCAGAGGCAGAAGGCTTTGCCCCTGTATTGGTAAAACAGATTTTAAGAAGCAGCCAAACAGCTTTTTGGTTTTTTTTGGTTTGGGTTTTTTTTTTCCCCTGGCAGCAAAAGAAATTAAGAATCCAAATAAGCAGGAATGTGCATGCTCATCTTCGAGACTGTCAGCTTTCATTTGATTTTTCTGGTTTCCCTTTTCTGGACCTCTCTCCTCGCACTGTCTTTGCCCTCGGTGTGGCTCACTCCCCGTGTCCATCAGTGACACCTGATCCATGGCACTCGCTGGCACTTGTCCCACCCATTGCTGTCCCTTGGAGGTGCTGAGTGGCGTTGGGAAGGGCATTTGCCCTCTTCCATAAAGCTGGGATTACCTCAGAGCTGAAGACCGATCCTGGCCCTTGGGTGGGCGATGGCTTCAAGGGTGGCCCAAGCTCAGCTCCTTGCAAAGACAAACACCTCCTGCTCTGCCTGGGCTTCTTTGTTGATTCTCAGTGGGTGCAACCTGTTCCAAAGGAGGTGGGGAAAGCATGGGGTGCAGCAGGTCTGGGAGCAAACACCACGGGAGAAGGTTATTGATCAATGTCCTTTGTCCAGAGACGCCTGTGAGTCAGAGGGACGAAGTGGAAATGTTTATGGATTGTTTCTTTGTTGCCACGTTTGGCTTTCTGTCCAGGCCAAGGCTGCCATGGAAAATCTACATGTGTTGGTTATAATTAGGCCCTGATAAATGACTGTCCTTTGTGTCACCAGAAGTTCTTCTCAGCCCAACCCAAGAGAGCTCAGAATGATGCAGCAGCAAAGGGAGCTTTTCATTCTGTTGTCTTTGTCGCTGGTGGTGCCATTTGCTCATCTGCCATTGGGTTTAGGGAAAGAGATAATCTTGCCCCACAACCTTCTCTTTGCTCAGTCATGTAGAAGAGGCTGGACTCTCCAAGCAGCCACCCTTAGGATCAGAGAGTCTTGGGATAGCAGAATCAGAGAATTTTGGGATAGCAGAATCAGAGAATTTTGGGACAGCAGAATCTGAGAGACTGCTGAGCTGGAAGGGACCCACAAGGATCACTGAAGGGCAACTTCTAGCCCAGCATTCTATCTGTAAGGTGGCTCTTAGCAGTGTCTCAGAGCATAGGAATGGACAGGCAGTTCAAGCTGAGCCTGTGCCTTAAAGATTACTGAGCTGGAAAAAAAGAGATTTTTGAGCTGTTCCTAAATGAGATTTAGTGAATCAGGCTTAAAACTCAAAGGAGAAGCCACAGGGCAGAGAGTCACTCTCCCAGTTAAGGAAAACTGAAACTTGATTAGATTTAGAACCATGTCTAGAGCAGGGATAAAATCACAGTCCATGCTCTGAGCTGTAAAAGAAGGTGGAAAATTCTTCCCCACAAACCAAAGAGTGGGGAGGATGGGAGGACCATGAATAACTAGCTTGGATTTCCTGAAGGTTTTGAAGATTTCCCTAGGCCTGTAAAATTAGTGAGAACAACATTCAGGTCTCCATCCTCGGCCAAGCAATGCTCATCTGAGTCCCTGAATAAGGTAATCAGATACTGTATGGAAAGGTTAAGGGTTGCCAGCCAAAGAGGGAAAACCACACTGGTGCTCAGGCCACTTCACTCTGCCTCTGATCCGATGTGATTTTGGGTCATCGCTGTCATGGCACTCACATTGGAGATCTGAAGGACAATTGCAACAGGAGAAATGTGGAGTTAGAAAGGAAGCTGGATAAAAAAGGGTTCCTAGGAAGAACAGAGGCACAGGATGGTGGAAGCTGGTCCATCCACCCTTAGACAGCTCCTGTTGGGAGGATTTTCCACGTTCTTACTCTCACTGGATCATTTTTATTAGGCAGAGGGAAAACTTGCCTCTGGAATAATAAATGGAGCGCCTGTGGGAACGCCAGCAATAAGCAAGAGGAAATGTAGGCGAGTGAGAAAGTGAGGTCCAGCAGATGTGCCTTGAGAAGGTTAGGAAAACATTGGCTTCTCTGCAGGCTGCACCTATTCATAGCAAAATATGTGTTAGCAGGATTTACTTCTTAAAAATAACATCGTCTCACTGCCAGTTTGCTTGTTGTGGACCGAACAAAAAAGCCTGTGACACCCTGGAGAAATAGCTCCTCAAGAACAAGCAGCCAAATTCATCCCTGAGCTGATTACTTGCGGTTTCCTGCTCATTCTGCGAGCTGCTCTTGCTCTGTGCTCCCTCAGGGTTTGGCTTTGCTGTGTCTACCTTTTATTTTTCTCAGTAGGCAGATTTTTGCAGCTTTCTTATTTTATTTCTTATTTTTTTGCCTCTCTCTGGCCTGGGCAGGGGGCTGGTTATGGAGCAGATGAATTTGGATGCCTACTCTCAAGAGACCTGGGGTCCTTCTGTAGACCCCTGACCAAAATTAGCTCCATCTGTCTTATGAGGTACCTGCTAGAGCATGAATATATGTTCAGGAGAAGGAGGCTGGTGGGTTTTGAAGCCACTGGGACACCTCCGAAGCACAAAAAGGAGTGAGCTGGGTGCACCCCAGGCTTCAATTCAGTTTATCAGCTGCAGTCTCTCCGAAGCTCCATTCAGAGTGAGATAAGATGTGTGCATATGTCAGTAGGACAAGAGTAAAGTTGTTTTCAGAGGATATCTGTGACCCCAGGCTGCCAAAGATAGCCTTGTCCTGACCCTCCCTGGCTGGGAGAGCAGTGCTGTTGCTGCCACATATGGGGAAGGGTCAACCACCCCTTCTGTGTTTGTACATTTAGGAGCTTTTTCCTGGAATAGCTTCTTTTTTTTTTTTTTTTCACCTTAGGTACTGCTTAGTGACTGTAAAGGGAGAGGGGTTAATGATATGGCCAGTTGCTCCAAGGATGGGAGAACACTTGTGAGCTTCTCAGGTGCATCTCAGATTTCTTTTTGGCCCTTGCACATTCTGTGTGTTCCCAGTGACAGCTCCAGTCCCCCTCCTGCATCCTTCTGGCCAAAGCTTTCTCGGTCTCATGGAATCCCAGAATGGTTTGGGTTGGGAGGGAACTTAAAGATCATCCTGTTCCATCCCCTTGCCATGGGCAGGGACACCTTCCACTAGCTCACGTTGCTCCAAGCCCCATCCAACCTGGTTTTGAACAATTCCAGGGATGTGGCCTCCATAGCTGCTCTGAGAAACCTGTGCCAGGGTCTCACCATGCTCACAGGGAAGAATTTCCTCCAAATATCACCCCCAGCCCTGCCCTCTGGCAGTGTGAAGCCATTCCCCCTTGTCCCATCACTCCATGCCCTTGTCCAGAGTCCCTCTCAAGATCTCTTGTATCCTCCTTATGTAGTGGAAGGTGCTCTAAGAATCCTCTTGCTTGTCCTGTTTTGATCTCCCTAAATGGGAGCCTGGGATATTTCCAGAAGGGATACTTGGAGTCTGAGTTTCCTGTTGGATAAAATAAAAAGGACAATTACAACGTGGAGCGTGAGCAGGGCAGGTCTGTGTAACCAGAGCTAGAGGCTCTTCAAGGCAAGACTTTGACTTGCCTTAAACTGAGCTGCATTTAGGTAAAACATTTTTGAAAACAATGACCAAGCTGATGTGGTGGGTCAGTGTCATCTTCCTGTTCCTGAACATCCTGGTTTTGATCTTAGGAGAATGACCAAGGCTGTCAATAACACTGCTCCCTTCAGGTGTCCTGTCAAGCCTTTAGGGTTTGATATCTTATTTAAACAGAAAAAGGGGAGGCTTCTGTCAGATATTAGGAAGAAATGCTTTGCTGTGAGGGTGGTGAGGCAGAATGGAGTCACAAAAACCAGCTGGGAGCTGGCATAGTCATTCTTGGAAGGGGAGAGTACATATCAAGACAGGATCTCTCTTGAAGAATGAGTGGTGATGTATCAGCACTGGCTAATCCAAGTCTGTGACCTGACTGTGGCACCAGTCCCGTGGCTGTGGCCACCAGCTGTCCTTCAGTCCAGCTCCCCTTTCTCCCCTTTAGGGCTGGGGTATCGGGGTGATGTCACAGCGCAGCTGTCCCTGGAATTAAGCGTGGCTCAGTTCATCAGATGAGCTCCCTCACTGTCCTGCAGCTGTTTGGTGTCTTTGATCCCCACTCTGGTTTCTCCCTAAGCCAGAGCTCTGCAGCCCCAGTGCTGGAGGGAGGCAGAGGCAGCTGGGGAGACTTGGGCTCATTCTCTGGAGCTTTGATTGCCTTTGACAAAAGCTGGTGCAGGGCCTTTGGTGCTGGTGGGGAGCACAGAAAACTCCTCCCTTGGCTACTTCTGTGCTTTGCCCCCCATCAGTCCAGGGCTCAGACACCTCCCATCTTTCTGTGCCCTTTCATGTCACTCTGCTGAGTTAATTTCTGCTTCAAGACCCCCAAAACATTGGTTCTTGCACCAGCTCAGCTGCTCACACTCACCCAGAGTTGCTGCCCCGAGCCCTCTCCCATGACCAGATTGTTATTGACCCAACAAGGATCACTTTAAAGGGCTTTTCCTCCAACCTTTGGGCACTTTCAGGGATGGGGCAGCCTGGGCAACCTGTGCCAGGGCCTGCCCTCCCTTACAGGGGAGAATTTCTTCCTAAAATCCCATCTAAACCTACTCTCATCACAAACTCTTGTTCCTCCCTCTCTGTTCTCACCCTCTTCAGAACCTGCCATACCCTTCAAGGAAAAACTGAGGGATCTGGAAGTGAGGGAGAAGGAATCTGCCACCTTCCAGTGCGAGGTGCCCGTTCCTAGCACAGAGACATCCTGGTTCAAGGAGGAGACCAAGCTGAGGCAGAGCAAGAAGTACAACATCGAGGAGGAGGGCACGTACCGCCGGCTCACCGTGCAGAACGTCACGGCCGACGATGACGCCGTTTACATCTGCGAGATGAAAGAGGGGAGCAGGACCATTGCAGAGCTGTCTGTCCAAGGTAAGAAGGACTCCTGGTGCTCCAGACTGGCCAAATCTTGCCTGCCAATAAGATTGGTGCATGAAACCTCAGGCTCGACCTTGTGAATGGAATTTACCCCATCAGGTGTGTGTTGATGGGGAGTGAAGTCCCTTATGGTGTGAGAGGGATCATAGGATATCTTGAGTTGGAAAGGACTCACTGAGATCACCCAGTACAACTCCTGGCCCTGCACAGACACCCCAACAATCCCACCCTGTCCCTGAGAGCATTGTCCAAACACTCCTGGAATCCTTGGGGACCCCTGGGGAACCTGTTCACCCTCTGGGGGAAGAACCTTTTCCTAAGATCCAACCCACTCACCCCCCAACACAATTTCATGCCATTAAATGAAAAGAAAAGAGTTAGAGCTTTGTGTGGTAGGTCAGTGGGTCCCTGGGACTCCTGCCATGATGTATCTGGGACATGGGGTCAGAGAGCAGGGACAGATTGAGTTTCTGCACAGGATGTGTTGCCTGGTAGGGGATCTACACTGAAGGAACCTTCTGAGGTGTCCTGAACTGTGGCCCAGCACTGTAGACTTCCCTCAAAGTGACCACAAGCAGCAGATGGGTCCCCTGGCACTGTCACACACATCTTGTCTGGTCTCCAGTGATCCCAGCAGTGAATCTTGTCCAAGAATGGTGCTGACCATGCTGGGAAGTGGGTTTGGCAGCTGTGGTTTGTGGTCTGATGTGTGGTGAAGTCAGCACCAGGATGGTTGAAATTGGAAACGAGATCCATGCTCCAGGTCTCTGACACCTGGAGATGTTCTTTGGAGTCTGGAAAGGTGCTAAGACAAGGGGAAAACATGGATATTCATGTCCAAGTCTCCTGAGTCTGGTGGTTTGAGAGAAGCAGGTTGTTGCCCCTTGCATTAGGTCTAGACCAGCGAAGCTCTGTAAGTGTGTTTGGCCCAGCTGGTATTTCTTCACTTGTTTGTGCTGTAATGGTATGTTCCATTAAAAAGAGAGTGACTGAGCCAGGTGGAGCTCTCTGCAGGGAAAGGAGGCAGAGCCTTCCTGGAGGAGCCTTGGCCCAGCCTGGAGAGGAGAAGATTTGAGAGAGCAAGGAGAATTTGGATTTGGGAGAACGTGAGAGCATGGCTGAGTGTAAAGGGCTGCAGGGATGGGGACACTGCTGAGGGCAATAAAGCCAAGGAGGACGATGAGCAGAGAATCAGGTCTTGAATCCCACTGATGGAACCTGTGCCTGGGCTGTTCCCTCTTGAAGGAGTTCAGCATTGCTTCTCATTAAACATCTCTGGGGGCTCTTCCACCTTCCAAAGGTTGTTCTGGAGTGGGAGCCAGTCACCCTCTGTCAGCTGGGGTTGTCTCATGCTGCTTTGTCCAATCTTTCCTGTGAACAGTCACATCTTGGACCTTTGGGGTTATTCTAATAAGTGATAATCATCACAGGCACCTGGAAAGGACATGAATGAATGACAGGACACAAATTCCATTTGAATTTCTGGGTTGACTCTCAGAAGAAATCTGAGGGGTTTGGTGTATTTCCTATTAATTCAGGTGACTGGTGTATTTGTCATCTCAGTTACGTAACTTGATGGAGGCAAAACCCCAAAGACAGACAAGAGACCCATCTGGCTTAAGACTGACCTAATTCAGGAAAGTTTTAATTTGAATTCCCAGCATATCTGGGTGGTGGAATCTGTATCTTTGCCAGATCTGTTCTTGGCAAGGCCACGTACCTTGTGTTTACCCACAGCAGGCTCTGTGTGGTGGATGAGAAACATGAGTGACTGCACTCAAACAACATTGCCCCTCTCTCTTTGAAGGCCAAAATGAGCCTTGGGATTATCTGTTCTGGTGACTCAGAGCCTGGGAATTCATGGGATGTCTGCATAGTGCCTGTAATGTTTTGGTTAGGTGTGAGCTAGTCCTGTTTGCAGTTGGGATGGGCCAAGTGTTGTCCAAATCTTTAATCCTGCCCTTTGCTGATGGTCACTGTTTCTCATTTGAAGGGAACATCATCAAAAAGCTTCCAAGGAAGACTGCAGTGTTCCTCAACGACACAGCCACCTTCTGCGTGGAGCTGGAGAACGACTGCCAGAACATCCAGTGGCTCAAAAACAAAGAAGAAGTGAAGCCCAGTGACCGAATCTCCATCACGCACTCCGGCAAACAGCACACCATGACCATCCGAGAGTGCAAGATGGAAGATGCTGGGGAGATTGCCTTCCTGGCTGATGAAAGCAGGACTTCCACCCAGTTCACTGTGACCAGTAAGCTTCACTGTCCTTTGGCCTCAGTGTCTTCCCCAGAGGGCTCTTGGTGTTGTTTGAGGTGCCACCGTGGTAAATTTGTTGTCCAAAGGCAGCGGGAGGTTTGATGTCTGCCACAAAAAGTCAACAGACTGAATGTGAGCGTTATGAGGTGTTTTGGAGGGATCGAAACACAAAGTCACAGAATTCTAGAATGGTTTGGGTTGGAAGGGACCTTCAAAATCATCTCATTCCAACTCCCTGCCATGGGCCAGGACATCTTCCACTAGACCAGGTTACTCAGAGCCCCATCCAACTTCACCTTGAACACTTCCAGGGGTGGGGAACTCACACCTTCTCTGTTCAAGAGCAGTCCTGGGGAAAAGACATGGCACAAACACATATCTTAGTTGAGAGTAGTAGCAGAAGGTGCAATGTTGTTGAGGTTGGACCCCAAATGAAATTTTGGTGAAGTTGTCTAATTTTATTTAACCTTATTTGTATGACACTGCATTTCCCAGGCTAAATCTGCTTCACTTAAGACAAAACTGCACGTGGTTTCTGGCTCTGCTGCAGTTCTGGTCTCTTTGTGAACAAATATTCCATTCTAGGGCCAATTTGGGAAGAATGATGCTTCCCCCACCCCCCAGGCTGCAATCAGTCAGTGGCAAAATAGAATCTTTTGTTTAAAGATCAATAACTGCCGTGTTATCTAAACTTGGCTGGGCCATTCTAATGCCACTGGACTCAAATGAGAAAAAAAATTGGTGGCACATTTGGCTCTGTGACAGTTTCTGAGGTGTTTTGGAAAGCTGTAACATCCCACCAACTCAATGGGAACGACAAAGTCCAATTTGGTTTCGGACTCTGCTCTTTCAGTTCATCAGAAAGTGTCAATTAATGGCACAGAAAAAGGTGAGAAGCTGCTTTGCAGCAAACAGGTATCGCTGAAGAAAATATTGCATTACCATTTCTGATGGTATAAGGTCAAGAGATCTCATTCCAGGGCTTAGTACTCAGCTTAATGTTACCCTAATGGGACCTTTGACATCTAGCTCTGCCCAGCAGTTCCTGACAGGCCGGTAACTGTGCACCCCAAAACACTTAGGTGTCTATTTATGTAAGGCAGGAAAAGTGAGATTGAGGGCCTTGAGATTTCCTATTTTTACACTTGGTGCATCTCTGACCATCTGCTGGGAGAATCCTGTGTGCTGTGCTCACATCTTTTTCAGATTAACTGGGCAAAACTGGTGCTGGCTCTTCAGACAGCATTTATAACATACAAGTAATGTTTGTGTATTATTTGCTCTGTTTTAAAGATGGATAAGCTGAGGGAGGAAGAAGATGAGTTGGCCCAGAGCTCAGTTCTTAGTTTAGGCTCCCTCCACTGTCAGGAATACTTGAGGATGTGGGATTGTTTCACCCATCTCCCACACCTTCTCTGAGCTGGGATGAATTGCTCCTGAGCGTGATGTTCTCCATGGAATTACAGCTGGAGTCTGGTTGACTGACGAACCCAGACACCTTTCAAATAGCCAAAATTAAATGAAATGAATCCTTTGCCACGTCAGTAGAGGCATAACTAGAGCATATCAGATAATTCCTGCCCTCTTGACCCTATCAGTGAACAACCCTGGTGGGACTTGAGCCTTCTCTAAAGGGTTCAAAAGGAATGAGAAGGTGAATGTGAATATTCATGACACAAATTCATGCAGAGAGAAGTTTGTGGCCTCAGGTACCATAAAATAACCACATCTCCTCAAGTGTAGGGTGGGGACATGCCTTTATGTCACTTCCTTTTGAAGTTAATTCCCCACCCCCAAAATCTGATTCTGCATAAATTAGTGAAACAGAGACCCCCACCAATACTATTAATTAACTACAATTAAGACAAATTACTACACACCTTCTGATTGGGGATAACATAAAATACAGAAGCAGGACAGATGCCCAGATGAAGGAGGCTGCAGGGAAGATCCAAACCTATGTAATAAAGAACTGAGATGTCCGTAATCTGAAAAGGTTTGAACAAGCTTTGGTGGTGGTTTTACCCATCTTCTGATGAAAATCAGGAAAGGAGTGTTTGTCTGCTTTGCCCAGGAGCTGTGTAGGCAGCAGTGGGGTCTGAAGATTAAAGTCTACAAAATCTTTGTTGTCAGTTTTAATATTGTGTAGAAATCACATGTTTGTGTGGAGATGCGAGTGCTCTACATTAAAAGGTGGACTCGATCTCTGAGGTCTCTTCCAACCATAATGATCTTTGTGTAATGCAGCCCAAAAGCATCTTCTATCCACTCTCTTGCTCTTCCATCTCACATCAATGTTCTATGGAGGTTTCTTGAGCAAGGGTAACTCTTAGTGCAACATAAGCTTTTTTGGTGATGCACAGTGGCTTTTCCACTCTGCCATCAACTTCTTCCTCTATTATTTCTTTTCCCCTTGTGCAGCACCCAAAAAGCCTCCCACCCAACCCCCAGCTGACCCTGTGGTGAAAAATAAAACAGAAACCTCAGTGACACTGGCATGGTCCCCTCCGAAGATGGACCGCCCCATTCCAGTCGACGGGTACATCGTGGAGCGCAAGAAACTCACCGGCTTCACCTGGGTGAGGTGCCACGAGTCCCACGTCCCTGTCCCCGAGCTCACGGTGAGCAACCTGGCAGAAGAGGCTGATTATCAGTTCAGAGTGTCTGCAGTCAATGCCTACGGGCAGAGCCCCTACCTGGAGTTCCCTGGGAGCCTCCACCTCGGTGAGCACAAAACCTGCTGGTTCTCCTGCTTCGTGTCGACCACGGAGCGTCCCCACAGGGATGGTGGTTGGGTTTCTGTGGTAGGACTTGTGTATAGAATAGATTCCAGTGTTTCACACCAAGCTGTGTGAGAGGCAGAGCCCTCTGCAGTGGACCCTAAACTTATTAAGGCTTCTTCTAGGCCTTAAAGTAAAAATTGAGGTGGACTTATCATTTCCAATAAGTGCATGAGATATCGATCTTGCACCTAGAGGAGGATATTTTTGGGTGATCATACCATCATGAAATCCAAGTTCTAGCCAGTGTCTCTTTAATCTTAGAGTTCCTGGGAGAAATATGGGGGGTTTATTTTATTTCCAGGGTGCCAGTGTGCCCCTGGAATCACTGGGTGCAATGGCATTGCTTCTTCCTTTGATTCACTGCACTAGACAATATCTGCACATACCCAAAGCATGCTGTGTCTTGTTATGGTGTCACTCTTTTCCCTCACTCTCTGAAAATGCCCATTTTCCTAGAATATCTGCAAGTGGCTGGTAGGAATATCGAGAAGTGACTCCTTAGGATCCTTCTGAAATCTGAATTGTACTGGTTAATAAATAAATAACACACTTGTAGGGAAACCTGGGTGTTTCTGGCTTATGCCTTTGTGTATCTTGGGGATAAAATATCAGTAAAATATGTCTGTTCTTTCCCTGAAAAAAACAGGATTTACCCTAACTCCAGAGGTCAGTTGAAGCTATAAGAAACAAATCTCCTGTAGACCAAACCATGCATTGCCTTCAGTGCATTCAAATTATATAGGACTGCATGATTTTATTCTCATGCCTTGTTTACCCTGATATCTTTGTTCTCAGGCCCAACTATCCTCCAGCAGGGCTGTCTTGTGTTTTATCCTCAGAGATGTGTGTTGTTGTTCTTCCCCAGAACCAGTCCTGGCTGTGAAAAGCCCCCTGACAACAGCAGAAGTTGTCCCTGGAGGGGATGCCCTGTTTACTGTTGACCTCACCAAGACGTGCTCTGGCACTTGGTACCTTAATGGCAAAGTCTTACAGGAAAGTGAGACCTACATCATGAAGAGAACCCAAACCACTCACACCCTGATCATAAAGAATGTCACCAAGAAGGATGATGGAGCAGAAGTGAAATTTGTTGCCGATAATGTTGACACCAGCACCAAGATGAGAGTGAAAGGTATTTATTTTCATCAGAGTCCTCTCCTCTTCCAGCATTGCTGGGACCTGATGGTTAGAACTGGGGCTGGAGGCTTTCATTGATGCCTGGGCTGTGGGAAATACCTAAAATGTGTTATGTGGACTAATGTGGGTTCTGGGAATGACCTCACCATGATAGCTCAGAGTGAGTCCACCTAGCCAGCTGGTGGTATCAGAATCTCATGAATTTCTGTCATTCACAACCATCAGTCAGTGCTCTCTGTCACCAAATCTACCACTGAGTCACCTAAAAGTGGTCATTTCAGCTCCAGGTTCCCCTGGACTTTCTGACTAGTAGTCTTTCAAAAGCAAAGGAGCGTTAATTACTAATAAAGCTTTTTCTTGGAGGTCTTTTAGTCCAGTCTGGGTGTGCTGTACAAGTTAATATCATGCAAATTGATTTAAGAACAAAGATTGGGTGCTTCCTTTATGAAATGACAGTAACATCTGTATCTACCCACACTGCTTGGCAAGATGTAATGAATATATGAAAATAATTGATTCTGGGAGGGTGTGTTTGAATTTGGGTGAAAATTTCTACAGGAGCAAGTTTGGAGTATTATTAATCAATAGAAAATGTGGTGTTTGGGTTTGTTTATTTTTCTTAATGACTCTGGCAATGAAAAACAGTTCAGGTTTTCTGACCTAGAAAAGAATATGCTCAGTATTGACATAAGTGTGAGGGCAGGAACAGGATTTAATGCCTTCAGAGTTCTCTAAGCAGAGTCATATCAGGGACAAATTACCTCGATATGACTTGAACCAACAAAGCCTTTTGTCCTGCCAGGTGCTGCAGTGAGATTTACCAACAAGAGCAAAGATGTAGAAAAGGTCTCAGCTCGGCTGAGGGAGGAAGCCAAACTCCAGGCTGAGCTTTCAGACACAGAGGCTGCAGTGAAGTGGATGAAAGATGGGAAAGAGCTCCAGGCCAGTGAAAAATATGAGCTTCAGACCGTGGGGAAGAGGCGCATCCTGAAAATCCGCAACACTTGTGCAGAGGATGCTGGAGTCTATGAGTGCACCTGTGAAGGGGATAAGATGCTCTATCAGCTTTCAGTGAAAGGTATGTGGCTGTCTGGGGTGCCCAATGGCCTCTTCCTGCCTTAAACTAATGGAATCATCAAGGGCTGCACAGAGGGAGTTGTAATTCCCCACCAGCATCCAGCCCTGACAGTGTTTGTGGTGCTGGAGCAGAACTGGGCAGTGAATACAAGATACAGCCCTGGATATCCCTGGTAGGAGCTGTGCTTTCCCTTGGTATTCCATCACAACTTGGTGTTATTTCAGAAATTTGAATGCTGTGTAGGGAAAAGGTGCTCTTGGGATGGAGAAATTCAGCCACGTGGTCCCATGTGTGCCCTGTTCTTGCTATGTGGTATCAGGCAAGGCACTGGAGAGAGAGAGAGATCAGCTCTGGGTAAAGTTCCAGTGGGCCAGGACCATCTTGGCATTGTGGGATTTCTTTTGTTGTTGCTTCACTGAGGAATTCTTGGGTTTGTTTTCTGTCAATACAGTGGCCTTGCCAGGGCACACTGGCTGGTTTGGCTCGTTCCTGTCTGCAGGGTGTTCCCATGGAGGGCTCAGCAGAACAAACAGCAAAATGGCATTTCCTTTTGGTGTTTCTTGCTGCTTAGATTTGAACCAGCACTGTTTTCCAGCTGGCCCATTTTTTGGGCTGTTCTTGCTTCCATGGCAATCCCTGCCCTTAACCTGAAACCAGCATTAAGTCTCTGCCTGGCAAGCCTTCCCCTCTGTGCCAGCTTTTATGAGCTACTTCATAGGAGAGTTTCCTCTTCCTTGCAGGGGACCAGATTTGGGCTAAAAAGCCCCAGTGTGTCCCCAAACTGTTCCTCATAGGGATCATTCAGGTGTCTGCTGAGGTTCATATCATACAGCCTGACTCCAGGGCAGTCTGAACATCATTTGGGGTGAGTTCAGTAGATATTTTGCTTTGAGCTGCCAAGTTTGCTCTGTAGAGCCATTTGATTTCCAGGTCCTGCCCCATAAGTCACTCCTCACCTTCTTCCCAGCGATGATCCCCCTGTTTCTACACAGAGTGAGTTTGAGGTCCTTCATCATCATGTTCTGCTGGCATCTCACCCTCCTTGGTCTCTGGAGAAACAACAAAGCCCCAGAGAAATGTGGGGTTTTTCACATTTGACAAGTTGCTTGGTTATTGTCACAGAGTCAACTCTGGAGTGACCTAAGAAAAGTAATTTAAAAATATGACTAAATCTATAGAGAGGGGAATTTCTGTCTACACTTGGCACCTGCTCTCAATTTTGGTTTTCTTCTCTCTCCTTCTGCACCTTTAGCTTTGCTTCTCTACTCATAGAGTTAATTGAATTAGTTGATGGCTGTTTCCAAGTGTTCTTCACTGTTATGTGACCACCAAATCACTGTTATTATTGTAAAATCTGTGCTGACAGGCTGTAACAACGTGCTGTCCACAGCCTGATTCCTGGAGAACCCCCTTTGCTACCTCTGGCTCGGTATTTTCCCTTTCCTCATCACCACCTCTTGCCTGTCCCTGCTGTAAATGAGCCCTGGGGAGCTGGTGGATCCCTCCAGGAGCAGCTCAGCTGGATCTGCCACATGGGCATCACGTGGCTGCCCCGAGGCCACTGTGCTGAGCCACGGCCACTGTGTCACTGGCTGGGCTTGCTGCCCAAAAGCAGCCACAAAATGCCCTTGTCATCCATCACTGGAGTCCCCTGCCCTGCCATGAGGCTTCACGTGCCAGGGAGCTCCTACACATGACCTGCTGAGGTGACAAGGGACATCTGAGACGTGTCCTCGGGCTGCTGGGGTTGTGTTTGTTCACTCCAGGTTTCTGGGGGAGGGAAAGGTGCATGAGTGAACCCACCTCCCTCATCTTGCCCCTCCAAATTTTAACCCATGGGCTGAGTTCTGGGTGTTGTGGTGGAAAAGGAGGGGTCTCAGTGTTTGGTCCCTGCAGAGTTCATTGGACAGGGGAAGGACTGTGGTGGGTTTTGGCTGAAGGGAAAACTCCACTGTTATGATTTTTCAGAGAAACAAGTGGAAACAGAGGCCCCAAGAAAAAGCAGTGAAAGAAAAGGAGGTTTCCCCTGATTTAAGTGCTTCTGGTGTGACTTCTTTACCCATAGGCATTGCTTTTAATAAGCAGCCTTAGTAAAGCCTGGACAAACAGGGCTGGTGGGGACATGGGGAGGTCAAAAGCAAGTTCCTGTCCCTGCCAGAGCTGGGGGCTGAACTGAGCACTGTGAGCTAAAGAGAGCCCTGATTGCACCCCATTCCCTTCCCTTTCCCCTTCCCCAGGGAAACACTTCCATAATCCAAGCTTTGCTTTTCAGTACCTTTGGCTGCACAGTCCCAAAAAAGGGAGTCTGCTGTATAGTTTTAAAATAATATGTTAAAAGGGTGTTTGAAAATGAAAGCCACTCTCTAAACTAGGATGGGGCTGTGGGTTCAGGGTCACATTCTTAGCTTGGATATCGGTGGGGGTTTGAATCTTTTGCTTGGAGGCATTTGGTGACTCAGTTATTTCACTACATGTTAATATGATGCCAGATCTATTGTTTATTTTCTGTGCTCCAGTTAATTTCCAGAAATAAATTTATTTTCATTTCAGTCCTATGACGTACCTATAAATATATTTAATGTAATATAATTTAATTTATCTAGGTTATGTTTTAACCTCTTTTAGTGCTGATTTATTTGTCAGGTGGCTACAATGGAATGTTGGAATAACTTTCATGGCTTTTCCTCCAGTTTCTTTTATTTCTTTCCTCACCTCTCTCAGGTATTGCCTCAAAGCCCAATTGCCTTGTGTTTCCTCTCCTCCTGTGTGGGCTCTGGTTTTCTCAACACGTGATAATCAGGAATATGATTGGAAACTTGTCTGCCTTCTGCATTGGAATCTAGTAATTAGATCCATAATTAAACATGCAGTTTGGTCTTATGATAAATGGATATCTAATGTAGATGTAAAAATATGTATTTATTCATGTGCACCCAGTTCTTTACCAGAGCTCTGTGTCCATATTCTGTTCCAGCACTTGCAAACTTCATCAACAAAGAGAACAGTGGAGGACTTGTCAAGGCCACCACTGGAAAACAGGCTGAGTTTGTTTCTGAGACCTCTGAGGCCAATATCATGGTTAAGTGGTACAAAGATGGGAAAGAAATCACAGCCAGCAAGAAATTCACCATGGAAGATAAAGGAAAGCTGCACAAGCTCGTGGCGTCGGCTGTGACCAAAGAAGATGAAGGAACTTACATGTGCAAAATTGGAGATGACACCCTTGTTTTTGATTTAAAAGTCTCAGGTGAGTTTGTGAAGCAAGTGTGGGATCACAGTCCGGGTTAGAAACTCAGGGTGTTGTTCATTATACTTGTCCTGCCTTGTAATTTGGCAGATTTTGGGGCCAGGCTTGCAGAGCACTGTTTTCAGAGGCTCTGCCCCTCGTTGTGGTCCTCATGCAAATCCACAACATGGGCAAAGAGTAGAACAATGCTGTGATGTATTTGAGTCAGCACAGGCTTGAGATGGGGCTGGAATCACAACTCAAACACCACCCTGGCTGAACAGCTTGGAGTTTTTATTGTTTGAGCCCAGCCTGTGCCTCATCTCAGGAGCACCTTGGACAGGAGGTCCCAAGTCTTACTGGGGGAGCCCCGTGTCCTCCTTTGTCAAGGTCACCTCCCAGTTTGGAGAGTTCAGCATCTCCTGCTGTTCCCAAAGGGCACTGTGAGCTCAGGGACCTCTCCCTGTGGTACTGAAAGTGAAGCTGGCACTCGGTGTCACGTGCCCATCACATAAAGCACGTGGTTGTCAGGCCAAGCCCAGGAGAGAAATGCTTGTCACCACTGCATTCCAGAGCAGGATGGAGCCAGGGTATAAAGTGACACGGGAATTTATCTGTGGAATTCAATATCTGTGAAATTCAGCTTTCAATTCACGTAGCCCGGTGGGAACTGGAGCCCAGTTTTTAACCTGGCCCTAAATGAAAGCTTCTCATGGCCTGTCTGCATTGCAAGCTCAATGAAATTTAAGAGGAATATCAGCTGAGTGCTTGGGACCTGTGGCTGTACATCCAGGTGGCTCTGATGCTGTCCATCAGCCAATTAAAAACTCAGCAAAGCTGATTAATTTAGGACAGTGCTCGTTTTGAGGGATTGCTGCAGGATTTCCTGAGCTGGAGGGATTGCTTCCAGTTCTCAGCTGATGTTTGCTCAGGTGTTGGCTCTGCATCTCCCCTCCAGTTCTCTTTGCCTGAGAATCCCACATGATGCAATCTCGCCTGGACTGTAATTCACAGTCCTCGCCTTTACCCATTGAAACACTGGTCTAAAAGAGCCAAGCAGGCTCTGCCCCAAAGGGCAATTTGTATGAATTGATTCATACTCTTTGATTAGAGCAAGCTGAGATGGATTTGGAGAATGTTCTGGAGCCACCTCTGTCTGGATGTTGGGTACAGGGGGTTTCCTGAGCTGGGTACCAAACTTTTGGATGGCTGTGGTGAATCTCACCTGTAACTCCTATGATAAAACATCACATGTCCCAGGCAAAGAAAACTGGGATCACCTAAATCATAGAATCCCAGAATGGTTTGGGTTGGAAGGGAACTGTTCCAAGCCCCTGCCATGGGCAGAGACACCTTCCACTATCCCAGGTTGCTCCAAGCCCCGTCCATCCTGGCCTGGAACATTTCCAGGGATCCAGGGACAGCCACAGCTTCTCTGGGCAACCTGTCAGGACCTCACCACCCTCCTAGCCAAGAATTTCTGCCTAACATCTAATCTAAACCCACCCCCCTTCAGTTTAACCCTGCCCTTGGTCAGTTTGAAGCCATTATCCTAATAATTGTCCTAATAATTATAATTTCTAATGAAATACTTGCCTTGCATGGCAATTGTCCTTGGGATACTCGGTGAGTGAAGGCAACAGTTGGTGCTACAAGAAATGCAATCCTGAGCTGAGGTTGGCTGGAACTGAGAGCCCTCAGCCTGCTCTTGAGGCCAGGGCTGTCCTGGTGGAGCTGTGTGAGCTGTGAGCAGTTCTGAGTTCTCTACTGGGAAGATCAGTTTCCACAAAAACAAAAAAAAAAAAGAGGTTGTTGACTCCTCTATTCAGAAAATCACAGGATGGTTTGGGTTGGAAGGGACTTTAAAGACCATCTTGTTCCAAGCCCCCTGCTGTGGACAGGAACACCTTCCACTAGCCCAGGTTGCTCAGAGCTCCATCCTAACATGAAGCTGGAGGGCATTTTGTCAATGAAATTATTCCATATATACCCTGATCTGGGGAAGAATTAATCCAATGAGACTGATATTACAAACAGGGAGCTGGAATGGTCTCAGAAACATTTGGAAAAGGTTCCTCATCACTTCTAACTAGATTTTCCAAGATTTCTTAGGTCTTTTCAAAACTCTTTCTGTACTCAGACATCAATTCATGTTCCCCAGAGCTTGCCTGAAATGAGAATCAAGGAGTGATAAGTGAAGTATCAGCAGCTGGAGAGCATCTGAACTGGATTTAAAATATCCATGAGGGTGTAGGAGACATGAATGGGATTGCTGTGTAACTGAGAGCAGTTACCTGGAGATCAGAGGAGGAGTTTGCACCATCTTCTAGAGAGCCAGGCATGGACATTTTCACGAGTGTGATAATGAAATAATGATCACTAATTACTGCATCCCACCTTTGTGCTGGCAAAGCTGAACCAAGGCACAAACTGCTTTCTCTTTTTTTCCCCACTCCAGATGAAGCCGTGACTTTTGTCAACAAACCCAAAACGACTCCAGAGGTGTCAGTGAGTCCTTCTGAAACCCTGGAGCTGGTGTGTGAGGTGTCAGCAGCCAGCGGGGCCGTGGTGTGGAAGAAGGATCACACCGAGGTGAAGCAGGACCAGAGGACAACAATGGTGTCCCAGGGGACACACCGAAAGCTCATCGTCAAGAAGGTGACACAGCAAGACCAAGGGAGCTATACCTGTGAAGTGAAGGATGACAGACTAACATTCCAAGTCAAAGTCAGAGGTGAGGAAATGCTCAGGACGCCAAAGATAAAGGAACATTCCGTTCCGAGTCGTACCTTTCATTCACAGCATCATCTCTCAGTCTCTCGAGTGAAACATCTCAGCCATAGGGCTTGGTTTTTTTGGCCAGATTTCATAATGATATTTGATACAGATAATTCTGCATCCGTGGCTGGTTGTCATCACAAAAAAATGAGGGGCAAGGATGAAAATTCCTTCTCCTGTCACAATTAGCTGGTGTGTCTACAGAAAAACTCCTACAAAGTCACATTGTGAGGCCACGGATCGATACCAGGGACAGGGTGGGTGTTTGAAGAGCCCATTGGATCCCATCCCTGGAAGTGTCCAAGGCCAGGCTGGATGGAGCTCTGAGCAGCCTGGGATAGTGGAAATGTCCCTGCCCATGGCAGGGGGTGGAATGGATGGGCTTTAAGGCCCTTTCCAACCCAAACTGTTCTATGATCAAGTGGAGAGTGACTGAATTTGAGTGCCCCAAAGAGGCAGAAAAAGAGCAATGGTGCCTTGATATGAGGATACAAGGGCTGGTCCCTTCTGCTTCACTGGAATTTTGGAGAGACACAGGAAAAGAAAGAGAGGGAAGAGGGAGAAGGTTTGAGGCAGTGCCTGTTGGTGCTCTGAGCCCCAAGTTCAAATCTGTGCTAAAAGTGTGAGGTTTTGACACTACCCCAGAATTCCCATCACATTCCCATAGCTATTCACCTCTTGGCAAAATACAGAAGAAGGGGCTTTCTTACACTAATGGGCCATCATGAAGCTTAAAGGGGAAGTGTGTGAGGACTCTGAGGACATTTGGGGTGTCCAGCTGGAGAAGAGGAGACTGAGGGGAGACCTCACGGCAGGGACACCTCCCTGGGGAGGGCAGAGGAGGGGCAGGCTCTGATCTCTGCTCTGTGGGGACCAGGGACAGCACCCAGGGAATGGCTGGGGCTGTGT
>JAWWEW010000078.1:1957341-1971807 GCA_035583185.1 Anabacerthia variegaticeps
AGGCTCCCCAGGGCAGTGGGCACAGCCCCAAGGCTGCCAGAGCTCCAGGAGGGGTTGGATGATGCTCTGGAGCACAGGGGGTGACTCTTGGGGATGGCCCTGGGCAGGGCTGAGAGTTGGACTGGATGGTCCTTGTGGGTCCCTCCCAACTCAGCATATTCTGTGAAAGAGGAGGAACTTGAACAGGCTGTGGAGAAGACACCTGCAAAAAGCTGTGTGTGACTGCTTGGTTTTCTTACAGAGCCAGAAGTTGTGTTTACAAACAAGGACAAGGTGCAGAAGGAGGTGAAGGCTGCTCTCTCACAAGATGCCACGCTGAGCTGTGAGGTGGCCCAGGAGAAGACTGATGTGAAGTGGTACAAGGAGGGGAAGCTGATCAGCTCCAGCAAGAAGTTCCGGGTGGAATCAGAAGGCAAATGCCGTCGTCTGGTGGTGGGTGAGGTGGAGAAGAAAGATGCTGGGGAGTACAGCTGTGAGGCTGCTGGCCAGAAACTCACCTTCAGGATCCACGTCACAGGTGGGGATCTGTTCATTCTCATCACAGAAAGGTCTGTGAGGTGCCCTTATTACAGAGAAAAATGAATCAATCCCTGGGCTCAGGGTCTGTGCACTTGGATCTTCACTGAGTAGTGAGGGAGAGCAAACAACAAGCCTGTGGACATCCTCTGTCACACACATGCTGACAGCTGGATGTCTTCTCTGTGACACGAATCCCAGTCAGAGTCCTTGATGCTTTCTGATTTCCCAGTAAAGTAAAAATGGACAAGTTTAATTTTGCCATTGTGACTATAGAAGTGAAGGTGGGATCAGCTCCCAGATGTGTAGGAAAATAAGTCTGGGAGAAGCAGAAAAACAGGTCCCCTCAAGAAACACCTAGAATGAGAAAGGCTTACGTATGTGGAAGTGGCAAATGGGATTGGGTGCTAATTTGGGTGTTACATATTGGAACAAAAAGTCAGATTCCTTGTGGAGATGGGAAGAAGCTGAAATCCTGAGGCACTGGATCACTTGGTTCAGAAATGGCTGTTCTGTTGTCCTCAGGCACTGCAGAGGGCCATGTCCTGGCTGAGCATTAAAAAATAACAGAGATGTAGAAGTTGTCATATTTTAATTTTGGGTTTGATCACTTTGGACAGCAGAAAGTTGTGTTCTTTTATTTGAATTGCTTCTCCCACTCCCCAGAAGCAGAGGATGCATTTACCAACAAGGACAAGGTGCAGAAAGAGGTGAAGGCTGCTCTCTCACAAGATGCCACGCTGAGCTGTGAGGTGGCCCAGGAGAAGACTGATGTGAAGTGGTACAAGGAGGGGAAGCTGATCAGCTCCAGCAAGAAGTTCAAGGTGGAATCAGAAGGCAAATGCCGTCGTCTGGTGGTGGGTGAGGTGGAGAAGAAAGATGCTGGGGAGTACAGCTGTGAGGCTGCTGGCCAGAAACTCACCTTCAGGATCCACGTCACAGGTGGGAGACACCATTTGCTTTATATTTCATTGCCTTTTCTTTGGATGGGGGTGCAGGACTGGGCAGATGAAGAGTTTACCTGTAGGTGCCTTTAGTTCTGGGCTCCTCAGTACCAGAAAGACAAGGAGCTAATGGAGAGGGTCCAGTGGAGGACACAAAGGTGATGAAGGGGCTGGAGCATCTCTCTAATGAGGAGAGACTGCAAGAGCTGGGCTTGTCTACTCTGGAGAAGACTGAGAGAGGATGTCATTAATGCAGATAAATATCTCAGTGGTGGGTGCCAAGAGGATGGTGCCAGACTCTTTTTGCTGGTGCCTGGTGACAGAATGGGGAAAAATGGCCATAAACTAAAACACAAGAGGTTTCACTTCAACTTGAGGAAGAAACTCTTTATGTTAAGGGGTGCAGGGCACTGGAACAGCTGCCCAAGGAGGACGTGGAGTTTCCCTCGCTGGGGACATTCCAAACCCACATGGACATGTTCCTGTGTCACCTTCTCCAGGTGACCCTGCCTTGGCAGGGGGTTGGACTGGGTGATCTCCAGAGGTCCCTTCCAATCCTTCCTAATCAGCTCCTCAGCTCCCTGTACATCTCCTTAGGCTGAGATGAAGTGAACAGACTTCTCATTAGCAGGCACTGTGTTCAAGGACCTCTTCCTTGATGGTCGTCAGTACTGGTGTTTCTCCTCCTGTTATGAGCATTCTTCCATGAAGGTCCCTGTTTTTTCCCCCTCTTTTTTTTTGGCAAGTCATGACACAAGAGGAAATAGCTTCAAGTTGCACCAGCAGAGGTCTAGATTGCATATTAGAAAAGAATTCTTCACCAAAAGGGTTGTCAGGTATTGGATCAGGCTGCCCAGGGCAGTGGTGGGGTCACCATCCCTGGAGGGGTTTAAAAGCCCTTTAGATGTGGCACTTGGGGACATGGTTTAGTGGTGGACCTGGCAGTGCAGCATTAACTGTTGGACTCGATGATCTTCCAGGTCTTTTCCAACCTAAATAATTCTGGGATTTCTTTGGCCTCAGTGTGTTTTACAAGAGGTCTGATAAAGTTTATTTCCAGCTCTGAGCAGCCATGGACATCGACTACATTCTGAGTGATCACTTCTGAATTGGATGATAAGAAAGAATTTGATTTTATTTTCTTTTTCATAATTAATATCCATAACACTCCACTGTCTTTGCACCCAAATCCATCTTTGTTAGCATTATAATCCTTGTCTCGTACCCAGAGCTGCTCAGAGCAGGGAAGATCTTTTCTCCTCTGCTTTCTTACAGCACCGAACACTTTGCAACCACGGTATTGATGGAAGCCTGGTCTTTATCAGCTGTGTAGAAGAGCAACTGTGTTGGGAGTCTGGGGTCCCCAGGGTGTGACTTGGGGCACTTGGGGCTCTTTTCCATGAATTGTGTAGCTCATCCTTTTGGCTGAGGGAGCTGCCAGTCTCAGTCAATGGTGACTTACAGGAAGGATGGATTTGAGAGGCTTCTTCCAGAGAGAATTCAACATGGACAGTGATAGAAAGACCATCAAAGAAACCTAGAATGGTTTGGGTTGGAATTGACCTTAAAGATAACCCAGTTCCAGCCCCCCTGCCATGGGCAGGGACACTTTCCACTGGGCCAGGTTGCTCCAAGCCCCATCCAACCTTGGTCACTCCCAGGGATGGGGCAGCCACACCTTTCCTGGGCAAAACCGATGTAAACCAAGTTCGTGCTCTATCACTAATCCATACACTATTGCAGTGTAGCGAGAAAACACAGAAATTCAGTGCTTTCCCACTCGACTCTGCCTCTGGGGGCTATTCTTAGCTGTGTGCCTCAGAAAGCCAAGGTTCTGAGCCCTCTCTCAAACTGGATGATTCCCCAAAGGCGCCGGGTAACGCAACACCCTCCCCTGTGCCGTAAGCGGAGCGCTCGCCTGGCTCCCCTTGCTGCATCCCTCATGGGGACAGCTGTAACGTGACCTGCCAGCCCAGCTCTGGCTGCAAAATGAGCTGGTGTGAAAGTCAGCAGGGATTATGAGTACTCTGGGTGGTTGGCCCTTTGGTGGCAGCAATCCTTCCCTTACTGCGTTATCCCAAAGCGCGGTGCCTTTTCTGGGTCTTAATTTATCCCGTTCCCGTTGCACTTGGGAAGCTTCTCGGGGTTCCTGTGCTCCAGGGCTCTGCTGGGAGCACAAAGCTAAGGGCAGGTTGAAGGTTACACGCTCAGTGTTGGGTTTTACAGTGCAGCTGTGACTTTTTTTGGGTTTAATGATGAAAAGAACTGGGTACTGCACACCTTGGGGGTGGGTTGGACGTGTAGGAAAAGAGCTGGTTGTGAAATCTCGTGGTTTCAAGATTCAGGGGATGCAGGGGAATCTATATTTGAAACTGGAGAAAGATCCATGTCCCAAAACTGGGTTCCTCATTTCCACTAAAGCTTCACTGACCAGTTCCAGCTGAGGTTGGAAGTGTCATCTGCACTGAATACTCGGTGGCCTTTAAGTTTATAAGACAAATTGCCATTTAAATCACTTCGGGAGCTGAGTAAAAGTTTTAATCACATTTCCCCTTGCTATACAAATCATTTACATTAAAGCTGAAGAATGAAGAGGATGGGGCTGGAATATTCCTACCCTGCTAAGCTGGCATTTTAAATGCAGCATCCATGGACACAGCCTGGTGTGTAACTCATTTAGTGCACCCTGCACATTCCAAATCCAAGCTGTAAATGAATATTGAAATACTTAGATTTTTGAAACTGATTTTGAATGCAGACCTTGGTGTGTGGCCGAGCACTCTCAGGTGCCAAAATGCAGCTGACATGTGCCTTTGAGGAGTTTTGCATCACCCAGCACAGGCCATGTGCCTCCTAAATGACAATGACACCTCCTCACACCCCTTCTACAGCCAATGTAAACAGTGGGACTCAAATTTAGAGCCTCCAAGCTGGATTCCTGCTCTGGTTTGCTCCCTGCAGGACATCATCTCCCTTTCCACGGGCTGTGCAATGCTCATAGCAAGGCTGTGATGTGGCTCCAGTGCCATGGTCAGCAGTGCAGGAACCTGACCTGACCTCACCCCTTCTCCTCACCCTCCCAGGCAGCTGCTGCCACTCAGAGCACAGGCATGACGAGATGGGGAGTGGGAGAGTCACCAAGGAGGGGGAAAGGATGGCCCTGGGAGGCTGCAGAGAGAACAGGTTATGCCAGGGAGAACTAAGAGCTTTCCAGGTCACGGAATCCCAGGATCATTGAGGTTGGGAAAGCCATCCCAGCCCATGGAGCTCACCCTGTTCCTGATGCCCACCTTGTCCCCCAGCCCAGAGCACTCAGTGCCAATCCAATCCTTCTTTGGGCACCTCCAGGGCTGGGCACTCCAACCCTCCCTGGGCAGCCCCTGCCAAACTCTGACCACCCTTTCCAGGCACAAATTCCTCCCAATGTCCCACCTGAGCAAGATGATTTTTGCTGTGTGATGTCCATCCTGTAGGGCCCACCAGAAATTGTTACACTTCTAGTGCAGTTATTTCTTCTGGAAAATCAGTGGGAAAAGCTGTGGTAGCCCATTTGTTTAGTGTCCCTCTATCCTTTCACATCTCAAAGGTGCATTAATATAAAAGCTGACAGTGACTACAGTGATTGTTGGTAAAAGGAAAACCAGGTTAAATAATCATTAATGAATAAAAGATGCAGTTTGTCAGTCAGTGCTGCTTAGTAAGGAGAGAGTGGAATTATATATATATAGATATATGCCTAATTAACTACTAAATACACATGATATTCTTTTGATGCCAACTTGTTGAGATGGAAATTCTAAGTGATGCCATGGAAGAAAGTGATTTTAAACCCTTCATTCTTGTTGCTTGTGTTGAGTATTAAATCAAGACTCTTTACTGCCAGTTTGCTGAAAAAATGAGGGACTTCTGAGGAAATAAAAATACACTCCAAATTTTATAGGCTACTCGTATGTGTAATGTAGGTCAAGTACTTTTCCATATTAAGAATTGTGTCTTTGTCATTTCTTTGGGATTGGGTTACAGGGTATTTTGTAAGAAACAACCAGTCTTAACCTAAAATACCTGGGTAAAATCCTATAAATCCTGTGATAGTGGAGGTGGCAGCTGGGAATTGTGCTGTGTTTGGCTCCTTCCAAATGTGGGGAGAAGAAATATCATAAAGGCACGATGGAGGAGTTTCATCTTTGCCTTCATTACAAGAAATTTGAAAATGAGGTGGTCGAGCCCTTCATGAAAGTGAATCAGAGAGGTTTGATAATTCCATGGACTTTATTTTGATGGTGCATTGTTGTATGTGATAAGAACTGCCAAGTTATGTTACTTGCAAGAAATGATTGTAGGATTATTTAGGTTGGGAAAGCCCTTTAAGATCACCGTGTCCAATGGTTTACCCAGCACTGCCAAGCCCAAGATCCTGTAGAGCACCTACACCAAACACATGTAGTATCTACTTGTCTCACGTTCTTTATTTCTTTTGTGTCTTTTCCCCGATGTTTGTCCATTTCAGAGGCAGAAGATGCTTTCATCAAAAAGGACAAGGTGCAGAAAGAGGTGAAGGCTGCTCTCTCACAAGATGCCACGCTGAGCTGTGAGGTGGCCCAGGAGAAGACTGATGTGAAGTGGTACAAGGAGGGGAAGCTGATCAGCTCCAGCAAGAAGTTCAAGGTGGAATCAGAAGGCAAATGCCGTCGTCTGGTGGTGGGTGAGGTGGAGAAGAAAGATGCTGGGGAGTACAGCTGTGAGGCTGCTGGCCAGAAACTCACCTTCAGGATCCACGTTGAAGGTGAGGGATTGTGTTATCACACAAGCTCACAACAATCCTTGCACTCTTTAAGGTCTTGTAGTTCCACTCTAAGAATTTGCACTTTCTGTCTCTGCTGGGACAGTTTTTCTGTCACATCTCTACAAGAGATGTGGCTTGGCTGAGTTTTGCCAAGGTGACTTCATGTGGAATTGTGCCACACATACATGTTCAAGTGTTGGTTCAGATCAGTGTCCAGAAGTTTGTGTGTGCTGGTGAATCATCAGTGAGCCCATCCCTGTCCTCACTGCCATTGTGGAAAATTCCCCCATTGCTTCCTTTCTCATCTTCTTCCTTCTGTCCTGCTGGACAGTGTTTTGAGGGAACAATAGCGAAATTTGATGTAGGTATTTCTTGTCTGAGTGTGGGCCAGAAGGAAACCTCACAGAAGCCTCCAGTTAAAAGCACATCAATTAAAAGTCCATCCCAGTGATGTGGGGCAATACAATTGGATTTAGTGCAAAGATTTGCCCTTTCTTTCAAGGAGCTTCCCCCAACATAAGGATCTAACCATGTCTCTTTAGAAGACGTGGCATTTTCACAGCCTGTGTCACTGGTCACAGCTTTGGACCTTGCCCTGAATGTCATCAAAGTCCCTTCCGTGCTGGAGGTGGTTTGGGGCTGGCCTGCTCCCAGGTATGCCATGATGTGACAGCACTGGCACTCATGTGACTGCCACCTGTGGGCTTTGCTGAGGTACCAACTATTGGGTTTCACTCTGCTTGCTGTGCCCCTTCTGCATCCTGGGACATGCATTGCTGGGGGATGACCCTGCGAGGAAACTGGAGACCAACCTGCCTCCTTGTCCTCTGTGTTTGGCAACCCCTCCCTGTGCCAGAAAAAACCTGTGGTAATGCTCATTCCACGTGGTTTTTTATTTCCACAGCCCTGTGGAGGTTGTGGGGACAGTGCAAGGCAAGAACAAGGTTGCTCTTTCATTTCAAACAAGGAATGCATTGGATAGCAGAAGCTCTTAGAAAAACTGCAGCAGATTGTAAATCAAACTGCGAGGGGCAGAAATAGGAAGAGGATCTTATCACACTGTTTGAAGGCCTTTTTATCTTCCCGTGGAAGGATCTTCACATGTGGGACCAGGAGATATTTTTTCCTTTGGATGCAGAAGACACTGGAAAAGCTCTGGGCAATTGTCTGTGTGCCGGTGAGCGAGTGAGGAAAGCTCTTGACAGCAATAATGGAAGAGTTCACGAGACTTCTGGATGAAAACCCAAAGACTGACCTGCTTTTAGGGCTTCTGAAAGGCAGTCATATTCATGAGACACTGGGGCTTCACCTTTTTTTTGGAAACAGCACCATCCTCTGCAGGTTGACGTGGTGGGGACCTCACTATCACCAACCATCTCACATCCTTCCTGTAAACAGGGAGAAGGAGAGTGTTGTACCTCAGGGAAGAGGTTTTCATATCACAGGCTTTGAGGTGCTTGGAGACCATGGAAAGGGAGAGAGGCATTTGGTCTGCAAGACACAAGTGAGTGTTGCCCAAGCCCATTGGTGCCAGAGAGGCCCTTTCTCAGATTTTTGCAGGTGGGGAAAGACCAGAAAGTAGAGAAGAAAAATTCCCCTCTTGCCACTGAGAAATGGTCACTCTGGAGGCAGAAATGGTGGGATTCATTTAGGTCCTCCCTCAAGACTGCCAGGGAAACGTGCTGTAGGACCAGAGCTGGAAAATGGATCTTCTGGGGTTAAAACAAGAGGTTCAGATCATCTTCTTTATCCCCTTGCTGTTGGTTAAGGACACAACTTGGGTAGGGGTACCAAGAGGTATCATTCCCCTGAGGGAAACTGGAGCAACTGGAAGCTCTCACTGAAGAGAATTACCTGGACTGGAGCATGAATGTGAGCTTAGGGGTCCCTCCCTCAGCCTCCTTGTGCATCACAGAACCCCAGAATGGTCTGGGTTGGAAGAGACCTTCAAGATCATCTCATTCTACCCCTGCCATGGGCAGGGACACCTTCCACTAGCCCAGGTTTCTCCAAGCCCTGTCCAACCTGGCCTTGGACACATCTGGGGGTGGGAAGTGTAACATCTGTTGCTTGTAATGAAGGGAAAAACATCTGCCTGGAGTGAGGGTTAGAGCCAAAGTGCAGAAATCAGCCTGGAGGACAACACTTCCCTAGAGCTGCTCTGACACTTGTAGCCCACACTTTTTGCACCATTGTCTATTCCTAACCCCAGAGACACAACTTTCCAGCAGAGTTCTCCTATTTTTCATTCCTCACTTGTGCTCTGTCTTTTAAAGGATTTTAAAGGGCAGTTATATATATATATATATATAATATATATATGTATATATATAATTTTTTTTTGCTGGCCTTCCTAATCCTTTCTGTTCTTCTGCTGGGTATAAAAGTATAAATTCTGAACACTTCAGTGGGGAGATACCAGGTTTCACACTGAGCATTGAATAAATTGTTGATAGGCTCTTCATAAACCAGCTCTCCTAATTCACACAGGTTTGAGAGTTCCAAATCAGTGCATTACAGAGATTTTTAATTTTAATTTCTCTAGTCACTGTATCATACTAAAATCCCTATCTCCAGTGTTGTTTCCCATGAGCAGCTTCTCAAGTTGCATCCTTGGAATTTATCAAAACCAAGCCTAAAATCAAATTGCTGTTCTTAATTCAGTGCCTGTTTGATTGGAGTGTCTGGCAGCTATTCCATCTGGAAATCCAAGATGCCACTGGCACGGCTCCAGTGGAGGTGACCAAGATGATGATGAGGGGGCTGGAGCACATGTCATATGAGGAGAGCCTGAGAGAACTGGGTTTGTTCAGCCTGCAGATGAGAAGAGGAGGCAAAAGGGAGATTTAATTGCTGCCTAAAATCTGCTTAATAAGAGGATATGGAGTCCACAGCTCTGTCTTCTCAAAGATCCACAGTGATAGGGCAAGACATAAAATATACAAGTTGGAACTCGTATGGGAGGTTCTGAAAAGATATTAGGAGAAATTCCCACCATGAGGGTGGTGAAACTCTGGAAGAGGAGCCTTGAGGCTGTGGGATCTCCATTGCTGGAGACACTCAGAACTCAGTGGGCTGTGACTGTGAAGAGCTGGGTGTAATTTCTTCTGCTCTGAGAGGGGAAGTGGGACTGGATGGCCCCAGACCTCACTCCTAACCTAAACTACTTTCTGGCTGTGATTTGGTACTGTCAGTAGCATAAGTTCTGTAGAATATATGTGGGAAATGATGCTGTCTCATAAGGACACAACTCCATATAAGTGTCTGTGAAGGTTCTTTGCTGTTATGCACTAATTTTATAACCCTTATTGATTTTTTTTCCTAAATATTTCTTGGCCCCAGCCATGGGGTGGCCACTGGCAAGAGAAGGATCCTGCCTGCAGCCTGTCCTGTTTACTGTGACTCTGCAGCCCAGACTTCTCTGCTAGTGAACAAAACATGCCCTGCTTTCCCACGAGAGCCCATCCTGCTTGGCCTGCAGGGAGAGACCCTCCAGAAGGTCTCCAGGAAAGCTGGAGCCAGCCTGGAGATCAGGCATGGCAGTTCTTTCTGCCCAAATGAGCAGGAGCTGCAAACTGTGCTGCCTGCAAGCAAATTGTTCCTGCAGTGCTTCGTGGAGAATTTCCTTAACTCTGACTCTTCAGCCCTTGGCATTTTGCAGCTGATTTATTTGAGCTATGATCTACCAGGTGGTGTCCCATGGAAAACCCAAAACCACATGATCTTGGAGGCAAAGTTTTGATTTTCATGGGTTTTCTCCTATTTCTTTTCCCTCCCTTGTAGACGATGCGTTCGAACACAGAGACAAAGTGCAAAGGGAGGTGAAGGCAGTGCTGAAGGAGGACACCACGCTGAGCTGTGAGGTGGCCCAGGAGAAGACTGATGTGAAGTGGTACAAGGAGGGGAAGCTGATCAGCTCCAGCAAGAAGTTCAGGGTGGAATCAGAAGGCAAATGCCGTCGTCTGGTGGTGGGTGAGGTGGAGAAGAAAGATGCTGGGGAGTACAGCTGTGAGGCTGCTGGCCAGAAACTCACCTTCAGGATCCACGTCACAGGTAAGACACACCTTTATGAACCACAGGTGTAGAGTTCACCTGATGTTCTGCACCTCTTTGCCTGGATTTGTAGAAATGGGAATATTTCAATGGCATAAAGGCTCTATCTCATGCCATATAATAACAATTGCAGATATAAATATAATAATCAACACATTATTCAGACCCTTCCCATTCCCAGGACCCCAAAGGGTGATTCTTGTGCACTGACCCTCTTGAAATGACAGAACCACTCAAAAATCCCTTTCTTGTTGGACTTCCAGTCCCATGTCTGCAAACTCAGAGGCTGGAATAGATGTTGCCATTTGCAATTTTAGCAGCAGCACAAAGATGGGTTGGAAACAACATTTTTCTGAATTTGGGCTGTTGTGTGCTTGAGATCTCAGCCTTGTGAGACGCCTTACTAACTCTGCCAGGTGAGAAATGCCCCTTGGCTGTGAAAGACTCCAAGAAATTGGGCTTTAGGATTCACACAGTGCCCAAACTACTTGAAGAGTGTGATATTAAAGGGACTTATGACATTGCAAGAACCTTGGAGATGTTGCCAACCATGATCCTGACCTACCTGAGCCCTGGAGGGAGATCATATTACCTTTGTCTCTCTGACAGTGTCCTGTGTGACAGTGGAGGGGACCATTCCAGAAGCCCATAGTGCTGTACTTGTGTCTTGTATCTTAAGAAAAAGGAGTTTTGGAGATTTGATGACGTTTGAATTCAATAATTTTTTCATGCTGACTTGTAACCGTAAGGATTATGACAAGGACCTTTTGATCCTTTCCATTTCTAGGCTCTTAATTCCCAATTTTCCTCATGTTACTTCAGTCCCACAGAAGGGTGGATGTTGCCCAGTGATGGCAATTGTTTTTGCCAAGCAACCACCTAAATATTTTCCAAACCTGCCCACAGAAGCCTGTAAGATCAACCTCATCAGAGTCCCTCAACCACAACTAATCAATTATTTTCTTCTTTGCCTGTGCCCAGAGCCCAAACCCGCATTTATAAACCAGGAGAAGGTGCAGAAGGAGGTGAAAGCTGCCCTGACAGAAAGTGCCACCCTCGTGTGCGAGGTAGCACAGGATGCAACCGAAGTGAAATGGTTCAAGGATGGAAAACTCCTGGTTTCCTCCAGAAAATTCAAAATAGAAACTGTGGGCAAAACCCGGCGCCTGGTTGTGGAGCAGCTGGACAAGAAGGATGCTGGGGAATACATCTGTGAGGCTGCAGGCCAGAAGATGACCTTCAGACTGGAACCCACTGGTGGGTACTCACTTTGTGGGGTTAAGCACCAACCTGTGAGGAAAACTGGATTTTCCCTACCCAGCAGTCATGGCAAAGCCACCATCCCCCCTGGAGCAACCCCAGTGGACCACAGGATGTGTTCATTTTTAATCTAGCAGTGGGAAATCTGGACTTCCTTTGGGCTCTGGAAATGCTACCTAGTTTGTTGCTCATCCCCTTTGCACACCCCAACCTGTTTCAGTGGTGGGGAGCTGAAAGGACAAGTGAGAAGTTTTTGAAGAGCAGCAGTAGAGAAAGGTGGCTAAGAAAAGCTGGGTTGCTGCTGTGTGTGCCCCAAAAATGCCCAGTTTGGGGGCAAAGTGTTGTATGAGGTGGAGAAAAGGCCAAGAGTGAGGTAGGGGAATCACAGAATGCTTTGGGTTGGAAAGGACCTCAAAGATCACCTGTTTCCATCCCTCCTGCCAGGGAAGCAAATGGAAAACAGGCCTTAAATTAAGGCTCAGCGTATCAATATTCCTTATTAACTTGATCTCAAATCCTGAAAGTGGGAGAGGAAAGAATTATACATGTCATTTTACTTCTAAGAGACAAGATTGTTGTGGGCAGCAGATAAAATAGATATATTTGCCTTGCTTTTCCCTGCTGCTCTTCTAAGCAGAAGCTCTGGGTTACCTGAGAGGTCATTTTCATTCTTCCCACCAGCAAAAGATTACACCAGCCACAAATATTCCCTGGACTATTGCAGGTTATGGATGGGCTGGTGTTGAGTCAGGCAAAGAGAGCAATAGAAAACCACTGTGTTAAGAATTTGGTGTTTAAGTTCTTAAATGTTTTAATGCCTTTTCTAGAACCAGAGGCCAAATTTGAAAAGAAAGTCGTCCAGAAAGAGCCTCTCGTTGTTCAAGAACATGAAAGCATCACACTGACAACTTCAGTAACGCCTGAAACTGCTGCAGTGAGGTGGTTCAAGGATGGAACCGAAATCAAGGCGAGCAAGAAGTGTGTCATCAAGAGTGAGGGGGCGTCCAGGACCCTGGTGGTGAACCTGGCTGAGAGCACAGACACTGCTGTCTACACCTGCCAGACCAAGCATGACAAGCAGGAATTCAAAGTGCAGGTGAAAGGTGAGCAGAGAGCAGAGCACAAGTCACATCCCAGCCTGACAGCCACGCTCCTCTCATGGTGGGATGGAGGGGAAGTCCAAACTATCCCTCAAACTCTTCCAACCTCAAGGCTGGTTGAACCTTCTGTGGATGCCTTTATGAACCACAGGTGTAGAGTTCACCTGATGTTCTGCACCTAGTTGCCTGGATTTGTAGAAATGGGAATATTTCAATGGCATAAAGCCAGGAAAGTTCTTCTCTTTCCAAATATCCTATTTTTTGTCCTTTTCTGGCCACTCAAGGAACAAGCAAGCCTCTGATGGGTGCTACTCCAGGTGCCTGCTTCCCTCCTGGTTCTGTGTCCTCCTAATCCCAGTAGCTGGGACATGACAGAGTCTCAGCCCTTCCCCTTGCAGGAAAAGCTGGTGAGGGTGTAGAGGGATGTTGTGCGAGGAGAAATTTGGCGAGTTAATCACATGGGGAGACAGGATTTGAACTGAATCCTTCTCTCTTCATGAGATGGTGCACCTGAGATGCTGTTCCCTCCTCAAGGCTATAAATTGGCAAGCAGGATGAAGTAGAGCTGATCCCCAGATGGAGATGAGAGGGGTGATGTCCCAGAGCAAAGCCCTGCTCCTTTGTCTTCAGACACTGCCCCTGGAGATGTCTGGAGCTGAGATGCACTCCCTCAGCTCCCTGAGGAGTCATGGCAGAGCAGAGGTTGCTGATAAGTCATGATAAATCCATGAAATGTCTCTTTGGGATGAGAGAAATCACACCCTGGATTTCTCTGCCACCACTGGCTGTGTCTGCAGTGACACAGGAGACAAAGGTGCCTGGGGTTTATGCATCCATACAGATTTTAACATTGAGTCAGGAAAATCAGGCTCTGATGTAAACCACCACAGGGTCTCATCAGGGAGAAGATTAGGAAGAAAGGAAGGCAATACCAAACTGTGGTTTACAGAATGACATGATCTGAAAATACCACATCAAAGGAATCTCACTGAATTTCCACTTCAATCCCAAATACGTTCTAGGGCCATTAATTTATTTATTTATTTCCAAAGTTGTCCAGAACCCATTCCCTCAAGCAGGTTTCTTGTCTTTTCCTTTCTCATCCTTTCCCTTCTTCCTGCATCCCAGAAATCCCGGTGAAGTTTGCCAGGAAGCTGGAGGCTGTCAAAGCCGAGATCGGAGGGAGCGTCTCGCTGAGCTGTGAGCTGAGCCACGCCAGGGGCAAGGTGACCTGGTGCAGGAATGGGGTGGAGATCAAGCCCAGCAAACGCTTCCAGATCCACGAGGATGGGGTCAAAAGAAGCCTGACAATAACAGGGCTCCGGGCTGAGGATGAGGGGGAGTATTCCTGTCAATCCAGAGATGACAAGAGCAGTGTCACCATCACCCCCAAAGGTGGGTCCCCAAGGGTGATGGTGTGAAGGCATCTCTGCCAAGCTGAGTTTGGCCGTGTGTCTGGGCTGTCTTCTGTGTCAAGAGCAAAATACCAACCTCCCTTTCCCTCTCAATGTTAATGGAACCTCTATTTTTGAAAAACATAATGGTTTTGGGAACTGTCTTGCTCAGGTCTCTTAGTATTGACCTTCATGTTGCATTTGAGGCTGGAGTTCAGCATTCCAAATCTAAGATAGGGGATTTTCCCCCTTTTTTGTTTGCTTCTGGCCTCTTTATACACAAAATGTACTCAGACATGGGAAACATCATCCAGTGATGACCCATTATTGTGATCACTTGCTGTAAGTAATGAAGGTGACAAGGGACAGCACCCAGGGAATGGCTGGGGCTGTGTCAGGGCAGGGTTAGGTGGGAT
>JAWWEW010000078.1:1971907-1984082 GCA_035583185.1 Anabacerthia variegaticeps
CCCCAAGGCTGCCAGAGCTCCAGGAGGGTTTGGATGTTGCTCTGGGGCACAGGGGGTGACTCTTGGGGATGGTCCTGGGCAGGGCTGAGGGTTGCACTGGATGATCCTTGTGGGTCCCTTCCAACTTGGCATATTCTGTGCAATATTAATGCTTCCAGTAAACTCAGAGGTTTTGGCTCTTTGAAGGTGCTCCTGCCATGGCTCAAAGACAAGCTCTCAATGATCTATTCCTTACCCATTAGCTCCCAGAGTGGTGAAATTCGTGACAAGCCTCAACAGTGTGGTGTCTGAGGAAGGGAAGGAGGCCGTGTTCAAGTGCACCGTCTCCCCCAGTGATGCCGTGGTCACCTGGCTCAGGAATGGGGTCAAGATTGAAGCCAGCAAGAAGTATGTGATCTCTCAGAAGGACGCCAACCACAGCCTCACCATCACTGACCTGACACTGGAAGATGCAGCTGAAATCTCTGCCAATGCTGAGGGTGTGGAAAGCACAGCCAACCTCAGAGTCCGAGGTAAGAGGTGATAAATACCCCTTGGACAGGCTGTCACTGGTGCCCTGCCCACGGCAGGGGGTTGGAACTGGATGGTCTTTAAGGTTCCTTCCAACCCAAACCATTCTGTGATGATGATTCTGCAATATTTTATAATCATTCAAGAAGTGGGGAATTCTGTTTTTGCATCGTTAAATAGGGATGCTCAGAGTACTTTGGGACTGGAATGAGCCACTATCCTAATTTTCCTCTGAAAGCCTCTTTTCTGGATCCTCTACATTCTTACTAACACTTCTTCTCTTTTGGCAGAGGCCTCCATCTCATTCAAGAAGAAACTGGAGCCCAGAACAGTTGAAGAGAGGGAGACAGTGACCCTGGAGGTGGAGCTGACCAAGCCTGCAGAGGTGAAGTGGATGAGGAACAGCATTGTGTTGAAGCCCAGTGACAAAGTGGAGATCAGAGCTGAGGGAACAAAGCACACCCTGGTGGTGAAGGACATCTCCTTTGCAGACCGGGGCTTCTACTGCTGTGAGAGCCCTGATGACAAGACCCAAGCCAAGATCAATGTGGAAAGTAAGTGTGCAATGATCTCCAGCTCCACAAATACCCTGGGCAGGGTTTGCAGGTGGATTCTGGTCCCTGCCATTATCATGGAGACACAGGGACACAACCACGGGCTTGGCCACCAGTCTAATGACCAAGAGGAGGTGAAAGCAAGGGCAGGAAGCAGAGAATGTCTGGCTGTTTCTTGTTTCCTCCATCTCATCTCACCAGCTTTCAGTCATTCTGATGACCATCCAGCTTCTTACTGATTCTTCTCTTTCCTCTGAAACTTCTGGTGGGCTCTGTTTTTCCCTTTGTGTGTTTTTATAGCAAACCATTCCCTCTTCAGCCACCCATTGCCCTAATCTTCCTCTGCAAAAACCCTCTTTCAGAATGTCTCTTTATGTTTAGTCAGGGTAAAAAAACCCACAAGAGCAAATCTTCTCCCTGAGGGTGTTGTCCTTTCAGGTAATTCGATGGTGCCCCACCTGTAGCCCTGCACTTCTGTCCTTTTCCCTACACCCTTTTGTCATGGTTGTCACAGCATAGATGAAGGCAGGATTAGGGACTGATTTTGTCTGTAAAGTCCCTGCCACCAACTGGGGTTGTGTAGGTCCTAAATTATAAGGAAGTCATAAATAAAAAATAAATCAATCTTGTTTTATCCTCATTGGAGAATTGCACAATATTGTCATGGATTAACTTTGGGTTTTCAGTAAAAGCTAGTGGACCTTGATATAAAAGGAGCCAGTTTGCCCTTTTTCTGTGATATTTAGTTGACCTGTTTGTCCCACCTGAAAACATCCCTTTTAAAAATAGCAGCTGTGTGTGGTCATGGACAGGTTTTATTTCCTGTAGAAATGGTTATTTAATTGGCAGATACCAATTAATTGCATGGATAACACGGAAACAATCCATTCTGGATATTTCACAGCTGTCAGTGTGAGATCTCCAAGCTGTCCCTGTTGTTTTCCAGTGAGGCAGATCAAGCTGGTGAAAGGCCTTCAGCCCCTGGAAGTCGCTGAGAAAGGCACTGTCACCTTCGAGGTGGAGGTGTCCCACGAGGACGTGGAAGGCACCTGGCAGAGGGATGGAGTTCGGCTGAAACCCGCCCCCAACATCAGCATGGGGGTCCTGGGCAAGAAACACTCCCTGACTCTTTCTTCAGTGGCTCTTGAGGATGCAGGACTCATCTCCTTCAGAGCAGAAGGCATTAATTCCTCGGGGAGACTCACTGTGACAGGTACACTGGTCCAAAAGGCTCACACTGTGCTTGGTGTGGGCATAGTTGTCTTCTCCTGACCTGGAGGGCAAATTTGAGAGGTCAACAAGCTGTCTTTGTGGCTGCAGTGGGTGTTGAGCAGTGTCCCACCATCAGGGACACATCCTTCTGTCGCCAGGATTGTTGCTGCATCGTTGTCCACGAGCAGCTCATGATCAAGTGCCCCAAACACCATGATTTTGTTGTCACAGGTTTTATGAACCATCAGTGCTTGTGTCAGATGGTCCTGCAAACCTCATTCCCCACTGATGGGACTTTCTCTTTTCTTTTTTTTTCCCCCCAGAATTGCCTGTGAGAATCAGCAAACCTCTGGTAGATGTCAGTGTGACTCAGAAGGTCAAGGCCACCTTCGAGTGTGAGCTGTCCAGACCCAATGTGAACGTTAAGTGGTTCAAGGTACTTAATGGAGAGTGATATTCTAATTTCTGACTTCTTTGGAAGGGAATGAGAGCCTTTCATTTCACTTCCAGGGGATGTGAGTCTGAGCCTTTGAAATGCAGCTCTTGGCATTGCCCTCTTGTCCTTGTGTTCATTAACTCTCCCAGTTTATCAGTGGTTTTTATTTACTGGGTGTGTTTATTGAGTTGAAAGTTAAATTTCTTTATTCTTGCTTAGAAGAGGAGCACTGCTGTTACAGCAGTGCAGTTTTGTGCTTTATTTCATGCCTAGCAGGTCTCACCCAGGATTTATGAGGTCTTTCAGAGCTGTGGTTAAAGGGAAGCCTCAATTTCCTTTGTCAGTGACAGTCCAGGTCCCTTTTCCTTGACTGGCATTTCATGTGCTTTCCTTGGGGCTCAGCTGATGCTTCCTTTAATTTGGGATAACAGCAATTCTTCAGGGTAAATTTTGGGCTGGAAGGGACCTTTAAAGATATCTAATCCGACCCCCCTGCAATGACATCTTCAACCTGACCTTGAGTGTTCCCAGGGATGGGGCATCCACATCTCTGGGCAACCTGTGCCAGTGTTTTACCAACCTCATCACAAAAACCTTCCTTGCATCCAGTTTAAATACACCCTCCTTTAGTTTTAAATAATTTATGTCTGAAGGGATCTTATTGCCAGCCCTGCAGAGAATTTCAAGCCTTCAAATAGGTGTCTGAGATCATCCAAAAGCCATCCCAACTTCTTGAAGACTTTGCACTCTCATGAAATCTCAAGATGTGTTCCATTAAGCACAATCCCACTAAGTCCAACTGATGGTGATCTGGTTTGGCTTTTTCCCCTTCTAGGATGGGAAGGAGATCCGGCAAAGTAAAAACGTGGGGATTGTTTCCCAGGGCAATAAGAGAAGCCTCATTATCCACAAGTGTGAGTATGAAGACCAGGGAACCTACACGTGTCAAGCAGCTGAAGACAAGACATCAGCTACTCTGAAGGTTCATGGTATGTTTGGCTGAAGTAGGAAATGGCAACCAATGAAGTATTTTTGGCTGCACAGGGAGAAATTCTTCGTGGGCAGTTTGTGTATTTCATAATTGGTTAAGATTTGGTTAAGTTTCTCTTCCTAGTGAGAAAATGCTGGCAGAGCTGCCCTGTGGCTTGGTCTAACCTTGCAGGGAAAAGTACTTAGTTTTCCATTTACCATAAGTGATTTCTACTCTCTGGGATTTAAATGGTGTTTCTGGATTGGCTGATTAACAAGTACTGGATCAACCTGGCACGAAGCAGGTTTATCTTGTGCCATTGTCACAGGGAGACTTGGCCTGAATAGGGACTGGATGAGCTAAAGGGGTGCCCTGATTTTGAGGCTGCAAATGCAAAAGGAATGGTCACTGTTTCTGCCTGCACCTCCCCTTTATGCTCGAGGCAGGTTTTCCCTCTCTGTGTTGCTCTGTGCAGCTGATCAGGCACCAGCAGTGTGTTGTCACCAGGCTCTGAAGCACCAGAGAGCAGCTGGTGCTAAAGGCAAGTTCCTCCACAGACAGGTTTGCTGTGCCCTGGCAGATGTTATTTCCAAGAGGGACAGCTGAAAACCAGCTCTTTCTCAGTGTAAGACAGAGCATCTTTCTTATTGCTTACCAGCTGCTGTCCTCGTGTGGCCAGTTGGGTTTAGCAGGATCTTCAGGAGCACCTGCCCTGTCTCACTGCTCTGTTGAACTCCCCCTTTTCTCCCCAGCTTTGTGACAGGGAAGGGTTGTTGTTTGCATTTCTACTCTGCTCCTGAGCTGATCCAAGGTGTATCAAGGCCTTCCTTTTGAAAGGAAATAGGAATAAGTTCTGACAAAATGAGTGCCAAGCTGCAGAGTTAATGATGCTTGTACTGAATTCAGAAGACTCTGGAGAAAAGATTTTTCCTAGGTGGAACAGGAGAGCATGAAGAGAAACACAGGAATGAGGGAGATTTATAGTGACCCTCAAAACTGTGGGCTTGTGTTTAGTTTTCCTTGGCAGATTTTCTTCCATTAATGTGTTTCACTTCTTTTAAAACCCATATGATGCCCCGGCATCCACAAAATCCTCTGGCACTGAGCAACACTGTAGCTGGCAATTCTAATTCAAATATAAAATGTATTATTCACTGTGTTGAGGAGAGAATTGCCCAGGAAGGGAGGCTGGGCTAGAATAAAACACAATCCCATTTTTCCCCATGCAGTTATGGAGAAGGTGAACACCCCACACTCTGTTATGGAGGAACCCCAAATAAATATTTGTCTGTTTGGTTTCACAGCCCGAGATGTCAGGATTGTAAAACCACTGGAAGATGTGGAAGTGAATGAATATGAGAGTGCCTCTTTTGTCTGTGAGATTTCCCACGATGAGGTCGAAACCCAGTGGTACAAAAATGACAGCAAGCTGAAGACTTCCGACAATATCAAAATGCGACAGGATGGTAGGATGGGAGAGGGGGATCTCCTCCTTGAATGGGCATGTGTTGGAGCAGGTTCTGGCCTGGGAGATTTTGGGTGTGACCTCCAAAACCAAGTCAAGAAGGCTCAGCAGAGAGTCCTGCTTTGGTTTTGGGGATGCAGCAGTGCTGGGATAGCCTTGTGGTGGGAACTTCAATAGGGCAGATTTGGTGCCATCCCACCACCCCGTACTGCCAGCAGTGGGTAGGAATCTGTACCACCAGGAACTGGGTGGGACTCTTCTCTTCCAAGCACTTTCCCAAAGGTGTGAGAATCATGTTAAGTTAGTCTTTGGAGGAGCTGAGCTTGGCTTATCCTCTGGTACAGACACAGGGGGAATGGGCAGCCTTGCTGCCATGAGAGAGGTGATGCTGAGCTCACACTGGGTGGGCTTTGCTGAACCTGGCACAGCTCCTTGGTGGGGTGAGGCTGCTTGTCTGGGGCAAGCTGAGCAGTGCCTGGTGGTGTGTCTGTCCTCAGGGAAGACCTACTCGCTGACCTACGCCCGTGTCCACGTCGAGGATGCGGCTGAGATCAAATTTGTGGCGGAAAAGGCAGAATCTCGTGCTCAGCTGACCGTGAAAGGTAATGATGCTGCTTTTGGTGCCAGTGCTGCTTGTGCTCTCTCACGTCACAAACCTGTGAAGAAGGTTGAACAGCACCTACAGCTTCCAGGGAAAGGAAAAAAACAACTCCTGCCTCCCTTACTGCCTCTTAAATATCAGCCTGGGAACTTCCTTGGGCAAAATAACAGTTCATTTTCTCAGGAGGGTTGGGGTTGTACCTTTAGGCATTAAAAATTGTATGTGAAATTTGAGGGGCAAAAAGCTGTGGCTTGATTTTTTTTCCTGCATTTTTGCTTTCTGATGTATCTTAAAAAAAGAAAACAGCATTTTTGTGTGTATTAAACTAATACAATGTGATAGAGGGAGAGAGAAGGAAGACATTTGACTTAACCCACTGATGAGGAGCTCAGGAAATAGGAGATCAGTCCCAGCTTTGCCATAGCACTGCTGTGTAGTGTTGAGGAAATTACCTTTATCATTGCAGTTCAGCCACTCCAGAGGGAAAATAGGGAGGAAAACTTCCCTTGAATTAGCTCTTTACTTGCTGTGTGTTATCTGAGTGCTCAGCACAGCGGGGATCCCTCTCGGATAACTGGCCACAAACGAGATGTCACCAATGAGTTTTTAATTCTTTGCCACTTTCAGAGCTGCCCGTAAAAATCGTGAAGCCCTTGCGAGATAAGATTGCTCTGGAGAAGCACCGGGGCTTCCTGGAGTGCCAAGTGTCTCGTGCCAACGCCAAGGTGAGGTGGTACAAGAAGGACATGGAGATTCACCCCAGTGACAAGTATGAGATTGTGAGTGAAGGGGTCTACAGGAAACTCATCATCAACGACGCTGGCTACGAGGACGAGGACACGTACACGTGCGATGCCTTCGATGACAAAAGCAGTGCCAATTTCTTTGTTGAAGGTAGAGAACCCTTCTTCTCACCCCTGAAAAGGGGATTGGCTGATTCTCTTTGTGTTTGGAAATGCAGTGCCACTGAAAAAGTGGCTGTTCAATATCCATTCATCTTTAAATCCACTGGTGTTGAACCCTTTTAGGATTATCAGTGCAGGAACGTCCTGTAAAATGAACATGGGGCATCTTCTCCTAAGGAAAGTGATGAAATTCCTGTTTCCAGAGAAGTTTATCAAATGTACCAGAGAAATCCTATTTCTCAGACAAATGTTGCTGTTCCCATTATCGACACCTGCATTTCAGTGAACCTTCTTTTCCATTTTATAGTGGCTTTAGGAACAGGATTGGGAATCAGGAGATACGGATTCTCGAGGCAGGGCTCTCAGTCTCACTGTCTGGCTTCTGTTTTCATATAAAAAAGGATGTTTTAAGGCCTTTTGAGCAAATAAGTGCAGTATTCAAGGGCACAAGAGATGGCTTGAGTGTTCCAGTCGATCATGGAAAAGTTTTCATGACTCCTAAATCCCTGTTCTCTCTTTCCATGCAGAGCAAGCCATTAATATCGTGAAGGAGTTGTGTGATGAGGATGTGACTGAGCCCGAAGAAGCCAACTTTGAATGCGAGATATCCATTCCATCTGTGAAACCCCCCAAGTGGTTTCTACGTGGGGAGCCTTTACAGCCTGGCAGGAACTTCATCATGCAGCAGGAAGGCACCATCCACAGGCTGACAATAGTGAAAACCAGTGCTGATATGACAGGCACCATCCAGTTCTCCATCGGCAAATCCAAATCCACTGCAAACCTGCTTGTCAGAGGTGAGGTGATGGGGCCTGGCTTGAATTAGAGCAAAGATCTTCCCTCTCACAGCCTCTGGAAAGCAATTTGTCATGCACACTGTCTAATGTGTAAGATCCACTGGCTGGGTTCTTGCAAGTGTGTGTGTACCTGGAAGATCTACTGAATTCCCAGTTACAATTCACTGGGAGAAGCATTGGATGCACTAAATGAGCCAACAGTGTCTCAGGAGTGACTTGAATGACTTTGCTGTCCCTGGTATTCAGAGCTGGTATTGAAATCTATCAGGCTAAAACTGGTTTTTGATTTATTTTTGTCCTCTTGACGTTCCCAAAGAGGACAAAACAGATGAAATTTGCCAGGAGAGCTTATTTTGTCCCATTTCTGGACTAGACAAGTTTGATAGCTCATTTGCTTAATTCATGTTGTCGTTGACTTGATTTAGGACAAAGCTTCAGGGCTTTTTATCTTCCACTGTCACCGTGGTGAATGTGCCCAATCCCACCCTGAAGTCCTTGCTTTGTCTTTAATTTGCTCTTACTTGAATGAAATCCTCAATTAGAGAGCAATTCCGTAAGCACTGAAGCAGGATTTGGTGGTTAATGTATGGTATTATCTTAGAGAATAAACTCTATATCATCTATAGATCATCTTATGATGTAACTTCAAAACATAGCAGCTCTGTAAGAGGCGCTTGAGCACTTTAGAAGAGTTGTGAATGTCACACATGACATTCATCAGCATGAAATGCAGATTAGAAACCATGTTCTTCTTCTTCAGCCTGATCCTCAGCTCTTCCCCACCCCTGCAGATTACCACATACAGATCACCAGGAAGCTGGAGGACAAGACCGTCCTGGAGAAACACTCGGCCGTCTTCTCCTGTGACTTCAGGCCTTCTCCAAAGGTTGTCAAGTGGTTCAAGGACCTCGTGCTCATCGAGCCCTCTGAGAAGTACAAAATCAAGCGGGAGCAGCACTCGGCAGAGCTCAAGATCTTGAAGGTGAAGCCGGAGGATGCCGGAGTGTACAAGTGCAGGGCTGGGGCTGCTGAGACCAAAGCCACGCTCACCGTCGAAGGTATGAGAGGTTCTCACCAGCAGGGCTGTCCATTTGTGTGGGTCAGGAGTTGACCCTGGGCTCCTCTTCTAGAGGAGAGGTGGATTCCCACAGTTGTCTTCTAATTCTGCATAAATGAGCTGAGAGTGCTGATATGCCGTGATAGGGACAGGCAGACCTTGCCATGAAGTAGGTGACGCACATGGAAAAGCACCATGTGGGTGAGGTAGGAATTAATGTTCATCAAGTCACATTATTTTTAATTTCCTCTGAGGAGTTAGACTTCTGGTGCTCCTAACAAAATAAATTCTCCGTGTTAAACTGCTGCAGGGCATGGACTCTCATGGTCTTGGTTGTGGGTTTCATTTCCTGGCCACTCTGTCAGCTTTTGTATCTGCTCTGCATTTTTATATCTGTCATATACACATTTTCTAGCTGCTATTTTATATCTCAATGAATTTGTTATTCATAATGATGCTTTACCTCATTTGGGTTGGGAGCTGTTTGTAGCCAGCTCTTCCCTTCTGGTGAAGCTCTAAGAAAAGATCTGAGTCACCTTCAGCAAGACTTGGAGACGAGCCACAGAATCATTTCCAAAAGTTCAGGGGGCAGCTCTTGGTAACAGTTTGGCAGTGGTGGAGTCACCATCACTGGTGGCTTTTAGAAGATGTATAGATGTGGTACCTGGGGGACATGGTTTCGTGGTGGCCTTGGACTTGATAACCTTACAGGTCTTTTCCAACCTTAGTGATTTTATTGGTCTATTCCATCTGAACAACAAAAGTATTTAATACCCCAAACCCCTGCCCTGAGTTGTTTAATCCTTGATAAATAGCATTGCCTGAGTGGTGAAGCTGCAAAGAGAAACCTCCAGCCAAGGACTGGGAAAGAGAAGAATTAAATCCCCCTTGCTCCCTAAAGCTGAGCAATCTCTTTGTAATTTTCCTTTGTGGCCAAGACAATTTTCTTCCTCTTATCCTGTGTCACAGTTTCCCTGGAAGGAAGTCAAGGACAATTCAGTCGTAATGTGGGGGTTTTTGTGTTCAGTGACTAGCACACAGGGTTGGAGATCTGCAGGATACTTAGACATCTCTGTAACATCATGTGAGAAGGAATGACTTATTTTTAAATTAAAAATTAAAAAACGGGGGGGGGGGGGGAAACAAAGACTGATTTAGAGGGTTCTGGACCGTGTAGTCTTTTTAATGGATTAGTTTTTGTTGTTGGAGCACGTGCAGGACCAAGTAAATGAAATATATTGATCCATGGTGTGCAGGAGACCAGACTAATCATCCAAGTCATCTAATAACCTCTAAGCAGTGTGACATTTTCAGTGGGAACAACTGATTTACTGTGATGGTGCCCCTTGGTTTCCCACAGCCCGCAACGTAGAAGTCCTCAAGCACCTGCAGGATGTGGAGGTTGAAGAGGACAGCTCTGCCGTGTTCTCCTGCGAGCTGTCCCACGATGATGAGGACGTGGAGTGGTTCCTCAATGGCACCCTCCTTTACACCAACAATTTCAACGACATCAAGAACGTTGGCAAGGTCTACATGCTGACCATGAAGCAGGTCAAGCCCGAGGATGCTGGCACGGTGACGATGAAGTCAGACAAAGTGTCCGAGAGCGTGCGGCTGAAGGTGATAGGTGGGTCGTGATCACACTCCTCCTGGGTGCAAATAAGAGATGCAAATGGGATATTATTGACCATTTATTGACCAGATATTGGCCATATCCATGCAGCAATCCTCCTTGAAAGCTTCATCTCCCTGGTGTGCAGGGCCTTTCTTCCAGAGCAGATTTTTACTGCACTGGGTGGTTTTTGCTAAGGAAAATTGTTTTGGTGTCCCAACAAAACTTTCTGTAGGTTTTTGTCATTCTTTTACTTACCAGGACAGTCCCAAGAGCATTTTTTGGACTTGTAGGTCTCTTCAATTGGTAGACAGTCTATAAACAGTTGTTTCCAAAGATTTATGGCTACAGGGACCTGAGCTTCAGTGGACCCCCAAGGGGAGAGCATGCTGAATCAGGGGAGGTTTAGGCTGGGTATCAGGAGGAGGTTTTCACCCAGAGGGTGCCTGAACAGGTTCCCCAGGGCAGTGGTCACAGCACCAAGCCTGCTTGAGTTCAAGAAGCATTTGGACAGTGTCCTCAGGCACATGGTGGGATGGTTGGGGTGTCCTGTGGAGGGCCAGGAGTTGGACTTGATGATCCTGATGGGTCCCTTCCAACTCAGGATGTTCTTTAATTCTCTGACTTTTAACACATCATTTGTGGAGCTGGACTGAATCAGCAAGGGGAAGACAGTTTGCTGCTGTCCTTCCTACATCATAAAGTTCAGTCACACAGCTGAGTTTCTGTGGTTTAACATGTTCTTGTGCACCCTCATCACATTTGACACCACGCTGAGTGGCGTGGCTGACATGCCTAAGGGTTGGGAGACCATCCAGAGGGATCTGGACAAGGGCCCATGTGAATCTCTGGAGGTTCAACAAGGTGCATGGGGCTGCACCTGGACCAGGGAAGTCTCTGTGTCAGTCCAGGCTGGGGGATGAAGGGGTTGAGGACAGCCCTGCTGAGAAGGACTCGGAGGTGCTGGGGGGTGACACCAGTTTAGATTCTGCTTTGGTACCAGCAGCATTGCCATCACTTCATCTGTCTGTAAGGATCTGATGGCAACTGAGATCTCTCAGCTGAGATATCCTGGTTGTTCTCTGGTCTGCTTGTTAACCTGCAGAGAAACCTGTTGTCTTCATGAAATCCTTGGACGATGTTTGCGGTGAGGAGCGAGGGGTGATCAAACTGGAGTGTGAAGTCTCCAAAGAGAAGGTCAAACCTGTTTGGAAAAAGGATGGGGTGAAGATCACTTCTGGCAACAAGTATGAGGAGATCCAGTCTGGGAAGACCCTGTGCCTCCTTATCCGTGATCTTGAAAAGACAGATGCAGGTTTATACACGTGTGACATCGGCACTGATGTGGCCAAGTCAAAGGTCAGCGTGCAGGGTGAGTATTGTAGGTGATGGCCAGTCAAGGGCTGGGATTGGTAACTTGGTGGCACACCTAGTCCTGCATAAACCTCACAAAACACGGTGATGTCTGGACAATGCCTGTTATCTTTGGTGTGAATATATCTGGGGCTTCAGTGAAAATCAGGTGTCAAGAATGTAGTGACAGTGTTTCCGTCCTGAACATCCCCAAGGTGCAGAAATCCTCCCAGAAGAACAAATACTTCCCCCCAAAATAATCAACAACCAACAACAAAAAAGCTCCCCCATGTCTCATATTTTGAGCTGTTCATTCAGAGTCCATTGTGGGGGCACAAAAGTGGGACAACGTTATGTGCTGAAGAACCCAGCAGTTCATCCTGCCCTCCAATCCTTGTGTCTTTCTGAAGGAAAAAGAATTGTTCATGCTTTCCAAACTCATATTGGGAATGAGAAATATTTTGAGTTTGATTTGAGTCTGATGTGAACACCAGGAGTAATAAGCTAAGAAAATTCAGCCATCCTATTCCTCATATCAACATGGAGTAGAACCTCACACCTCATCCCAGAGGCTTCTTTTCTGACAGCTTTCTCATTGAATCTTGACTATTCCCCCCTGAGTGAACTGTTCTTCATTCAGTCCTTGCTGAGTAGAGCCAGGAGATTCACAAGTCCCCATTTTTCCATAACTAACTTCTCTGTG
>JAWWEW010000078.1:1987246-2047987 GCA_035583185.1 Anabacerthia variegaticeps
CTCCAGCTCTCCTGGAGCCCCTTTAGGCCCTGCCAGGGGCTCTCAGGTGTCCCTGGAGCCTTCTCTTCTCCAGGTGAACCCCCCCAGCTCTCCCAACCTGGCTCCAGAGCTGCTCCAGCCCTCGGAGCATCTTCATGGCCAGAATCTTTCAGTGCTTCATGTCCCTTTGCCCCTTGGAGATGAAGGGAGCAACCCAAACTGCAGCTGAAGAGCACAACCAGCACAGCAGCTTTTAGGTGACCCTGGGGGCAGCCCATGAGCTGGGCTGGCCAGTGCTGGTGGCAGGGTAGTATTTGAGGTTTGTTCCTCACAGTCCCCAAACAGGAGAAACCATTGATAAAACAGTGGAGAGAACAGGAATGATTCAGCTGGAGATGCAGTGGCAGTGTCCACTTGCTAATTATTGCAGGTATTAAAGACAAGGGGGTGAAGTCAGGCTCCTCCAGCTCTGGCCATCTGGTAGAGGAGTGTTGAGAAGCAAAGAAATGTTCTTAAACCCCCCCTTGTGGCCTCTGAGCACCTGAGTTCACTGTGAGCTTCCCAACTCCAGCTTTTCTGAGAGCAGAAAATACTTCACTGTCAAGAAGATAAAAGCAAAAAATCCCTGTACTGGTTTTGTAAGTAGGAGGAACATCAGGAATAATTTTGTATATAGCAATAACCTTATTTTATATATATTTCTAGTTAGGTTTGTCTTTATATATATATTTCTAGTTAGGTGTGTATCTACCTATGCAGGCAGGTTTTCAGGGCAGATGCTTTATTTCTTTTTACCAAAACTGCAGTCAGACACTCTCTCTGATTCTCACTGTGCTTATGGTTGGGCTGAACTCTAAGAAACCCAAAGAAATCAAATTATATTTGCTCTAGAGAAGCAGGGAGGGTGCCAGGGGTGGGATCTTCTGCTCAGTGATGTCTAGAGCTCAGTAATGCTGGCAGAGACTCACCCCCTCAACCTTTTCAGGATGTTTCATTAGGAGAGGGTTTATAACCCTGGGTCTGCATTGTATTTGTTCTGCTTTATGTTTCCTGGTGCTTTAAAGTTGTCTTATCCTATTTTGGTGTGTGTCCTGTATATATTCTCTTCCTGTGAGTGGGTTTTGTGTTTGATACCAGGGGAATTGTGTTTCAGTCTTCTGTATCATGAGCATATTTCTTTCTTGGGAGTTTTCCATATGGCTTTTCATGCTGGAAACAGGAGATTCCAGTAATTGCTGTGTCTATGTTCCTTTCAGGCCAGAAAGTGCTAATAACAGAAGACCTGGAAGATGTCACTGTGTTAGAAGGAGACTCTGCCATGTTCAAGTGCAGAATCTCTCCCGTAGACTATAGCAAAGTGCAGTGGTTTTTGGATAAAACCCCACTCCATACCAATGAACTCAATGAGATCCAGTCGCAGCCTGGGGGATATCACCTGCTAACGCTGAGAAAGCTCTCCCTGAAGGACTCGGGGGTCATTACATTTGAAGCTGGGGATAAGAAAACATCTGCCAGTTTGGTTGTGAAAGGTAAATCAATCATAAAAAACCACAGGAGAGGAAAGAAGGAGTACAGAGAAGTGGGGTTGATGTGGGTAGGTGGAAAAAAAAAAGGCCATGTCTGTGTTCAAGAATAGAATGAATTATACAGTGAAATTCCAGCTGGAGAATGAACATTCTGTAATCCTGGACAGCTCTGGGAGTGTTCATTGGATCTTAGGTGGGAATGTTCTGCTGCAGTGATGCCTTGTTCAGTGTTCCTCCAGTGAGCTGATAAGGTGGTGGTGAATGAGGAAAAATCAATTAATTCAGCCACAAACCAATGAGTTTTAAATGTGGTTTGCGTTGTTTGAAAGGCAACATTGCGTGTTTTGCTCTGTCATTTGTTGTTGACAGTGGATCGTTTTGTCTGGAAAAGTTAAAGTGAGTTAAAAGTGCAGCGAGGAAGTGAAATGAATGCCAAACAGCCCAAGAATGTGGGATTAAAGAGATGTTTTTCTTACTGGAAATGTAAATATTTCTCGTTGCCCAGAGATGTGAAACACACAGTCTCCTCCATGTCACATCCCAATCTCATTTTTCCACAACCACCACATCTATTTCAAAGAACTCTATTTTCTTTCTTTTTTCCAAATTTGGACATTTTCCCAAGCTACAGAAACGCATCAGAATTTTTATGTTTGTTTGTTTTTTTTCTAAGGAAAGTGGAAGGGTTTATTTGGAAAAGGTTAATGTGTGATGCTGTAATCCCACAACCAGGTTTTGCTCTCTTGATGGATTGGATTTTTAGGAATTAAAAAGAATTAAGCTGGGAGAGATAAGATCTGCCTTGGCCAATTCAGCTATTGGTGTGTAGCTTAGGATACTTCTATAAGCTGTGTAGAAAGACAGAGACTTCCAGAGGGCTCCTCTGTCCCAGTGGCCTATTTTGGATGTGACTCTCTGGTCTCTGGGCGTGTCTGTCACCTTCCAGTGGTCATAGAGACACCTTTAATGATCTCTCTGAGCTATCTGCCTGGTTTTTAGGGGACTTGTTCTGATGAGACCTGCTCTGCATGAGACTCCTGTGTTGCACCTCACTGCATTCAGAATTAACTTCTCCACGTTCAGGCAGAAGGTTCAAATTACTCAGTTTCCATGGGGTAAAAGCTCAGAAAAATATTGCCTCGGTCTTATTTGTATTTACTGGGAAGTGAGAGAGATCTTTTTGGTGTTCCTCAATGGGAATATTGCCTTCTCAGTTTCTCCCAGATGTCAGTGGGTACTTAAACAACTCTTTGTGGCTTTATAGTCACAAACACCAAATTAGCTGTTACCCACCTTGACCTGTAGTTTGATACAAATAATCCTGGATGCAAATCTCGTGGATTTCTTGTCATCTGAGCATTCACACCTCTTCTGAAACATCTCAGGTGGTTCCCAAGTGACTCTGGAGCAGCTGAAAGTAGTACAGTGATTACTGTCAACATTAAGAGCTTTTGGAGGGATAGTTTGGGTCCTAATTTGTCATCTAACACTGAGATCAAAGCAATAAGTTGAAATGATGAAAACAGGAGACTCCACTGAAAAGAAACCTCTTTGCACAGAGATGTTTTCATCAAGTTGTCCAGAACAGCACCCAGAGAGGTGAAAGAATCAAAACAGGAAAATCTTTCTTCTAACCTGGTTTTAGCTCTGTGAAAGTGAAGTGCCTGAGCTCTCTGAGAATCCTGGAATGGTTTGGGTTGGAAGGGACCTTAAAGATCATCTTGTCCCATCCCCCAAGGGGAGAGCAGTGGGTCAGCACAGGACAGTGGGTATTCCTGTAGGAGATCCACCCAGCCCAAGAGAAAATCCAGAGAAAGGATGAATCCCCTCCTGAATGTCCTGAAAGGGAACAAAACCAGTGAATGACACATGAGAGAAGAAACCTCGTGTTCTCCTCCCCTGGGCTAACAGAGCACAGCAAACTTGCCAAGTGCAGCTTCTCTGAGGGAATGGACTTGACTAAAATAATATTGAGTTGAAGCACCACCCCAAAAAAAGGAGTCTGTGAAAACCAAGGACCTTGATCTCCTGAAGTAATCTCCCAAAATTCACAGAAACTTAGTACAAGAATACCATCAGAACATCTTCTAATATGGATTTGGAATGATAAGAAAAAATAATTCCAAATAACCTTTAATCCATCTGCCTGAATCCCAGAATACAGAACATAAACTACATTGTTCCTGCCCTTGTTAATGAGCTCTCAGATGAAAATGGATGTTTGAATCCTCTGTTTCCAGTGCAAATGGATTCAAAAGTGGAAATTCACCCAGTTTCTGATGGCTCTCTCCAAGGAGGGAGCTCAAGCCCCCCCATTTGTCTGGGTAATTACTTTGGGCAGCCAAATCTATCACAGTGATGCCCCCAAGAGTGGGCTCAGGCAGGTCCCATCTTGCTCAATGGGACAAGGGGGGATAGTTTTAAACCAAAAGACGGTCAATTTAGATTAAAGAAAGAAGGTTTTTATAGTGAACACTCTAAGAGGTGCCCAGAGAGATGCTCCATCCCTGGAAACATTCAAGGCCAATTTGGATGGGGCTTGGAGCAACTTGATTGAGCTGAAGATGTCCCTGCTCTTTGCAGGAGGGTTGGAATAGATGACCTTTAAAGGTCCCTCCCAAGCCAAACTGTTCTATAATTCTATGATCTAAAGGGTTGTTATCTCAGTTTCTGTGAGTGAAATCACTTGTTCACCTGGGCAGGTTAGAGCAGGTACAGAAGGTTTTTAAGGGGCACAGGGCTGTGTTTAACCAGACCCTTGGGTGTCCTGTGTGGTGTTAGACACTTGGCTTGGGCTGGTCAGAAGCTGCACCTGGATTAGAGAAGTCAGTGTGAATAAAAAAGCATTTGGGTTGTTGGAAGGGTCAAGCTGAACCTCAGAGTGGCAGTATAAGCTGCTCACAGGACTTATCTAGAGGACCAAGAGACAAACCAACTTTAGGCTGAGGTTGCTGTGTGAGGAAAAAGAAGACCTTGATGATGCAATGAAGAAGAGGTGCTGGTTAATGGTCCCAGTTTTCTCTGGCTTTCTCTGCACAAGGATGTTCTCTCAATATCCATTATACACAGCAGAAAGACCTGTGTTGACTTCAGCAGGACCTGGATCTCTCCCATGGTGAACCATTTGCTGTTAGAAACCCTCCACATTTGTGGTGTTCCACTACAGCCCCGTTTTTCCCTTTGCAGAGAAGGGCGTGGGATTTAAACACGTGGATTCACATCAGCAGTATGAGTGAAGGAGCCAAGCCATAATGAAGTCTACAACAAACTGCACTGTTGGAGCTTTCCTTTATCTGCTGGGGTCACATCAGAACAGCAGAATGCAAAAACAGGACCAAAAAATCAGTGGTTGTGTGACATTCAGTGTCCCAAACTAGAGATAAAGGGGACCAGAAGAACAAGCTTTAGTTGTTCAACAGCCACAGGTCAAGTGCATCACAAATCAGTAGCTGGTTTGTGTATTCACAACACAGGAGAATTCAGGAAGACTTTTTTTATTTCATTATCTAAGGGGAGAACACTTCAGTTAAGGGGTTTTTTCCCCCAATAAATTCCTTCCCTGAACAAACTCAGCTCAAAGCCTTGAATCCCAAGCTGTGGCAGAGCCTGCCCAGGAGACTCCACAGGGATCTTGTCACCTGCCCCTTCTGTGTTTGCTTTGTGCTGGCTTTAAGTCTGTGTTCATGTTGGGTAAAAAAAATCCATTTTTGTAATGAGAAATCACTAGTGCTGCTCGTGCCAGAGAGTGCTTTGGCACTGCTGTGCCCTCCTTGTTGCGTGCGAGTTGTTTGATGGGTTTTGTGCCAGTGGTGCAGCTCTGAGCACCCATCTGTGGCACAGTTTGTGCCATTGCCAGCAGGGCAGCATCTGCCACTGATGTGGATAATGGAAACAGCCACAGCAGCAAAGTGCAGGCAGTGGTTAAAAGGAAAATAAACATATGGCTTCAATGGTTTTTGGTTTTCTTTTTTTTCCTGCTGTAAAGCGCTGGCAGCCAGATGTGAGACGTCAGAATCTGTTTACTCTTCGCCAGTGCTCCTCCATTCCTGGGGTTTTCTATCTCAAAACCAAAGTCTGATACAAAGGAAAAAAAAAGGGGGAAAATGATTTCCAGCCTCAGGTTTCCTTCACCATGTGATTTATTCTTTTTCAGAGCCACCGCTGCTTTTCAAGCAAGAGCTCCAAAATGAAGAGGCCAAAGAAGGCAAAGAGGTCAAGCTGAGCTGTGAGCTCAGCAAGCCTGGCACCCCAGTGACATGGCTGAAGGGGGACACTGTTCTCTGTGCCAGTGACAAGTATGAATTCAGGCAGCATGGCACTGTGGCAGAGCTCATTATCCGCGACATCCGATCAGTCGATGCTGGGCACTACACCTGCAGCACTGGGGACCTCAACACCACTGCCCTGCTCAAAGTCAAGGGTGGGTAGAGCTGCACACGTTGCTGCCCTTTCTTAATCAAGTGGTCTATTAAAAAATATAAATAAATCACAGAACATATCATTTTTATCTTTGTGGCAGTGTCACGTTCGATACGTAAAATTTAAAGGTAGTATTCCATACTTGTCATCATCTGTATGTATTTTATTCCTGTAATCTCAAATTCTGTGGTTGGGGTTTTGAATCTGTAACCTCCCACTGGGCTACAAACCATTAGGTGAAGTGCAGAGGGTTAATTTTCTATATGCTGTAATTCCTGACCTATCAGCTCCTTTACACGACTGTATTAGGACTGGAGTCAGAGCTGGAGCACAAGAAACAGAAATGCAGTCCCTGAAAAATTGCAGGTGGCCAAGTGATTAAAGTTTATACCTGCACTCTCCCTAAAACATCCCTTTAAAGGCTTTTAGATGCCATCTGCATTTCCCAGTATCCTTCTAACAACTGTAGTAACTTTAGCAGATTGTGCTGGAGCAGAAGGCAGGAGAGACAGAGGATATAATTGCTGTTTCAGAGCTCTGCAGGAACTCTGAAATGAATTAAACCCAAAACTTTGCCCATAATCCTTGGAATCCACAATGAGATGGCAACATCTGGGGGAGGGATTTATTCCTGCTCCCAAGCAGGCTCAACCTTGATGCCACGTGGCCAAGGGAGGGTCTGGGGCTGCCCTGCTCCTTTGGAAAAGGGCTGTTTGTAGGTGACAGCTCTCATGGGGACAGGTCAAGAGGGCATGTCCTAATCCCTGGTTCTGTGTTGTAGCTGTGCCTGTCCTTTTCAAACAAGCCCTGGAGAACACGGACACAGAAGAAGGGAGATCCGTCTCCTTACGCTGTGAACTCACCAAAGCTGATGCCACCGTGGTGTGGAAGAAGGGAGGAGCCACTCTCCAGGCAAGTGCCAAATATGAAATGAAGCAGAAGGGGACAGTGGCAGAGCTGGTGATTCATAATGCAGAGCCAGAAGATGCTGGAAGATACACCTGTGACACTGGAGACCAGCAGACCACAGCCCAAGTCAAAATCCATGGTAGGAACGAGACACCTGCTTGTGACCATTTGTTGTTGTTCTTGCCATGGTCCTGCTACCTCCTGCACACTATTTAATAGAGTTTGGAAAAATAGGGATCAGTGCAGGCAAAAAGGGTCTGTTACGTTCTCTGTTTGCTGGGTTGGGAACTTCATGCTAAAACATGTCAGTCGAATATACCTGATAACAAAATATCTTCTCTTCCCTAAGAAATGTCTCTTATGCTTTGGATAGAGGGGCCTGTCCAAGCTCTAAGGCAAGAGGTAAGAAGGACCTCAGCCACACCTTTTATTAATGAATATGAGGTTCTTTTCTCCACTTCCTCAGCAAGTTTTTACGTGTTCTGGGACCAGCAGAAGAGTCATTACTTGGGTATTCTAATTACTGGGAAATAATTGCTCTTTTTTAATTTGCTCCAAAACTCTTGGTGTGTTATTGCAAATACAAGTGGAGTCGTGGAAGGGCAGGTAGGTCGGAGCTTGTTGTCTGTGTGTGCCAAGGGAGTGTGTTTTGGCTTTGAGTCCTGCGTGGGGTCACCAGATGGTGGTGATGCTCCCCAAGTAAACTGAGAATGCTTCATTCCTCAGCTGTCTCTGTGCTCTTCAAGGAAGAGCTGAAGGCCGTGGAAGCTGTGGAAGGTGGGACCACCACCCTGCGCTGCCAGCTGAGCAGAGAGGCCCCCGTGGAGTGGAGGAAGGGGCAGACTCTTCTCCGGCCAAGTACCAAGTACAAGATGAGGCAGGAGGGCACAGTGGCTGAGCTGCTCATCCAGGATCTGGACCCAAAGGATGCTGGAGACTATTCGTGTCTAGTGGGGAACCAAAAAACCACAGCAGCCTTGTCAGTGAATGGTAAAAAGGCAGAAAGAACCTGGGAAACTCTGGAATGGTTTTGTCCACCTCCTCCTTCCTCCTCTGCTCTGTACATTCCCTCACCACAGCCACCTTTGTCCTCTTTCCACTGCTCTCACCCATCCACTTTTTCGTGTTGCTGTGTCCCTCCTGACCCCAGTCTTTGTCCTCAATCAGCTGTCATTATGCCCAGTGTTGGGTGTGTGTGTTGTGTTGTCTTCTTACCTTTCCTCAAGTGAAGGGCACTGTCCTGCACGTGTGTTTTTCCTGAATTAACCTGGAAACGTGAGATTCCTTGGGATTTTGTGTTAAGGAGGGTTTAATGACGAGAATGAGTTTGTCATTTGTGTGCACAAACCCAATCAAGGTCACGGGTTGATTCCCACAGAGCAATTTGCTCGAGAATTTCTTTTACCATCCGTGATAAAAAAGACAGGATGTGCTTAAGGCTAAAGGGTGTTGGAAAGAGGCTTGGATAGGCATGCAATAAATCACGACAGAGATCTGAGCGGAGTCTTGGGCTGCAACCCCTGTCCATTCTGCATCTCCCAGCCCTGCCAGTGCGTTTCAAAAAGGAGCTGAGGAACGAGGAGGCCACGGAGAGCGGGACGGCCACGCTGCAGTGCGAGCTGAGCCACCCCGGGGGCTCGGTGCAGTGGAGCAAGGATGGCAAAGTGCTGGAGCCAGGGGGGAAGTACAAGATGAGACGGGAAGGGCGTTTCGTCGAGCTGGTCATCCAGGACCTGGAGTTGGCAGATGCTGGGAGCTACACCTGCCTGTGTGGAGACCAGAAGAGCACGGCTGCTCTGAGAGTGAATGGTAACCCTTCTACACGTGTTTCTCTCTAAGCCCCCAAAAGCAGCTCGAATGGCAGCGTTTTTTTGGGCAGACAAAGTTTGGTCAGTGTATTTTCTTAGAGGTTTCAAGTTCTCTGTGGTGCCAAAGAGTCACCCTGCTAGGGAATACTCCCTTGTGCTCTTCTTGCCTTGAGACAGCACATTTACGTTGTGTATCATTTTCTTTAATTTGTCTCTCTCTCTTGTAGGAGGTTTTACCCCCCTTTCCACATTACACACCTAGAAATAGTGTGGTTTTGGTTAAATGTGTGCACTGAGCCCAGTAACTCACAGCACAGTCCACTTCATCTCACTGCAGTGCTGATTCCCTCTCTGTTGGTATTGCATCCTTCAGCCTTGCCCGTCCTCTTCCAAGAAGAACTGTCCAACAAGGAAGCCACAGAGGGGGAGGCAGTGACTTTGCACTGCAAGCTGAGCAAATCAGCCCCAGTGGAGTGGAGAAAGGGGAATGTGGCCCTCAAGCCGAGCGAGAAGTACAAAATAGAGCAGGAAGGTCCCTGTGTGGAGCTGAGGATCCAGGATTTGGGACTGGCAGACGCTGGGGATTACAGCTGTGTGTGTGGAGACCAACAGACTACGGCTGCCCTGGCAGTACATGGTAAAAAAGAGTGCCCAAGTGAACCTCTATAATTCCAAGACCTCTTCCTCTTCTTCTTCTTCTGCTTCCTCTCATCTCTGTGTATTTTCTCTCCTCCCATCTGCTGATTAATTTTCCTATCCTGTTTTCCTTCTCTCTCTCTCCTCCTCCTTTCACCTCACGTGCTGTTTGCCTTCCTGGGTGCTACATCCAAATGACAAGTGGAGTGCAGGTCCCCAGCTCAACACAACCTCCCTAGCCCAGAATAGCTGCTTGTTTAGAAGTTTTCCCACAGGAATTGACCTAAAAGTGGGAATAATATTTACTTTTTTCTGGCTTAGACTGTTACACTTGTTGCTCCTAAGAGGAACAAGTTTTCCTCCACGTGTGACGCCCCACAAGGATGATCTTAATGAAAAATAGACTTTTTTTTTAACGTTCCTGCTATTCTTTTACACGTTTTGGCTTAACTCTTAGAAGGAAATGCTTTTTCTCTGCAGAAAACAGGCAGTGTGTTTGTAGCTGCTCTGCTTTAAGGGGCTCTGTTTATAAAAATTCAGACATTGCCATGAATCAGGCACTTCTGCAGAAACTGCTGCTCTTCTCAAGGGAAACAAAATGCTCTGAGTCTCATTGAAATGTGGCCTCTTATTTTATGTCTTTGATTTGATGGTGTATAAAGGATAGAAGGCTTGGCAACTGCATTTGCAGATAGAATTGCTTTTAAAGAGCGTTTTAAAGCACAAGGGGAAAAAAATACAGTACAAATCAGACTGAATTTATCTTTTGAATTGTTAGAGATTGGAGCAAAATCCTGGAGGAACAAAATCCTGGAGGAGACCAGGAAAGTCTTGTGGTTTCAGGGAGATAAGAGAGTGATTAGATCTCGGGTCAGGCTTTCTCAGTGTTGATGCCATGTCCATATTGCATTTACTCTGCAGTCCTGCCTGCTCTTTTCACCAAAGAACTGACAGACAAAGAGGCCACTGAAGGTAAAAGTGTCTCCCTGCGCTGTGAGCTGAACAAGGCAGCTGCCAACGTGGAGTGGAAGAAGGGATTCAAGACCCTCAAGCCGAGTGACAAGTACAAAATGAACCGGGAAGGTGTCGCTGCCGAGCTCACCATCCAGAGCCTGGACCTGGCAGACACTGGGAATTATTCCTGTGTGTGTGGAGACCAGCAGACCATGGCAGTGTTAACAGTTCATGGTAAAGCAAACAAAACAAGGCTCACACCCAGAGGAACCACCCTGTTTCCTCTGCTCCCTTGGACATGTAGCTGGTCACAGTCCCACCTCCTTCTCCTGCCAGCCCTTTATCCCCAGCTCCATCAGCTGGGATGTGGCACGGGATGGGTATGGGGCAACCAGGGTGGCTGCCACTGTTTTCATTAGGATCTATCCTTTGGCTTTGCCCTTGAATATTCCTTTAAAATTTGGCTCCTTGTTACACTCCAGCCCAAAAATAATTGCCTCAAAGGGATTAGGACTTAGGGATTTTAAGGTTTCATGACATTCCAAAAGGTGAGGTTATTCCATGGAATCTTACACTCCATCCCTGAGACAGCAAGGTGATTTGATCCTGATATTGCATTCAGTCGGTGTCCTGTGGAAAAGCCCAGACCTTCTGAGGGTTGACCATTCTCAGGGAGAACTTTGATTTTCACTGGACCTGACATCTTTGAAAGGGTATGTCAGTTCAGGTGAAAATGCTCGTTTTCCCACCATGTATTGAAATGAACAATTTCATTTCAAACTGACATTTAGAATGAAACTCCAGGGTTTCATTTATTTTTTCTTTTACATGTAAAATGTCTCTTTGTTTGCTCAAGGGTGTGAAAACACAGCAAGCATCCTCCCCTTATGGTTTAAAAAGTCATATAAGAAAATCATCTTTTTTCCCCCGAAATTTCAAGTTATTCTTTTTGCTTGAAATTTCACAGGAAAAAGAATGTTTTTCTCCTTCTATTTGTATTGATTTGTGACTCTAAGTACATGTTAAATACCTCTGTGGGTTCCTGTACCCATTAAATCCTTTCCTGATGGTGATGACATTTCTTTCCCAACGCTGATTCATGGAGACTCTTGAGAATCTCTGCTCTTGTGTTACTAAATCAGTTCAAGATAAGAGGGAAAAGGAAACTTAAGCATAACTTAAACTCTTTGGGGAGTTGCATCTCACTGCTCATATTGCTGTCCTTCAGCTCTGCCAGCATTTTTCAAAGAAGGGTTGAAGAACAGAGAGGCCACAGATGGTGGAACAGCCACCCTGCGCTGCGAGCTAAGCAAGGTCGGGGTCCCCGTGGAGTGGAGAAAAGGGGGCAAGACACTCAGACCCAGCGAAAAGTACAGGATGAGACAAGAAGATACGGCTGCAGAGCTGCTGATCCGAGACCTGGAGGTGGAGGACACAGGAGAGTACACCTGTGTGTGTGGAGAGCAGAAGACCTCGGCTGTCTTGACAGTCCATGGTAAAAAAGCCCTTCCCAGTTGTGATAGCAGTGTGCTGTGGGCATCATCCATGGTAGGACCCTTCTCAGGTGTGATAGCAGTGTGCTGTGGGCATCATCCATGGTAGAACCCTTCTCAGGTGTGATAGCAGTGTGCTGTGGGCATCATCCATGGTAGGACCCTTCTCAGGTGTGATAGCAGTGTGCTGTGGGCATCATCCATGGTAGGACCCTTCTCAGGTGTGATAGCAGTGTCCTGAGGGCACCCATGATACAAAAGCCCTTCTCAGGTGTGATAGCATTGTCCCAAGGACATCATCCATGGTAGAACACTTCTCAGGTGTGATAGCAGTGTCCTGAGGACATCATCCATGGTAAAAAAGCCCTTCTCAGGTGTGACAGCAGTGTCCTGAGGATGTCATCCATGGTAGAACCCTTCTCAGGTGTGACAGCAGTGTCCTGAGGACATCATCCATGGTAGAACCCTTCTCAGGTGTGACAGCAGTGTCCTGAGGACATCATCCATGGTACAAAAGCCCTTCTCAGGTGTGACAGCAGTGTCCTGAGGACACCCATGATACAAAAGCCCTTCTCAGGTGTGACAGCAGTGTCCCATGGACACCCATGGTAGAACCCTTCTCAGGTGTGACAGCAGTGTCCTGTGGACACCCATAGTAGGACCATTCTCAGGTGTGATAGCAGTGTCCTGAGGACACCCATGGTACAAAAGCCCTTCTCAGGTGTGACAGCAGTGTCCCAAGGACATCCCTTTTCTCTTTCTCTTTCCCCACTTGCTCTGGTGTTTTGATTCTGCAGTGTTTCCTGCCAGTATTTTCTCCCCTCTCCCACTCTGTCAGTTTGAAACTGATGGCTTTATAGCAGAATAGAGAAAAATTGGGAGAATTTCTCATCTTGAGCACCTGCCTGTGAGGCCAAGAGTGAGCAGGGCTGTTTGCAGAGGGTTTGCCATCATGTCCCACTGACATAGTCAATTTTCCTGCTTAACCTGAAGGAAAGTTCTTTAACCAGGAATGGGTGACTGTCCTCCCCTTTGGCAGGACTGAGGTACATCCTGCTGAGGATAAATTAAATAAACCCCCACCCCATGGCATTATCCTGCAGGTCCTGACTTAGGGAGCAGTGGGACAGGTTTTGTTCCTGTCTCTTCTGTGGTGGACAGAGCTGAGCTCTGGTTGCCCCTCCAGAAGAAGGAGTTCATGTGCAATCCAATAGATGAAAGACCAGGTTTTATTTGAGATATATCTTAAGGGATAAGATGGTTCTAAAGACAGGAGAAAAACTGTGGAGTCAGAACTCTTCTCCTAGATTTTCTGCACACTTCTGCTTCCTCTTCTTTCTCCCACCTGGAGGTTATTTCTGTTCCTCCCCTCCTCTGACCCAGCACTTCCATCCCTGTGCAAGTCTCTTCCTTTTTACTTTAGTAGAACATCACAAAGCAACTTGTTGAATGCTGCTCAAAACCTCCCCTGTATTCCTGGTGTTCGAACCATTTATGTCCTTGCAAATTGTGCCTTCAAGGTGCACCTGAAGTTATATTGCTAATGTATTTCCTGAACCAAACAGGTATATTATGGCACCAGGGAAAGGGAGGGATCTCCAGATGGCAGTGCTGTCACCTGGATCGATGACTTTTGATCAAAATGCATACATGATAGATGATTTCAGGCTGCAATAGGCAGAGAGGACTAATGGAATCATCTGAGCATGCTGATAAGGCGATGTCAGAGGCAGATCATGGTGGCCCTGTAAGATCCTGCAGTATTTTCTCAATAGTTGCAGTTTTCCAGCCCAAATGATCTGTTTTCCTGTCAGAGTGAAGGACCAGGACCTAGTTCTGAGTTTCCCAAGGCGTGGCTGGTTGGTTTTGATGCCCTCTCTGTTTATGTCACACCCCATAGCTTTGCCTGCCCAGTTCAAAAGAGCCCTTGGCCATGTGGAAGCCCAGGAGAGCAGGGCGGCTGTTCTGCAGTGTGAGCTCACCAAACCCGCCCCGGTGCAGTGGAAGAAGGGCCACGAGGTGCTCCAGCCCAGTGAGAAGTACAGGATGAGGCTGAAGGACACCATTGCTGAGCTGACAATCCAGAGCCTGGAGGAGCAGGATGCAGGAGATTACACGTGTGTGTGTGGAGACAGGACGAGCACGGCTTCCCTGAGAGTGCATGGTAAAATAGCTGGCTTTGAGAGGAATCCTCTGCCTTGGCATCTCTGACCTCGTGGGGCGTCACAGGCTGGTCTTGATCCCATCTCTTAGTTTAAATTGTCGTGACAGCTGTGCCAAGCACTGGGAAGATCTTCCACTGAAAGTCCTTCCCTTGGGACTGATAAAGAGCATCACAGGGTCTCTTCAGTCCCTGCTCTTCCCTGTCAGTGAATCTGGAAATGGGTAGTGAAGGGCTTGATGAAGTCATAGGTAGCACTTGGAATATTTCCACTGAATAATGTCTTTAGGGCACATATCACTGGGATTTCACTTGTTTTTCTTGAATGGAGTCGAGAAGTTATGAAAACATTGCAGCCTGTAATTTTAAAAGGCAGTGTGTTCATTTTAATCCTTAATCTTGAAATCTTGGGGTCAGCTTTCTGTTGTTTTATCTTAAATTCCCTTTAAAACATGCCTGCAAATACTGAAATTATAGTTGTGCAGCACTGATTTCCAAAGCAGTGAGAGCTGAGAAGCTGAGACTGGGGTGGTCCTCCATTTCATGCCATGGACCACACCATAAAAAACCCCTCTGACTCATGAATGAGGTGTTTTCCAGCTGTCCAAAGCCACTCTTTTATGATTCTTGGATTATTTCTTAATCAACACTGATTTCCAAATCAATCTGACGTGTTGCAAAGCACAAGGCAGGGATGTGCCTGAAGTAATCCTTTGCCTCTCAGGTCCTGTGCATTCCAAATCTTTATAGATGAGAGGGTTTTAAGGCAGCAGAGCTGTCAAAGCAGAGTTTCCCCTCAATTTTAAAGCTCTCTCTCTTCACTGTGACCTTCAGCCCTCCCTCCACGTTTTAAAAAGGAGCTGAAGAACGTGGAATGCACAGAAAAAGGCACGGCCACTTTGAGCTGCGAACTCACCAAGCCTGGAGCTGCCGTGGGCTGGAGGAAGGGACACACAGCCCTGGGGACAAGTGACAAGTTCACCATGAGACAGGAGGGCACGATGGCTGAGCTGCTGATCCGTGATTTGGAGCTGGCAGATGCTGGAGATTACACGTGCTGCTGTGGAGAGCAGAGAACCACGGCTGTGCTGAGAGTGAATGGTAAAAAAAAGGAAAAAAAAGGGGAATATTTAACAAATTCGAGGTGTTATTTTTCAAAGAGATATTTTTTAAGAGCTTGGTAGTGCCAGCTTTGAAACTGCAGCCCCATTTGTGATGATTTTAGCAGGCACAGGTCAGCTATTCATGGCAAAAAAGTTGAGATATTCCTCTTGATGCTGACTCATGTCTTTGATGCTCAGATTCAGCAGGAGGTGCTGAGAAGTGAAAAGTCATATTATTGTGGTATTGGTTGTAAAGATGTTGCGGTCCCGAAGTTGAGATATTTTTGGTACAGTTGTCAGTGTTTCAGAATAATTTTGGGGTCAAGTTCTGCCTGACCCCACTGTTTGAGGAGATACAGAATTCACAGAGTGGTTTATGTTGAAAGGGACTTTTAAAGGTCCCTCGTGGTGTCAAGGAAAAGAGAAATTGATGCCTCAGGTATAGTTTTGTTTATAAACTTTTAAAGTAATTATTTTGATTTAAATAGGTTTTAAACCCCCCTTGTTAGGCTTTATTTTCCATTCTGGCAGGCCATACTCACAGTAAGGTGGGGCTCAGTCTTGCAGAGCTGGAGAAGTTGAGAGTGATGTGGTTCTTTATATCATGCCATGAGTTTTACCATAAAAAAACTCCCATTTTTATGAATAAGGTGTTTCCCTGCTCTCCAAAGCCACTCTTTTATGGTTCCCAGAGGGGTTCATCAGTCCTGCTTGGTTAGGAAAGGCTTTGCCTGCCCATGTGGTTGACAGACCACAGCTAAGAGGTTTCTTGAAGGGCTACCATGGTCACATACTGTGCTCATTTTGAACTCCTCAGCCTTGCCCGTGCGCTTCGAGAGAGAGATGATGAATGAAGAAGCCACAGAAGGTGGGACAGCCACCCTCCAGTGTGAACTGTCTCGACCTGCCCCTGTGGAGTGGAAAAAGAAGCACAAGGTGCTCAAAGCCAGTGAGAAATACACTCTGAGGCAGGAGGGCACCAGGGCCGAGCTGCTGATCCACGCTTTGGAAGCCAAGGATGCTGGGGAATACTCCTGTGTGTGTGGGGAGGAGAAGACAACTGCAGCACTCACAGTGCAGGGTAAAGGGGGGAGTTCTGTGTGTTGTTTCTCCCTCCTCCTCCTCTGGAAGCCTCAGTACTGACACACTCTGAGTCTTTCCTCTAATCTTGCCGTCATTAATTCTGTGGGGAACGGGTTTTCCTGGTTTTGTTGTGATTTGTAGCTAATTCTAACTCGAGTTGCAGTTCCTTGGATTGCACTAATGTTTGCCCTGTTTTCTTCTCCCTGCTCTTGGTGGTGCACCACACCAAAGGCTGAGGATGTCACACACTTGCTATATTTATTCTGTTTTTACTCCCTTTTGGTTTGAGCCTCGAGAAGTGGAGCAGCACCTTCTTTAAAAGGATGATTAGATTGCAAGCTCTGGCAGGATTTGAGGAATAATTTTAAATAACACAAACAAAACTCAGTTCAGTGCAATTTTTCTATATAACTCTGGCCAAGGATAATGTAGATCTGTGTTTAGATTTTGTGTTGCACAACAGTCAGCATTATAATAGGAGAATAATTTGCAGTCCTCGCTCAGATTCCTCTGCAGCTTCCCTTGGAAGAAGGGGAAACTTTATTTCCACTCTTAACTCAGGACAGTCAGAAGTATTTTCAACCTCTTTCTCACCTGGAAATTCAGTAGGTCTGAACTCAGGGAGTTGATTTCTTTGCTTTGCTGCCCAGACCTTTGTCTCTTTGTATTTGCCAATAAAACAAGGATGGCTTCAGTCTTCAACTTCCAATTTAGCCATGGAAAATAGAATTGGACTCCTACAGGCCACTTAGTCCCTCCTTGAGCCCCAGGTCACCATCAGGACTGCCAGAAAGTTGTTCTTAATTTCAACAGAAGTCTTTATTGAGCTGTCTTAAGTCATTATTTCTTGCTCCAAATTCTACAGAATTATTTAAGTATTTCCTTTGTGTCTCCCTTCTGTCTTCTCTTTTCTGGACTTGAGAACTTTGAATCCTCTTACTCTTCCTTCATAGGTCTTGTTTGCTGGGTTTCAGCCCCTCTTTGTTGCTTTCTTGAACCTCTTCAGTTAATCCCCATCTTTCTGGAAGGGTTGTGGCCAAAAGCAGAACTCCAGTCCTGCATCTGAGGCTTTGTCAGGTGGGAGCAGGATGGAAGGACTTCATGTGCCTTGCCTGGGACACTCCATTTTACACATCCCAGTTGTGGTGATTCCTTTATTCACATCAGAGTTGCCTTTTTCAGCTTGCAAATCCCAAACCCCTCTGTGCAGATCTGCTGCCTCTTGCTCTCCATCTTGTATTTGTGTTCTTGACCAGTCCTAAATAAGGTGTTTTCCACCTGCTCTCACTGAATTGCAACCTGTTTTTCCCCTGCTACTTCACTGAGGTTTTCTGTATCTTAATCCACTTGAACAAAGTGCTTTTGCCTTCTCTTCTTTCCCCACCTTGGGCTCATCTGCAAAATTGATGACAAGTCTGCATTTCATTGTCCAAGTCACTGAATAAAATGCTGAATACTCTGGATCCCAGAGCACTGAGGAACCCAACTCATTCTTTCAATGTGAGTGTGAATCACAGTTGAATATTCTTTGACTGTGGTTTTTAAATTAGTAGCACATTCCTTCTGTAGTCCCACCTACATCTTGTTAAAAGTAAGAACTTGATTAAAATAATAATAATGTGCAGCATGTTCTGTGCCTTTCTGCCAGTGAAGCTTGAGCTGTGTCAGGACAAAATCACACTGGTCCACTCCTTCAGGGAGAGAAAAGCAAACCCAAATTTTTTTCAGAGGGTTAGTTTAAGCTGACATGGCCCTAATTCTCCCTCCTCCCTCTTGTTCAAGACAGGCACTATGAATGGGATACATCTTGTAGGTCAAGACTGGTGGCTCTTCCTAAATTCCCATTTTTCTCAAAGGAGATCCAGTCAACACAGTCCATGGAAGTCAGAGAGACATCCAGTTCACCTTGGAGCAGACATTTGGTGAGCAGATACTTCTGTTGGCTCCACTGGATCTTCCTTGTCTGTCCAGGAGTTTGGATTCTAAATGTGTATGCTTCAATCTGGGACACCTTTTCCACCTCTTAGTTTCTATTTTTTCCCCCATATTTGTGGAATGTCACCCATTCTCTTTGATTTCTCCAGGCTAACTATTAATGTCTGATATTCATTGATCCTGTACCTTCCATGACAAACTTCATCACACCAAAGTGCTCTAAGAATAGTCAGATTATATAAATATTCTTTAATAATTTTTTTTTTCATCCTAGCCAGAATTCCTTCACTATCCTTGACTTTGAATATTAAAGAAAAAGGAATTAAACACTTCAGCTTTCCCATGTCACTCCCCATTGACTTCACTCCTGAAAGAGGGGCAGACCACCATGGTTTAGTGGTGGCCTTGGCAGTGCTGGCTCAATGGTTGGACTCGCTGACCTTGGAGGGCTTTTCCAAACTAACCAATTCTCTGATTCCATGATACCACTGTCATTGTGCAGATTCCCTTTAGCCCCTCTTTCATATTGGTCTCTTTGTCCATGTGGTGACAGAGATCAGGGATGGGGAATGCCCTTGACCTTCTTGAGACAGAGAGGGAACCTGCCCTTTCTGGGTTTGCCTCTACACTCTGTAGTATTTCTTTTGCACTCACCTAAACCTCCTATATTTTATAGTCCCTCTTGAGTTTTGGGACTTTGAGGAGCTTGTGACTTAGGCAGGCTCTTCCTGATGATCTTTGGAGTGAAGTAATCTCTGTCATTTGCTCTTAATATTGTTTCTTTGAGAAGTTTTCCAGTGTCTTATCCTTTAAGTTGACATCTGCATGATCAGAATAACAATTCTCAAATTATTGCTGCTTGTTTTCTTGTTACCCACCAGATTTTCTTTTGTTCTTCTCCATCACTCCTCACCCTGAAATCTTTGAGCTCTCCTGCCTTATAATCAGTGTCTGCCCAATTATCTTCCACGTCCTTATTCTCAGGTGTTTATTTCTTGCAGGTCAGAGAATGAGTTGGAGATCCTCCCCTCCTGTTCTTCATATCTATTCTATATCCAAATGTGGTTTCCACCCCATTCCCAACCTACCACTCCCAGGGTCCATATTGACATGTTACCATCCAGTCTTACACTGAGAATGGGTCTTTTTGTTGTTCCTGAGGGCATGGGGTGTTTGGAAGCACCTCAACTTCTTGGTTTGAGGATTATGGCACATTTCCACAGTGGAGACATCATCCTTCTCTCTTTTCTCTTGCACTTTGAGGAGACCTCTCTGATTCTACTCTTCATCTCATTCTCACTCTGGTTTGGTCTGCAGGTGTCCTTTACATGCCAATGAAAACCTCTTCATTTTTTTCATTTAACTTTTTATCCCTGGCCATGGTTTAACCTTCTGAATGAATTTTCCAGGCTGAAAGTTGCAGTTTTGGCCATACACGAAGTTCTCCCATTCCTGCTGTTTATTCTCCATCCATCTCTAAACCAGTGAGCCAATTTACTTAAAAAAAAATCTAAATTACAAGACCCCTTTTTTTGCCTGTGATTCAAATTAACATCCTCCTTCTGTGAGATGATCCTCACGTCAACAGCTAGGCATGGAGAGGTGTTGGTGATCGTCGGGTTCGTTTGGTTTGATGGCCAAGAACTGCTTGTGATGGAAACATTTGCTGCTCTGTTCCTCAGCCCTCCCTGCCCTCTTCAGAGAAGAATTAAGAGATGAGGAAGGTGAGGAAGGCCAAGCTGTGACTCTACGCTGTGAGCTGACCAAGCCTGCCCCGGTGGAGTGGAGAAAGGGACACACAGTGCTCAGGCCCAGTGAGAAATACAAACTGAGGCAGAAGGATGTCACTGCAGAGCTGGTGATCCAGAACCTGGCTGAGAGTGATGCTGGGGCTTACACCTGTGTGTGTGGGGACAAGGAGTCCACAGCCTCCTTGGCAGTACACGGTAATACCCAGTTCCAGTGGGGTGGCCTTGCTATTTTATGGAGTTTATGCTTTGAATTAATTTTGTCACCATGTTCATCCTTATCTGTGCATGGTTTGGATGAGTCTGACTTTGTATGGAGTCACTACGAGGGTTGATTGTGTGATTTAAGGGTCAAACCTCCACCAATTCTATCTACAAAGTGGTTTTAGGATCCCTAAAGCAGATGTGAGATCAAGCTGGATGGACACACATTTTTGTCACCATGTTCATCCTTATCTGTGCATAGTTTGGATGAGTCTGTCTTCGCATGGAGTCACCACGAGGGTTGATTGTGTGATTTAAGGGTCAAACCTCCACCAATTCTATACACAAAGTGGTTTTAGGATCCCTAAAGTGGATGTGAGATCAAGCCTGGAGACAGCTCCCCACTGATGGCCTCGCCTTTGCTTTGATGCTGAAGATCTGGGAAATGAGAAAAACTAAGACACTTTGTGGTTTTAGCAGCAAAAGGTGTTTATTTGGGCAGTGCTGGACAAACTAACCCTTTTATACAAAATGAGCCATTTTATACGTTTCAATACATGATTGCAACATACAATTTTACATATTAATAAGATTACAATATCTGACCATACGTATAAATGATTGGGTGGAGTTTGGGCAGAGCCTTCCAGAATCTTCTTTTGGCATCAGGATGAGGTGGTCATTGCTGGTCTTCAGTCTCTCTCTGGGGGTCTTTAACTCCTCTTCCTCATTCTGACCTCTTCAGCTTTCTTTGCTCATGACCTAGGCACTGAAGCTTACAGAAACTGCTGCCTTAAGGCCACTTTGCTCTGTTCCAATGTCTACATCATCCCAATTAATGATCACTGGGTTAGTTGTATGAAGCTCTCTAAGACCAGGCCCAGGGAGTTGAACAGAACACACCCCCATGTTCCCTCAGCAACCCAAGCAGAGCAGGTGTTGGGCAGTTTTTATGAATCCAGGTCACCCCTTGAAGGTTTATCCTCATTTCAGCTCTCTGTAAGGTCTGGTTGTACCCAGGCTGCTTTTCTCCTCCTGTCTGATGGTTTGTCCACTGTCCCAGAATTAAAACCTCCCACCCTACAGTGTTCTCCACCTCTGTACCACCCCATCCCTCCTGTCACCCACGTGCCACTTTTAATGTTCCGTGTCCATTTTGTGACCTTCAGCCCTTCCAGCACTTTTCAAAGAGGACCTGAAGGACCTGCAAGCCACGGAAAGCCAAACAGCCACTCTGCGCTGTGAGCTGACCAAAGCTGCAGCTGTGTCCTGGAAGAAAGGCAACAAAACCCTCAGGGCAGGTGAAAAATACACCATGAGGCAGGAGGGTGCCCTTGCTGAGCTGGAAATCCACGAGCTGGAGCTGCAGGATGCAGGAGATTACACCTGTGAGTGTGGAGAGCAGCACACCACGGCAACTCTGATGGTGAATGGTAAATGCAGATGACTGCCCATGTTTTGTTCCTCTGACCCATCCTGTTGGCTCTGTGGAGTGTCCACCTCTCAGCTTCTCCCAGGGAATTAATTTGTGCCCAGGGAAGGAGAACTTCTTGTTCTGACATCCTTGGAAAGGAAGCTGAGGCTTTGACTTGTCTCTCCGTGCAAAACTCGGTGCTGCACCTGGGAAATGCTCCTGGTAGAGCAGCTCAGGTGTCCTGTCCCTGTGATAAATCCTTTAGATTCCGCCTTGGATCCATCCAAGCTGTTGTACTTGGAGCTGCCAGCTCAGCACCTCTTGCCTTCCTGGATTAGGAATAACAATAGCAATAACCTCCAACCCTTTGATGTGCCCAGATTTGAACTCTGTGCTGCTGATGGCTTAGTTTAAATAGTTTAAATACACTCTTAACTTTCCATCCCCAGCCTTGCCAGTGCTTTTCAAGGAAGGCTTGAAGAATGAAGAAGTCCAAGAGGGAGCATCAGTCACTCTGAGGTGTGAATTAACCAAAGAAGCTCCAGTGGAGTGGAAACTGGGGCCCAAAGTGCTCGAAGCAAGTGACAAATATGAAATGAGACAGTCTGGCACCACTGCAGAGCTGGCCATTCGTGGCCTGGAAGTAAAAGATGCTGGAGATTACACCTGTGTGTGTGGTGACCAGGAGACAACAGCAACCTTAACAGTTCATGGTAAAAAGGCCTTGTTAAAATTGATTAGTACCTCTAGACATAGACACCATTCTGAACCCTCTTCAAAGCTTGGCTTTGGTTTTGTCCCTTTCTCTTCATTCTATTTATAACTCATTTTTTGCTGAGAGAGAGTTACTCATGGTGAATTTTTGGGTCACTGTTAATCTGTCCTTTAAAAGGAGAAAATAAGGTGTTTCTTTCTATCCAAGTCACCTTTTCTTGGATATTTACGTTTTCCATCTCCAACCCCATGGTCCACTTCAGTCAACGGGTTTGGTCTGTCATGCCCTCTGCTCTCCAGGAACGGGACAAAGGAGAAGTGAGGGTTGAATAAACCAACCCACAAACAAATCCTCATGTGAATAACCTCATTTCCATTCTTCTCTCATGGATGAATGTCCATTTTAATGGAGTAACAGTGCTAGGCTTTGAGGAACATGGGCAGAGATCCAGTTCTGTTCCCTCCAGATTTTTCCCAAACAGGGATCTGGCCTTTCCTGAGACATGGACTTTTCCAGAGGCATTTGGAATGTGCTGTTTATATTCTGTACCCATCTCACAAGGCACTTTGTGGGAAAAATGTTAATAATTATTTTTTTCTGAGGGGTGATTCTTATAGTTCGTTCTGTCTTTGGGTTATGATTTCCAAAATGGGAAATAGTAAGACCCTGAAATCCTTATTGTATGTAATGGCTCTTAAAACTGGGAGTAGTTTTATTTTGGAATCTGTGACATTTTCATAAAAACAAACCAGAAAATAACAATACCAGCCTTCAAGAAATGATGCTTGTGTGGGTAAAATAGTCCTGTATCCAGCAGTGTTATTTGTGAGTGCTGCTCATCTGAGATCTGGGTCTTTCTGCCTTGTTCTTTCATTATAAATAACAACAGACACCCAGGGGACTGTCCTTTAGGGTGAGGGAAGTCACATCACACTTGAAAAATGGTGCTTTTGGAGTTCCTAAACTTGGTTATGACTAAGCATGTCTATAATAGACTGGGGGGGGAAAAAAACCAAGCATGAGGGGAAATAATCTCTAGCATGAAAAAGAAATTGGGGGGTTCATTCTGGTTTTCTGATGACCATTTGTCCATTGCATCCTTCAGCTCTGCCCCCACTCTTTAAGGAAGAGCTCCAGGACGTGGAAGCAGAAGAAGGTGGAGAAGTCACCCTGCACTGTGAGCTCACCAAGGCTGCTCCAGTGGAGTGGTGGAAGGAGCAGAGGATTCTCAGAGCAAGTGAGAAGTACAGAATGAGGCAGGAAGGGACCAAGGCAGAGCTGGTGGTTCAGGAGCTAGCTGAGGAGGATGCAGGAGGCTACACCTGTGTGTGTGGGGAGCACCAGACTACAGCTGTCTTGACAGTCCAGGGTAAAGCCATCCTGACCTCCTGTTTCCTGCCTGGAAACCTCTGTCCTCTGCCAAAACTGTCCAGTTTTCCACATCTCCCTGTTCTACCTTATTAACTGAAGTTCCATCGACAATGTTTCCTGTCCCTCCTCACTGCAGGCTCTCCAAACTGTGCCATCCTCTTGTCTTTTCCTTTCCTTAAAATCATGCCTGCTGTCCCTTCATCTTTCCGTCCTACCATTCCTTTCCTAACATATAAACCCACTCTTCTCTGGTCTTTTCTTTTCTTTTCCTGCATTTATTCTCTAAATCACAAATCTGTTTATTCCTTGCCATTCCTTTCTGGTTTTCTCACTGCTGACCATTTTAATATGGGGGAAAAGAAGAAGTATGAGGTTGTTGTAATTTCTTCATGTCCTGAGTTGTGTTTATGTTGGAGTTTGTGCCCATGATCTTTGTCCCAATGCACAGAGATAGATTTCCACTGGGAGGCTGATGTTCTGAGGCTGTAGATTTCCTTCTGGTCTTTGTTGGAAGAGCCAGTTGCTGTGCAAACAAAACTGGTGTTTCAGCTTAATAGCACTGGATATAGGCCAAATTTGGCTAAACCTGGGTGTTTCAACTTAGTCTCCCTGCTGTAGGCTCTAAGTTTGAGATCTGAGATATCCAACCTCATCAGACAGGTGGAATGTCCCATTATCCCACCTAGGGAATAGAGGGACACATGGGAAGGTCACCACATTTATTTCAAGGGCACAACTGTTAAAGGGGGAAAACATGTTCTGAGACAAGAACACAGGCTGGGATTCAGCACCTGGAGATTTTCTTTGGGGTCAAGAAGAATCTGTGAGTCCTGGATGAACCTTTTCAAGGATAGCTCAAGGAAGAAGGAATGAGGATGAGTAAGGAGCCGTGCCAACACTCAGAGTGCAGTAGAACAGCTCAATAAACAGGAAAAGAGACTACAAAGGCATGAAGTTTGGGGAAGACACCAACTAAGAAGGTCAGAGATGATATTCTTGGTTTTTTCTTACATGGGAACTGTTGGGAATTCAGGTACAGATCTCTTGAGGACAGTGTGATTTTGCTAGTAGGAAGCCAGCATAGACCCAAAAGGATTAGGATGTGTATTCCCACTAGGATGTCCTCATTTCTTCTCCCTCTCTTTGTTGCTGATGCTCACCCTTCCATAACCATCACAACTTCCCCCTGTCATTTCCTCACCCATCCCTGGGGACATCCTCACTTTGTAATACCTTTTACCTGCATCCTTCAGCTGTGCCTCCGTTTTTCCAAGAAGAAATGACCAGCAAGGAAGGAGTAGAAGGTGGAACAGCCACTTTTCACTGTGAGCTCAGCAAGGCATCTGCCCCTGTGCAGTGGAAGAAGGGCCACCATGTCCTCACCTCAGACAGCAAGCACAGCATGAGGCAGGAGGGCCGTGTTGTGGAGCTGGTGGTGCATGACTTAGCCTTGGATGACACTGGAGATTATACCTGTGTGTGTGGAGACAAGAGCACCACAGCTACCTTAACAGTGCATGGTAAAGTAATCCTTGGGATGCTCCTCCAAACCTTAGAGCTGCCCAAGCCTCTGTTGCTGTGGCCTGTTCCCATTCCCTTTCTGCTTGTTTTGGCCTTTTGTGTCCCTTTGGACTCTGTGTGCCTCCTCCTTATGGTAGAACCAGGATAAGAGTTCCCTGTTGGTGTTTTCCCCCCTCAGCTGTGTTGGTTCCTCTGCCTGCCCTTGTCCTGCTGCAGCACCCAGGGAAGCTGGGGGAGATTTCCCATTGCATTCCCCTGCCCCAAATCAAGGGTGGGTGTTTCCCCATCCGTCCTCTCCTGCAGGACTGTTGCTCTGTCAGGAATATTCACACTCTCTGTGGTGCCCTTTTACTCTTCAGCGCTGCCCCCAGAATTCAAAAGGGACCTGGAGGACCTCGAGGCTGTAGAAGATGGCACGGCTGCTCTGCACTGTGAGCTGACTAAACCTGCTGTGGTGGAGTGGAGGAAAGGGCAGGAGGTGCTCGAGGCAGGCAGCAAATACCAAATGAGCCAAGATGGTGCCATTGCAAAGCTGGTTATCCAGGAGCTGCACGTGGAGGATGCTGGAGATTACACCTGTGTGTGTGGACCTCAGCAGACAACTGCCACGCTGACAGTCAAGGGTAAAAATAGAGGATAAAAACTACAAGGTTTTTTCTGAAAATTAAAATTAAAAACTGGGGTTTGACGTTGCTTAAGGACAAGACCTGTTTGCAGGTCGTGAGATGGGCAGGTGGTTTGTACAGCCTCCAGGATAGGTAGAAAATGGGAATTCCAATGGAAAACAGAGCATTTTTTTCAGCATGTTGCTGTCAGGATAATTGTAATCTCTCCTGCAAGTGGCCTGCCTTAGGAGGGACCTGAACTCTTAAAATTCCCTGCCTTAAGATGGAGTCTGAACTCTTGCAATTTCTTCCTTAAGAGGGAATCCGTTCTCTTAAAATTCCCTGCTTTATGAGGAATCTCTACTCTTAAAATTCCCTGCCTTAGGAGGGAATCTCCATTCCTGCAATTCCCTGCCTTAAGAGGAAATCTGCACTCTTAAAATTCCCTGCCTTAAGGAGGAGTCTGAACTCTTAGAAATCCCTGCAGATCTTCAGAACACCTTCAGTGATCAGGGCAACACGTTGGCTGCTTTTATAGTAGGAAAATGATGGTGCCATTTCTAGAACCAAAATCAGAATAAGCTTCTATGTATTCCATGGCAAAAGAACTTCTTGAAATCCATTTCTTCTTGTCCTGCAGACAATCCTGTTACTTCTCTGGTGGTTCTTGCAGCATCTGGAGTGATTAATGGGCATCAAAGCAATTAAATATTAGAATCATAGAATGGCTGGAGTTGGAAGGGACCTTAAATATCATCTCATTCCAACAAGGGACACCTTCCACTTGACCAGGTTGCTCAGAGCCCCTTCCAACCAGGCCTTGAACATTGTCATGATGTCAAAATATGCTGAACCTCCTTCCCTGAGTGCAGGGAGTGTGGCTGGGTGTGGGAATGCTGTAAGGAATGCCTAGTTGGATGTAATGCCTCATTGGAATGGTAAGAGAGGCACCAATTGGGGCATAAGGGATTTCTCTGACAAGTGAACGTGCCGTGTTCCTACTGGAGGCTTTGAACTTCAGCTGTCAGTGTTCCTCCACCCTTCTACCACACCTTGCCTGGAATCTGAATTTCCTCTCCCATTTATCAGTCGCTGTGTTTTGGATGCTGACTTGGTCATTATATGTTGATGCAAGCTCTGTTTGGGGTTAAAAATACTCTTTGCTTAGTACTGCAAAGTCACAGATCTCTGTTGAGGAACAAGGGCCTGTGTAAGAGGGAGAATGTCCCTGGGATCTTTGCCTAGTTGACATGGACACCCTTCCATAGGAAAGTGTGACTCCTTCAGACCACAAACCACTCTCTTAAGACCAGGTCTTTCCTAACTTCACCATCTGTCTTCAGCTCTTGGTTCTCATAATGGTTCGAGAAAAGATGCTGCCAAGACGGAGAGCTGCAGCCCAAGATTTATGGAATCCTTTCTGGAGAATGGTGGTGGGATTGGGTCCCTCTTGGGCTAAACCACTCTTGAAACGTTTCCCTCTCAAATTTTGCAGCGCTGCCTGTCACATTTAAGCAACCCCTGCAAAATAAGGAAGCTGAGGAAGGAAGCACAGCCACATTGTGCTGCGAGCTCTCGAAACCCAAAGCTGCAGTGGAGTGGAGGAAAGGAGGGGTGGAGCTGCAACCCAGCCAGAAATATGAAATGAGGCAGAGGGGATGCCTGGTAGAGCTCTTGGTCCATAATCTCAAATTAGAAGACACAGGAGAATACAGCTGTGACACTGGGGATGAGGAAACCAAGGCAGCTTTGAGTGTGAAAGGTACGTGGTGGGACCTGACTCCTGAAGCAGCAGGTTCCAGCCAAGGTGCAAAGAAACAGTTTCAATGTGAATGTTTTTAAATACAGTATTCTTTTTCTCTATAAATATTTTCCTTTTCATCTGATATATTATGCTTTTTTTTTAATGGCAATGGAATTGAGTGATTCTTCGTTCTTCCAGTGCTGCACTTGAGTTTTGGGTTCTAGTAAGAAATGCTTTTCTAGCTTTGTGGGTGATGAGAAATGAAAGAAAATGCAATAATTTAACATAACATCTGGAAATTTCACATGACACAGTGTTTAAATAGTTTAAAAAAAGATTTTCTTCTAAATCCTGAAAGAAGACTGGCAACGACCTTCCTCACCTGTCCAGGCTGTCCATGGAGTTTTGAACTTCTTTCTCTTGAGATCACTGCTAGACCAGCTGAAGGATAAATTCATTCGAAGGATTGAATCCTTGGAGAGTTCTGAGTCAAGAAACAAAGGACATCAAGGGAATAAATGTTTTGGGTGTTTCTGATGTAGCAAGATCTAGTAACTCCAGGCAAATTAGAAAACATGGATCCTGCCCAGGAGTATCTCACGTGAAAAGCAGAGTATCTTCTCCTCTGAAGGGAGAGTCAGCCACGACTTGAGTCAACTTCAGTAAAATCTCTGTCGCTTCTTTCTTTTTCTCCTTTAGCTCTGCCAGTTCTTTTCAAAAAGCAGCTCAGAGATGAGGAAGCAGAAGAAGGGGCTGTGGTGACATTCCAGTGTGAGCTGACGAAGGATGGTGCAGCGGTGGAGTGGAGGAAAGGCACCGTGGAGCTCTTCCCATGTGCCAAATACAACATGACATTAAGTGGTCGCAGGGCCGAGCTCGTGATCCGTGGCGTGGAGCCAGAGGATGCCTCTGATTACACGTGTGACACAGGGGACCAGCAGAGCACTGCAGTGCTCAGAGTGCATGGTTAGCATTGCACCAGCCTGAAAGGAGGAGAAAAGGCGTCTGTGAAAACGTGTGAATGGTGTTGTTTTATTTGTTGGGTGAATAAACCCCTCCCAAAGTTAAGAGAGTGAGGAAAATGTGTCATAAAGCAGGGCATGGAGGAGTGGATCTTGTGGGACACTGTGCAGGGAATTGGCACCTTTCCCTAATATGATAAAAGCAAGAAACTGCATCATGGCAGTCTTTATATTCTCATAGGTCTTTATTTCCTGCACTTTGCCTTCATTGCTGGCTCTCTTGAATCAATAACTAATCATAACTTTTCTAAACCATTTTGAATTAACTATTCTTGATCTTCTCATGGAGACCCGAGAATGTTGTTTTTAATCAAACCAGGAATAATGTCTTTGATTAATTACAGAACTACAGAAGGGCTAAGGTTGGAAGAGACCACAGCAGGTCTTTTGGTCCAACTTCTTAACTCAGACAGGGCCATCCTAACACCATTGAGAAAGTATTTGTGGTCATCTCAAACAGTTCAGGGGAACTTTGATCTCAACTGCAACCTTTCAAAATACATCCTTTGGCTGAGCTTGACATCCACAGGGTTAACTCTGAGTGAAGGAGCCTCTGCTTTACGTGTCTCACTGTAGGGTTTAGACAGAGGAACCACAAGCACTGAGATTCCCATTTCCCAGCTGCTCACACACACACACAAGGGATATTCCCTTCGTGTTTCTGCTTCTAATCTGAAAGTTCCAGGTTTTGCTTAGTCAAAAATCTTTATGTGTGTTGAAGTTTTCAATATGCAGAGCAGGTGGCATGAGAGGTTTGATGTGGATGCCTTTGACTTTATGGGAAACAAATGTAGCTGGGGAATTTTCTGGTCCTTTCCTTGTCTGGATATGTACAATTTAGGTCTATTTATAGGGGGGAAAAGGTGGTTTTGTTATCATATAACCACTTAATGCAAAATTGTCCTGCAGCATCAGAGCCCAGTGTTGTGCAGAGCTGACATGGATGGGAACAGGTCGTGTCTCACTGATTTCTCATGTTGTGCAGAACAGATCATGTCTCATTGATTTCCCACGTTGTGCAGACCTGGCAATGAAGGGAACAGGTCATGTCTCATTGGTTTCTCACTTTGCAGCCACCAAACCCCGGCTGAAGCAGCAGCTGAAGGATGAAGAGGTGGAGGTGGGAGGAACAGCCAGGCTGCACTGTGAGATTTCCATCAGCAAGGCCCAGGTGGAGTGGAGGAAGGATGGAGCTGTCCTGCACTCCAGCTCCAAGTATGAGATGTGGCAGGACGGGACCCTCCGGGAGCTCCGTGTTCACCACCTGGAGCCTGGAGATGCTGGGGAATATTCCTGCAAGGCTGGAGATGAGACAAGCACTGCCACACTGACCGTGAAAGGCAAGACCTGTTTGTTGGGGCAAGGAGGGTTTCCCTGCAGGCAAATTGAGATTTCACGATGCAATTGTTATTGTTGTGATAAACACAGAGCATGGGAAGGGTGTCATAAAAAAATCTCCTGGTCAATGAACACACCAAAGCAAGGATTGACTTGGTGGGCAGGGGAGGATAAAGCAGCTGCAATTTGTGACTCGTAGCTTGAAATATTTGCTTGACATCCTATGCAGGGGAGTGAACAGATGGTCCACCCCCAGCTTCCAGTCACGTGGCTGCTGCATCTGGCCTTGGACCACTAGTGTGGAACAAACACTGCCAGCATCTCCACGGGCTACCCCAGGTTGCAGATCCTCTGCACATCACACCCAGCTGCACCATTTGTCATGCAGATGGTGACCTGGGTTGTAGGAATATCCACTGTGCTTGCTCAGGGGAAGATTTCACTGCTTTTTGATGGTTGGACATGACAATCTTAGAGGTCTTTCCCAACCTGAATGATTCTGTGGTTCCTTTGGTATAGCCCAGCAGATTTGGGGTGCAAGTTCTGCCTATTGGGGGCTGTCTGTGTGATCTTTGCACAGATCTGCAGGAGCCCAGCTGTCCTAGAAACAAACTGAAGTGCAAATGCCCCTCTGCTCACGTTAATCCAGTGAGTCTTGCTGAGAGGACACAACCAGATCCTCAAGACATGTGGAGCATCAGCATGGAGCAAAATCAATTCTGTTTGCAAAAACACAATAGAGAGGATCAGATTTTTAATGTTATCTTATGAAAATATTGGAGTTCAAATGTAACAAATTTCAAACCCCTGATTTTGGCATCAGTCACTTGTGCCTTTTTCACCCGATTAGAGTATCAAATGTATAATTAAAAAACCCCCATGAAACGTATCTGTGAGAAAGGACAAGTGATAAAACCACTGCCCAAAAAGTTACTTGCCCTGTTACCAAGTACACTGAAAGCAAAGTTTGGGATGTGATTTGAGAGGCCATGCTGTCTCCATCCTTGGAGGTCCTTAAAGCCCAGCTTTGAGCAGATGACCTCCAAAAGTCCACTCCAGCCCGTATTATTCATGATTCCATGACCTGATCCCTATTTTCCCTCTCACTTCCCACGTCTGACTCTTTGCAGAGCCCGAGGTGACCATTGTGAGTGGCCTAAAGGACATGGTGGTGTTCGAAGGGGACGACGTCACGTTTCGGTGCCAGGTTTCCCACGAGAACGCCAGGGACGTGGAGTGGAAGCTGCAGGATGTTGCTCTGCAGAACAACGAGATGAACGAGATCTCGGTGGAGAAAGGCAAGGTGCACACCCTGACTCTGAGGAAGGTGACAGAGCAGGACATCGGCACCGTCGCTTTCCGAGTGGGAGCCCACACGTCCACGGCAGAGCTCACAGTGAAAGGTAGAGGCTCTCTGTGGTCTGGGACAGGCTTAGGGAGGACAGGTGATGGTTTTCTTCTGCTGACAGCAAATTCCAGGCCATAACTCACCCCTTGTTAGCTCATGGTGGTGCATCAGGGCACACACTGGTGTGGTCTAGTAGGCTGCAGTCACCATGGATGGACAGTGGATGGGTCACCAGAGTTCTGAAGTTGTCTGATTTCTAAAGAAATTCCCATGCTGGGCTCAGGAGCTGGATTGAAAAACCTGGAATTTTCACTGCTTTGACTCTCCCTTTTAGAATCGTAGAATGGTTTGGGTTGGAAGGGACCTTTAAAGGCCATCTAGTCCAACCCTCCTGCACTGAGCAGGGGCATCTCCAACACATCAGACACTCATGTATTTATTTTTCTTCTTTGCTGTCTTTCTTTCTGTAAACATTATTTTAAGGATCCTTCCCTCTTTGAAGCTTCTTTTAACTTCCCAATCTATAACACAGAAGTTAAAGTATTTTTTTCATCCTTAACTACTCATCTGGAGCTTTAACACCACGGGGAAACGAGATCGAGGTGCCTGTGTTTGTCATTTCAGTGCCACCTCCAGTCTTTAAGGAGAAACTGCAGAGCCTGGAGGTGCAGGAGGAGGGCACGGCCGTGCTCCGCTGCCAGGTCTCTCAGCCCAGTGCTGAGGTGAAGTGGAAGAAGGGCACCCAGGTGATTTCCCAGAGCTCCAAGTATGAAATCAGGCAGGAAGGAACAGTCCACACTTTAAAGATTCTTCACTTGAAACCAGAAGACTCTGGCAAATACACCTGTGATAATGGAAATGAGCAGACCACGGCCACTGTGACTGTCAAAGGTAGGTTGTGGTGTGCTTAAGGTGACAAACTTGCTCCACTTCTCTTACTTGGGCTCTACCAAGGGGGTTCCATCTGCTGTCCTTGACTTCAGATGTGCTTTGCTGGCAAAGAGTAGCTGAGTCCTTCTGCTTTCAGAAGTTTTCCTGTGGTGTCCTGAGCAAAGAAAATGGAGGGACCCAAATCAGAGACCCAAGGGCCTTTTTCTGGTCACTCAGAAAACCAAGGCTGGAGCTAAAATTAAAATAAGACCATTTTTGATGCCTGAGCATCCCTGCAGCTGCAGTTCTGCCTCAGGAAATGGTGCTCAAGCACGACAGTGTTCGAACTTGGACACTCAGCTCCAGTTGGCAAGGAGCATTTCTAGTGCCAAGGATCTTAAAATTATTGGGAATTGCTGTCTTTTGGACTATCCCATGAGGATTGTCCCCTTCAGGGCAAGCACCAATCTGCTACCACACTAATTCCAGAATTTGGTGCTACCAGAGTATTGGTTCTATAAGCAGATCCTCTGGTGGTGGTTGCCTGTTTGTGCCTCTATGAGTGGTCCCAGCCACTCCAGCACTCCTTGAAAAAAAATTTAGAACCCAAAAAGCTGAGGAAGGCTCTAAAGTCACCCTCCAGCCTTGACCAGCCATTCCCCATCTGTCCCACAAAACACACCATCCATTCTTTCATCAGCCACTAGGACCTTCAGATCTCTCTCCTTTTATTCACAGTTCCTGTGAAGTCCCTCTGACTCCTGGAACCCAAACTCCTGTCCCTGTAAATACCAATTCAGCCAGTGTGGAGCCACCGAGGTTCTTCCAGGCAACTGGAGCTGAGGAGCTAAACTTCTACATGTGGCCCATCTTAAATCAACCCATTAAAACTCCACCTTGAGCCATCAGTGACAACACCAGTGCAGAGACCACCAGGGTTCATTTCTCTGCTGGATCCAGTTTTCAAACAAGGGGCATTATATAAAGATGTTTCTCCCAAATACCCAAGACCTTAGACCAGGAGTAGGCTTTTGGGTTGTGCCTTTGGTCCCCATTTGGAGATAAATGTCCTTAGACCCTCAAGGCTCTGTATCTGTGACCATTCCTGTGTAAGAAGGAGCATCATCCTAGAGGTGCTTGGTGTGTGCAGTGTCCAGTGATGCTCCAGGAGAGTCCTGGAAATCCAGCACTTTCTGTCATTCCTTGCTTTGGGTTTAAAGTAATTTTGGGATTGAGTTTGAACCAAATTTGGAATGGCACCAGAGTTTCATCAAGCACAAGACTTAGTGACCTATTGAGTAATAAAACATGATTTTTTTCCCTGTGATTTCTCTTGGTTCAGCTTCTCCCACAACCTTCACAAAACCACTGCAGAACCAGCAGGCTGAAGAAGGTGGCACCATCACTCTGAGCTGTGAGGTGTCCAAGCCAAACGCCACAGTGCAGTGGAAGAAGGGCGGGACCGTGCTGAGACCGGGTGACAAATACAAGATGCACCAGGCTGGGTCGGTGGCTGAGCTGACCATCCACAACCTGAGTGGAGCTGATGCTGGGGAATACACCTGTGCCTCGGGGGACCAGCAAACCACGGCCCTGGTGCACCTGAAAGGTGAGGCTTTTTTGGGAGAAGAGATGGGCAGAGCTTGGTACCGTGGCAGGAGCACGGGATCAAATAGTGTGACAGGTGGACACTGTCCTGTGCCCAAACTGAGCCATGGGGATGTCAGAGATGAGGGTGACCCCAGAGGGATAAGGACTGGGTCAGGTGTCTCTAAGGAATCAGAAATGGGTCTTCAGTTATTGATTCTGTGCTTTAATGATAATGTTACCCCCTGAAATGGGTTTACAGTGTTATCCCAATACACAGATTGCATTTTAAATATGTATTAAATGCAGTCATTATCACAGAATATTCTGAGCTGGAAGGGACCCACAGGGATCATCGAGTCCAGCTCTTAAGTGACTGGTTCAGACAGGGATCAAACACATGAGCTTGGTGTTATTAGCACCAACCCTAACTAAATGAGCTAATCTCAGGGTTCTTATGTATTTATTATATATATAATGCAGTATAAGTTGCATACTTTTCAGACTATCACACGTATGTGCATAATATGTATGCACACATCCATAAATCAGGCATCATGTGTACCTACACTTCCATGCATTCAGAACCACAGAATGGGTTGGGTTGGGAGGAACCTCAAAGGCCATATAATTCCAACACCCCTGCCATGAGTATTGCCACCCATGCCACCCACTAGGTCAGGTTGCTCAGGGCCCCACCCAACCTTTCCTTGGACACTTCCAGGGATGGGACATCCACAACTTCTAGGGGTAACCTGTGCCAGGGCCTGCCCACCCTCCCAGGGGAGAATTTCTTCTTAACATCTAATCTAAACCTGTCCTCTTTTGGTTTAAAACCATTGCCCCTTGTTCCTATCTGTCCACATAAAAAGCCCTTCTCCCTCCTTTTCATAAGCCCCCCTTAAGCTCTTGGAAGGTTGCAATGAGGTCTCCCCAAAGCCAACACCAGATTTAGGATTTAGGGCTTCAAGTAACAATAACATAACCCTGTCATGAAAGAGCGTAACAAAATGTTTAACCCAAGGAAGCATCACTTGAAAGTAGATGCCAAACTCTGTTGACCTTTCCATAAAGAACCAGCAGCAACCATAGTGGAGATGCTGAAGGACGTCACGTCGTACGAAGGAGAAGACGCGGTGTTTGAATGCAGGCTGTCCCGGGAAACAACTCAGGATGCCCAGTGGTTCCTGGGGGATGTCCCCCTGCAATCCAATGAGATGAACGAGATCAGAGTCCAAGGGACACGGCACAGTCTGATCCTGAGGAAGGTGACCCTGGAAGACTGTGGGTCCATCAGTTTCAAAGTCGGGCAGCACACATCGACAGCGCAGCTGAAGGTCCGAGGTGAGCATCACCCCAGGTAGAAGCATTAGGGAGGTGCTGGTACACACTGTCAACATTGCTTTGGCTTCTGGAGAGATGCATTTGGCATTAGGGGTCTTTGGAAGTGTTGGGAGATTCTGCTAATCTAATTTAGGCATTTAAGAGTTAGGTATGTTCATCAGAGCGAGCCATTTCAGTCATTTTTATGGTCCGTGGAATGAAGATTAATGTTAACATCCTTTGGACACCATCCAGCTAAGCAGCTAATCATATGTCAGAATCAGTGCTGAAGAATGTCAATAATATGCTCTGAATTAATCTCTTCATGGTGGGTTTAGATCTTAATTACTAAAAAAAAGAATCTGAAAGCTCTGACAAACCTTTTTATTAAGTTCTATAGACTGGCTTTGAAAGATGACCCATGACAATGTCCTGGGTTCCTCTCTGATCTGGTTCAATCTATAATGATGGATATCGAGCTGTGACCTGGGGGTGGATCAGGCTCTTGTACCATCTTCCCCACAGCTGCTCCGGTCACCTTTGTGAAGGCTCTCCACAACCTGGAGCTTCAGGAGGGTGGCACAGCTCACCTGTCCTGTGAGGTGTCCAAGCCTGACATCCCCGTGGAGTGGAAGAAGGGCACGTCTGTGATCCACTCCAGCCACAAGTGCAGCATCAGGCAGGAGGGGAAGGTGCACACACTGCTCATCCACGACTTGAACCGTGCCGACTCGGGGGAGTACAGCTGCCAGACGGCTGATGGGAGGACCACAGCCAGGCTGGAGGTTAAAGGTAGGGCTTCCTCCTCCCTCAGTGGTGATGAAAGGAGGGCACATCAATTTTGGGAGCTCCCTGGGACAAAAGGGGCAGTGATTAAGGGAGCAGAGGCTGCCAAGTTTCTCAAGGGACTGGAATACATCATGAATGGGGGAGAAACTTTTTATCAGGGCTTGTTTTGGGATAAGAAAAAGAGTGGTGGTTTTAAACTAAAAGAGGGACAATATATTTAGATACAAGAAGATTTTTATGATGAGGGGGGTAAAACAGCTGGCACAGGTTGCCCGGAGAAGCTGTGGCTACCCCATCCCTGGAAACATCCAAGGACAGGTTGGATGGGGCTTGGAGCAACCTGGGCTAGTGGAAGGTGTCCCTGCCCATGGCAGGGGAGTCTGGAACTAGGTGGCTTTTAAAGGTCCCTTCCAGCCTCAGCTGTTCTAGGATTCTAAGCATAAGGAGAGGCAAGGGCAGCTGGGTTGGTTAAGAGGGGGGAGAAGAGGTCAAAGGGGGACCTTGTTGCTGTCTGAAGCTTCTTAATGGAGTTTGACAGAGGAGAGAGAGAATTTGCTTGGAGTGCTCAGGAAACAAATGACAGGCAACAAGTGAAAACTGCAGCAGGAGAAATTCAGATCAGGGAAAAAACCCACCTTCCACACTGAAGGAGTGATCAGACTTTAGAAATGAGACCTGGAGGGGTGGAGGACTCTCCATCCATGGAGGGCCACCAGAGGTCCCTTCAGCCTTAAGAATTCAGTAGTGATCCCTGGGTGCATGATCTGAAGCCTCAGGTCTGCCGGTGTGTGTTCTTTGAGTGATTTTATCCTTGAATTTTATCTTTGAGCAGTTTTCTTTCAAGGTTGAAAAGCTACCTGGCCTTCAGAAATAATTACTTGGGGACAGAAATGTAGCTCATATAGAACTCAGATTTTTCCTGCTGGTTAACTCCTCTTCCTCCTGTGTCTAGTTTAGACCTGCTAGACAGCTCTCCTTAGAGAAATCCAGCCAGAATTATGTGTGAGCCTCAAGAACGACACTGTCCATACCTTAAAAATAAAAACCTTCTTCCATTTTCTGTTTTTGCTTCACCCATTTTTTCCCCCCTTTTGCACCATCCCCCCCCTTTTCCAGGCCTGCCTGTGCTTTTCAAGCAGTGGCTGAAGAACGAGGAGGTGGAGGAAGGTCGCACAGCCGTGCTGTCCTGCGAGCTGACGAAGCCCAGCGCCCACGTGGAGTGGAGGAAAGGAGACACCGTTCTGCAGACGAGTGACAAGTATGAGATCAGGCAGGAGGGGACACGTGTGGAGCTCTTCATCTACGATGCTGAGGCTCAGGATGCTGGGGACTACACGTGTGACTCGGGGGATCAGCAGACCACGGCGTCGCTGCAAGTCAAAGGTAGGAGAAGGGTTTTGGGAGGCAGAGAAGTCGTGGCTGTGACTGTTCTCCACAGGGGTGGTCGTGGAATTGTCCAGGCCAGGCTGGATGGGGCTCTGAGCAACCTGGGCTAGTGGAAGGTTCTCTGCCCATGGGAAGGGGTTGGAGGGAGATGATCTTTAAGGTCCCCTCCAACCCAAACCATTCTGTGATTTAGGTTGGAAGAGACCTCTGCCGAGTCCAACCATTAACCCAACTCTGCCAAGTCCACCACTAAACCATGTCCCCAAGTGCCCAAGCCACACAGAAGTTTCCTCACTGAATTGGCATTAACACTCTGCATCTCTGAGTTACAGCTGGAAAGGGTTTGACTCACAATCTGTCCTTCAAAGAAGAATTCAGTGCCTTTTACACCCAATTCTAGTTCTGCAGTTGCAGTTTTGACCTTGCTGTGAAAGCTGGAGCAAAACTGGTGCTGGTGAAGGGCAAGTACAAGAGCAGTTACCAAACTTAACCACTACCTGACAAGAAAACTGGGAGATTTCCCCAAATCTGGGAGGAACTCACTTTAAATGGAACCATTGGACCTGTTAGTGCCTGAGCAGCCCAACAGTTGTGGCTCTTTGCCTTTTTCCAGTGGCCATCTTTCTGGATTTTATAGTTTTATTCATTTTACAGTAGGAGTTCTATGTCTTTTGACTTGAGCCTGGAAAAAGGTAGCCTCAGGGAAGATGTTCTCTGAACTACCTGAAAGGAGGTTGTAGCGAGGTGGAGGTTGGTGTCTTCTCCCAAGCATCAAGCAATAAGACAAGAGGAAATGGCCTCAAGGTGCACCAGGAGAGGTTTGGATTGGATAATAGGGAAAAATTATTCACCAAAAGAGTTGCCAAGCCTTGTCACAGGCTGCCCAGGGAAGAGGTGGAGTCATTTTCCCTGGAGATATTTAAAAGCCACATGGATGTGGCACTTGGGGACGTGGTTTAGTGTTGGAATTGACAGTGTTGGGTTAATGGTTGGACTCGATGATCTTAAAGGTCTTTTCCAGGCTAAATGATTCTGATTCTCAGTGCTGTGATCAGCACTGGGGTGACTTTTCTTGCACTGAGAGTGGTGGCCGTGCCCATGTGAGGACCTCTGGAGCTCCTGTGACCTCTGCCAACCCTGTCTGACCCCATGCACAACTCAGGCTGAGTTCAGAAGGAGGGGAACAGCCAAGCTGGAGAAGCTGGAGGCAAGTTTCTCCCCTCTGAGCGCTGTCACTGATGCAGTTGCTTCTCCACCACAGTACTCCCAGTGCTGTTTAACAAAGAGCTGAGAAACGTAGAGGCTGAAGAAGGGGGAACGGCCGTGTTGCACTGTGAGATCTCCAGGCCAGACACCCCCGTGGAGTGGAGGAAAGGAGGGGTGGTCATTCAGCCCAGTGACAAGTACGAGCTGAAGCTGAAAGGCAGCGTAGCTGAGCTGATCATCCATGGTGTAGAGCCCGATGACTGTGGGGATTATACCTGCAGCACTGGATACGAGATCACCACGGGCTCTGTGTATGTGCAAGGTAAGGGGAAACGTGGTGGAAATGCCCCCATTTGGCTGCCTGGGGTTCTTCCTCCAAGATCTTTGAGAGGAACTGGACAAAATGGTCTCAGATGCAAATGGCTGAAAGTCCACTCGTTTCTTTCCTGATTCCAGTGAAGGTATAAGCACCTCCAGGCTGGGGTTGGACCGGTGTTTTTAAGTTAAATTAGTTCCAAGTTCTGTGCACCACAACAGATGGTGGTACTGCTGAAAAACAACATTCTTTGAGAAGTGGCCATAAAAAACACAGAAGTTCTTATTCTAACTGATTGCAGCTCCTACCACTGTTGATATTCTTAATCCTCTTTTAAAGCCCTCAAGTGAACACTTAAATCTTTAAGCTACATCTCTGCCTCCTGCAATGTCACTGCAGATGGTTGCATTGACCTGGTCATGGATTGAAATCCATCCCAATGAAATTATGCCTGCAGAGACCCACACTGCTCCTGCAAGCAGGTTGGAGGATGGCAGGTGGTTTCTTATTCCCTTCAAGAAAACTTTAGCTCTTTTGTCCCCTGGAACAGCACTGCAAGTTTATTTAGAGGAGAATATTTAACCCTCCAGGACTCCCTGCACTCGGGGCTTGGGTTAGCTCTGCGGGGAGCCACTTGTGTGTGTTGATGCTCTTGTTTTCCTCTGGCCCCTTGTCTTGCTCTGTCAGCAGAAGAAGCAGCAGTGATAGTCTGTGGTTTAAGGAACACAGACGTCTTTGTGGGCGAGTCAGCCACGTTCACCTGCGAGCTCTCGCACCCGGGCGTGAAGAACGTGCAGTGGTGGCTCGATGGGACTCCCCTTCACAACAACCTGGTGACTGAGATCTCTGAGCAGGATGGGAGGATCCACACTCTGACCCTAAATGACGTGGCCTGCCACGACTCAGGCACTGTCACCTTCAGAGCTGGGTCCCTTATATCTTCAGCCAAATTATTAGTCAAAGGTATTTCCCTGTTGGAAAGAAACACACGGCCACCTCTGGACTCGCTCCATGTGCTGGTGCTTCTGCCTTCCAGGCTACCCTTACTAAATCCCTCCACAGTTCTTCTGTGCCCTGCAACCCTCCTCTTCTACAAGTCACCCCAGAAGTCCTAGAGGCATCAGCCACGTTGATTTTCCCAGTGGTTCAAGTGAGGAAGGGTTGCAGGGTCGGGGTTGCTGCTTTCACCTGATGTCAAAGAAGAGATGAACATAAACGACTGTAGTAGCACCTGAGTTTTCATTCCCACTTTGATTTATTTTTTTTTAATAATACCACAAAATCTTATGGCTCCACAGCCAGGCTGCTGCTGCTGAGCTCAGCATGTTCCCAGGAAAAGGCTTTGGGCTGTTCCTGCAAAGCAAAGGATATATGACATGGCAGGAACACCGTGACAAAATGAGCCTCCTCTGTTGAATGGTCACCCCTGCCCTGGCAAAGCTTTCTGGTCTGTTGGATGAATGTTTTTCTCATTTGGTAAGGGTAGCCACAAGCTGCAAATAACACTGAGCTCCAGACTTGATAAAGCAAGTTCCCTCCCAGTCAGTCCTTTCATAGCCATGGGGAATAGCTGTATTTTTTCAGACAAAATTAACACATTCCTTGCTTGGAGAAGGGATTTGTATATACAGAGATAGAAAGGGTTGAGAGGTCCTTATTTAAATCCACCCCAACAGGAGCAATCCACAAGATGGAATTGAAGTCAGTGGTTGATGTATCTTTCTCTGTATAAAGAGACTCTTGTACATTCAGAAAATCTGAATCTCTGAGAAGATAAAATGCCAAATCACTTCTTCCTGATATCAGAATGGTGCAGCAGGAACAGAGCGTGCAGAGCCCTCAAATCCTGTGTCTGTCTGCAGCAGTTTGGAGTTTCACATTTTCAGGGACAGAACCTGATGCTGAGCTCTCTAGGCAAAGAATCCCAATGAGTCTAAAACATAAATCAAAAATAAATGCTCCTGAAAAGCTTCCATTTCATGGAATCACAGTGTCATTGGTGTTGCAAGAGACCTAAGGAGATCCCCTAGTCCAACCCTGCAGTACCCACATGTGTGTTGATATTTTGTGCTCCTGTGAAGGAAAGATTTCTTTACTGTGGACCTGAAGCACAGCTTTATATGCTTATAATTGGATTAGGGTGAGAAAGGTCCCTAAAACCACCCCAGTAGATGAACAGGGACACAGAGATCCTGCCCTAGCAGTGACACAGAGGGATGGGGTGGTGGAACCAGGACACCTTCCTTCTCCAGTGCCACAGAGGATGTTTGCTGTGAGAAACACATTTCTACATCTCATGAAAAGAGACATCTTTGTACTCCCCAGATGCACAGATCTCTTGCTCCCTCAGTCCTGGTGTCACCAAAACCTCTCCATGATCTTCCATCGAGGCCTCCTCTCCATAAACACACATGAAGTGGCAGAGGGAACTTCAATGAGCAGGATCAAGCCTTGCAACAAGTTCCCAAAAGATGTTTGCAAAGCTGCCTTTCCTTCCCAAGGTCTGCTTGTAGCATCCCAAACCCTCAACCTGATGCACCAGCCTCAGGAGGAGCATTCCAGACTGAGGTCCTGTGTGGTTTATTCTTGCTGGTTTGGGATTAGGACAACTATTTGAAAGATGAGGACTTATAGAATATCCTGAGTTGGAAGGACCCTCAAGGATCACCGAACCCAACTCCTGATGATGCACCAGCTTTCTCTGTCACCTTTTTATGTTCCTTTGTAGCCTCATCAGGATTTTTTTGGGGGGAAGTTGACATAATTTTGTTGAGAATGATGTTGCAGAGAGACTTCCATTTTCAGACTTGATTTTTAGCATACACAAGTGAGTGGTCCAATTTGAAAACTCAGGAGGGTTGGCTGCTTTGGAAGCTCCCAGCATTTTAGGGTAGACGTATCTACTGTGCCCTACAGCTGCCTCACAAGAAGTAGAATATTTTAAAAGAAAGAATGGGTGCTTAAAAGCAGCTTCATGGATCTCACCTTCCTCAGAGGAGCAGCATTTTATGGACTCTGAGATGTCAGTGGTTCATGGTGCATTTCGAGACGAGCCACTGTCAAGGAAATCATGCTGTTTGACCCCCAGCTATGTGTCTGCTGCAAAGGAACACGTGGCTAATCAAAACAACACGTCCCTGTCTCTGTGAAATGCCCTTTTCAGGCACAGTTGTCCTGGATCTTTGCTCCTCATGCTGCCAGTGACTCCTGACAGCTCGGGATGGGAATGGGTGTTTGCATTTCAGGACTGGGTTTTTTCCTAATGAGTTGTTGCAGTTTGCTCATACAGCAGTGTGAGAGTTTGGGATGTTTTCCTGCTTCTCTGTGAGGCTGAGAGTCACAGGGAACCACTCCCAGCAGCCCACCCACTGCAGGACTCAGTCTCACACTTGTGTTTCCCAGCCTAGAAGATCTCAGAAATCCTGGGAGAAAAGCCAAGCCCAGAGGGAATCCCAGCAGATGTTCTGCACAGGAGTCCCTATTCAGGAGGACTAAAGCACAAGCCTTGGCTGCTGGTGGCCCATTCCCCAGTGTGATGGTCGTGTTCTAACACACCAGTTTGCCTTCCATCCTGCCTGATGCTGACCCCAAGCACCCACTAAACTGCTAACCCCCAGCTCCCTGCTTGCACTGACACTCTGCTTGCTCCCCACGGGCTCTTTGCTTGCCAAAAAACCCCCCTCCCAGTTGCCATTTCCATGGGGATCCACTAATGCATGTCCTTCCTGCCGTGTTGGTTAACAGATCCCACCATTGAAGTGGTCAGTCCCATGCAGGACATAACTGTTGATGAAGATGGCCCCGCAGAGTTCATCTGCCAATATTCTAGGCCAGTGCACGCCATCTGGAAGAAAAATGATCAGGAAATACATGCAGATGGGCAGCGAGTGATTATCGATCAGGACTGGAATGTGAGCATGCTAAAAATTAACCCTACGGTCCCCGAAGACACTGGCATCTATTCTTGTGAAGCTGAAGGCACTAAAGTGGTGGCTACACTTGATGTTCAAGGTGAGGCCTTCCAGCCAAAGAGAAAGACTGCCATGGTTTCCAAATAAAAGAGGGATTAAAAAACCGTGGCAGCGCTTTGGAGTGAGGGACACACGAGATACCTGCTCTTGGTGTTCACTACTGATGGTGGAAGAGTTGGGGATTGAGGGGAATGAGCTGGGGTCTAATTAACACTCCCTTGTTACACCATTGCACCTCTTCTGCAGTGACTGGAATGTTGCCGTGATGGTTTGTGGCCTGAATTGCTGGAAAATCGGATTTAATCTTGATACAAAGGAATAATATCTTTTTGCTCTTAAGGAGCACTTCTGTACACCTTAAACTAATGGATAGCCTGGAATTCCATTTGATTTCCGCTGAGCTAAGGTGGCTTGGCCATTTCTTCCTTCAAATAGTGATCCCTCAGCAATTACCTTCCCCCTTGGCATCAGCATTTGCCAAGGCCCTGAGGAACAGTAAAAGAAAACCCATTAAAAATAAGTTTAGGATTTTACATGGATATTTCTTCTTTTTGTTTCTGCTGCAGATGGAATTCCTGGGTTTGGTTTCCCAAGTGCATCAGTGTGATCACCAAGAGCAGGGGTTCTGATTTCTGAATATTTGGGGCTTTTTTGCCTTTTTGCTTATCTGGAGCTGTTCCTGCAGAAGAACAGGGTGTGATTTGTTATAATGTTTTGCATGTGGATAAGCACTTTCCGTTTCAAGGATTTAAAAATAATTTAATGACCATAATCTAAATGGATTTAAAATAATCTAAAAGGAGGTAGAGTTAGCAATTGGCTGTTTTCCATAATTAGGGAAATCTCCACTTCAAAAGTGCACAGCTTGGATTTCTTCCAAGAAAATTCCACATTGTCCAAGAAGGATTTTAAAAAGCCTCATTGTTCCCCATAAGTATGAATATTCTAAAATACAGGATTTTTTTGAGTATCCTAGAGAGATTTTGGTCAGAAGGGACCCTAAAATTCATCCAATTCCATGCCCTGTCATGGGCAGGGACACCTTCCACTGGGCCAAGTTGCTCAGAGCTCCATCCAGCCTGGCCTTGGACACTTCCAGGGATGGAGGGTCCACAAAGAGTCTCTCTGGGTAACTTGTAATTAGCAATAAGAACTTTTTACTATTAAATAAATTGTTCAGATTGGTGTGAAGGTTTTTTAATTATGATTTAATTTATTTTTACTATTTTTTTTTTTTTTGCTTAACGCAGTTCCAGATAACAGTTATAGAGATCTGTTGGTTTCTATCACAGCTCATTCTGACCATTTGATGGTATTTGTGTGAACCTTTTCTCCTCAGCTGTGTGTCCCCACTCCTGTGCATGTCCCTTGTCCCTGCAGCACGAGTGACATCCCACCCCACCCACACACCACCCAGCATGGAGTTCCATGCATGTTCCTCACCCCCATGCATGGGAAAAGCAGCCTAATTGTCCCAGAGCTTTTGGAATAATGCAGGAATTTCTATCCCAAAGGCTCCTAATAGAGATTTTAACTTTGTGTGTGTTTCCTAGAGACAGAATTAGCTGGAGTGACAGTGGCCATAGCTTTGCCAGCCAAAATATTCTCTTAAACTTGCTTTGTGAGGAAATTGGTGAGATCTTACCATGGATTGACATCTTCCCAGTTATGATGATAATTGTGCTGTCTGGGAGATCTCTGGGAAATGTTTCCTGCTGTGGGACAGGAGGAATTTGGTTATATTTTTGGTTATACCCTTCCTTATGACTATTGTCCTGAGTCATGCAAACACCATGTTTGTTTTATTTTACTTGTTAAAAACGTCAGGTTTTTGGAGGAAATGTAGATGAATACTAAAGGTCTCCTAGAGTTTTATTATTATTTCTAAACTATCTCACTACTTTAAATCTTTCTCATTACAGTATCGTGTCAGACCGTGGTTTAAATCAATTAAACCCCACGTTTGTCACATCCACATTTTTCCAACAGCTCTCCAGCAGTGGGAACCATCCAGTGCTCCGAGGCTTGTTCATATTCAGATATCTGTGGCCAAATAATTAAAGCTGTTCATTGTCCTCCTTTTCCAGCCAAGAACAGCATCGTGCAGGGCTTGGAGAACGTGGAAGCCGTGGAGGGAGGAGAAGCCCTCTTTGAGTGCTACCTCTCCAAGCCTGAGACCTACAACTACAACTGGCTGATTGATGATGAGCCTGCCAAAACCACGGAGAACACCGAGATGGTTTACTTTGAGAATGGGCTCAGGCATATCCTGCTGATGAAGAACCTCACTGCCCAGGACAGCTGCAGGGTGACTTTCATGTGCAGCGACGCGGTGACCTCAGCCTTCCTGACGGTGAAAGGTGACTCCAGCGGGTGGGGTGGGGATTCCTCAGCTTCTGGTGGGAAAGGGGAAATGAAGTAGGAAAATATGATGAGCAGCAGGGAGGAAAAGCTGCATTTGTTGCCTGCTTTTGACCTAAATCTGCTTCCTGCACGATAAGTCATAAAATGGTTTAGATTGGAAAGGATCTCTAAGGTCGTCGAGTCCAACCCTTAACCCAACTTTGCCAAGCCCACCATTAAACCAAAGACTCACAGAATCATAAAATTTTTGGGGTTGGAAGGGACCTTAAAGATCATCCAGTTCCAAACCCCCTGCCATGGGCAGGGACACCTTCCACTAGACCAAGTTGCTCAGAGCTCCATCCAACCCGGCCTTGAACATTTCGGGGATGAGGCAATCACTTCTCTGGGCAAGATGATGTTGTACAGTTCTCTTGTCTTCTTGTTCTGCATGCCATGGGATGGTTATAAACAGCAGCAGCTGGCACTGAGCAGCAAATGGCATTATTCTGATGAGTTTGTTTGTAGGTTCTCCAGGGCTTTGGAGATGAGAGTTATATCAACAACAATATTATCTCAGTATCCTTGTACTTGATGCTCTTACTGGAGACTCTTGTAGGGATCAGAACCCCTTTCAGAGTGCAAGAACAGCCCTCAGTCCCAGTTATGGATTGGATGGGACTTTGAGTAATCTGGGCTAGTGGATGGTGTCCCTGCCCATGCAAGAAGGGTTGGAACTAGATGGTCTTTAAAGTCCCTCCCAACTCACACCATTCTGTTGTGGTGATTTCCATAACCACCCTTTGACTGATCTCCTTGGTCTCCAAGGTGCCTGCCCAGAGTTGCACCTTAAATTCTCACCAAATCTCTTGTTTCTATAACCGAGCCCTTGTTCATCCCAATTTTCACCTCCAGGGTGGCGCCTGCAGTTCTTGCAGCCTCTCACAGACGTGGAAGTGTCTCTGGGAGAGAAGGCCACCTTCAGCTGTGTCCTGAGTGAAGCTGTGCCAGTGAGTGAGGTGGCCTGGTACATCAATGACGTGGAGATCCAGTCAGGGGAGGACTGGGAGGTCCAAGCAGATGGAAACAAGTACAAACTTATTCTGAAAAAAGCCCAAGTGCACCATTCTGGAGAGGTGACCTTTGCTTCCAGGGAAGCCATTGCATCAGCCAAGCTTTCTGTCATAGGTAAGTGGCTCTTGTTCCAGCCCAGTGGCTCTTGGAGTCTCCAGTTTTGGAATTGAGCCACAACACTGAATTTTCTAATCTCTGTGCCAGTTCTTTTCTCTTTGCCTCACACGTCCCAAGATAGTTTCCTCAGTTGGAGAAGATGCTACTGGAAATCCTGTTCTCTGATCCGAAATGGTCCATCTCATCAGGCTGGTGATTGTAGAGATGCTCACCAACTTTCTTTAGCTGCAATCTTCTGTAAAATATAGCACAGAATCTAACAAAAATCAATTCTTTCAGAGTTCGACATCACCCTCAGCAAATGTGGGTGCAGGAGGGACCTGAGCTCCAGTCCACATGGAAAAATTATCCAGGACACCAAGGAAGTCTTTGTAATCTCTTAATCAGTCTTTGTAGTCTGTTAATCAACTCAAGGGCAGGGCAGTTTTCCAGATTAATGAATTGCATATTAAACTCTCCATGTGTGGGACATCCATGAAACAGATTTCAACCATCTGCATCTTATTTTGGGCACCTGCATTTTAGGACCTCCAAAATGCATTCCTCATGAGCTACTCTTGCTAATAGAATTTTTGAGTATAAAATTTGGGTGCCAATAGAGAAAAGAAGCTTTTATGCTATTTTTACTGTGTCCAGAATTGAAGAACTGGCTGTTGACCGTATTTGCCTTTAATTCTTTGCATTGGTACCTCCTGGCAGGTCATTTACCTGGTAAATCTCTGGAGCTGGAAGACTAAAATAATTATTTCTGACTTCTGAGCCAAAATATAATTTAAGTGAGGGACATTTTCTAGTGTCCTGACGAAAGGGGTTAGAACTAGATGATTTTTAAGGTCCCTTCCAACCCAAAATGTTCTGTGTTTCCATGATTGGCAGTAACCAGTCTGGTTGGCCACCAGGCCACTTCCATGATGTCATTATTTGTTATTGCCTGATGCTGTGACATGTCTCACAATGACACAGAAATGGAGTGGTTTGCTATTAAAACACTCGAGTTACTCCTTAGTCCAACAATACCTTGATTTCAATTTAGGCCAGACCTAAAATAAACACAATCAGGGCCCAGATGTACTTGGAGTTTGCAGCAAAATTCCTTGATGATATGGGCAGTGCAGGGTTATCTTTATTTTCAGCTGGGTGGGGCAAACCAGCAGGAAAAAATCACAATATTTGACATCAAGCACATGAGTTGGGAAATGAAGGTTTGTGTAGAAAAGGGCAGAAAAAGGAAAATTCAGGTTTGTCTCTTGGTCCTGGGCATGACTTTATGATGACTTTACGATGACTTTACACCCAACACCATGAATCTGTTGTGCTTCCTCCTCGTGGCTTGTAGAAGGCCCTTGGTTGTTCTAGTGCCATTACTGCTCGTGTGGTACATCACAGGACCTCTGTTGTGCCCTCAGCCCACCCCGACCCACCCGAGGAACCCGCAGTTTTAAGGCAGAGCAGCCACTCTGTCACTCTGTCCTGGCTCCAGCCGCTGAGCGACGGCGGCTGCGACATCCTGGGCTACAACGTGGAGAGGAAAATCCCAGGTGTGGGCTGGCAGCCCTGCAGCGAGGCCATTGTCCCAGCCACCGAGCTCACAGTGGATGGCCTGGCCCCAGGGGAACCCTACAGATTCCGTGTGTCGGCCATAAATAGAGTTGGGGCCAGCGAGGCGCTGCACTTCCCTCAGACGGTGTGGATAGGTGAGGATGGAGATGCCCCAGGCAGGACTGCAAGCTGCTCTAGACCTTCTCTGTTGCATGGCATGCCTGCTTCACCCATCCCAGGCATCTCCTGGCAGAATTCCCTCTGCAGCATCCTCCAGTGCTTGGCTGCCAACACGAAGGAGGAGGAGAAGAAGACCTGCTCCGTTGTTAGTGCTCAAACACTTCTTTCCTCCCAAGTGAAGGAGCTGTGCAGCCTGCACTGCATCACCATGAGTTCCACTGCTGGTGGGGCTGGCATGGGATGAGGCAAAAGGAGCAGGTTGGAATGCGTTTGGGGCAGCCAAGACCCTGCAGGGGGTGGGTAGTGTTGTCTTCTTCACCCATCTTTCTCTTCTGTGGTACTGTTTGTGCATCTTTTTCGATGACCTCCACGAAGAAATGCTGGAGGACACAGTTCCTTTGCTGTCTGCTGTTCTGGGGGAGCTTTGGAAGCTGCAGTGGGACAGGGAGTTGCTCCCTCAATCTTTTCTTTCTTGAAACTCTTTCTTGTGAGAGCTGAAAGTCAAAAAAATTCCTCAGAGAAAAAAAAATAATAATTTAAAAATCCTCTTTTGTTTAAGGCTCAGACACACAATGATGTTTTTGCAGCAGAACAATGGCAAGTGCTGGACCCTGATGACTCTGCACGTGCCAAACCCAAGACATCTTGGGCAGTGGTTCCCACCCCCTGAAGGGCAGATCCTGCTCAGGGATGTGCTGCTTTTGGGAATTTTGGATACCCCAGCCAAGCCCTCTGTGTTTAATGCACTTGCCACAGGTTCATTTTGAGTGTCGCTGTCACCCAAGCTCCATCCCACTGACAGGTGTCCTTCCAAAGGAAAGCATTTTTATTTTTAAATCCTTTGTGCTTTTTGGTAATTTTTCCTCTTTCTAAGTCGGTGTAAATGTTTCAAGGCTGGGATGAACGCTGCTCGGAATAATCTTTTTTTATTGTTTTTACTGTTTTTTTCCTGTCTCACGTCAGAACTGCCTCACTTTTCAACAATTAAGATCTCCTAGAAATCTGTAGAACTGCTTGAATACTGGGGATGGGTAAATGAAGACCAGCAAGCAAACACGGGAGTGTGAGAAATGCAAGCACTTCTGCATGTCTGTCTTTAAATGGAGCTGGTTTAACCACTGGGAGAGCTTGGAAAGTTATTGGGATATTATCTTGGGAAGTGGAAACTTTGGATGCTGCCAATCTTTGTTTTTGGGTTGTTTGTCTACAATAAGTCTATAAATGATGGATGGGGTGCTTGGATATGTCAGAGAGTGATCCCGAGTGCCTCAAAGCCACATTGTGATTTGTTCTTTGTGTCAATTCACTCCTTTTTTGTCCTTGCAGAGCCTCCAGTTACAGTCACCCAACCCTTGGTGGGAGGATCAGTCACGGAAGGGGGGGTGGCTCGCTTGGAGTGCACATTGTCCAGTGAAACTGGGGACAGAGTGACGTGGTTCAAAGGAAAGGAGCAGATAAAAGCTGGAGGGAGATACGAGATCCTCTCTGATGGAACGAAGCAGACGCTCATAATCCATGGATTCAAACCTGAAGATCAGGACACCTACACCTGCATGGCTTCTCCAGGAGTCAAATCTGTTGCCAGCTTGTGTCTTGAAGGTACAGAATGTATTCCTGTGCTGTCTGTTATGGACTTCCAGGGGCATTGGAAGTGGCCTGAGCTGGAATTTGTTTTCTTTTACGAGCCCTGACAACAATCCACAAAGAATTGTTATTTCCCTTTTTGGGATTGCCCAGTGTGTTTCTGCATCCCAGAAGGTTTCAAGTTGCTCTGATAAGACTTCCCTTACACAGAAATTTAAGGTGTGACACTGTTGCCTCTATGTGGTGCTTTGGTGCCTTTTCAGGTGCTTTAGGGTGTTCTGTGGATGTCCCAAACAACCTGAACCTTCTCTAAAGGCAATGGGCACTATGGAGAGGCGAATGAATGTGTCACAACCTTCAGACTTGGACACATCCAGACAGGCAGCTGAGGTGTGTCCATGTGAGGTGGGAGTCCCATCTCCCAGCATAGCCACTGGAGATGTCTTCAAGACAGACAGTGAAGTCCTGTCTACCTATAAGACAGGATGAGCCTGAATAGCTTTCCAGGCTCTCCTGACAGCCTTAACTGGGTGTTCAGGAAATGCAACATTGGAAAGGGGCAGAAATTTATTTATTTGGTTTAAATATGCAAGGAATAACAAGAAAAAAGTTGGTGTTTGGCTACATTTAAAGTTGAGTTTGGAAAGGACTTCTGAAGATGGTGTGGTCCACCACCCTGCTCAAAGAACAAGTCCCCCCGGCCCATATCCAGCCATATGAACTTCCCAGGGAAGTTGTGGAGTCTCCTTCTCTGGAGATATTCAAAAGCCATCTGGACCCAGTCCTGAGCAGCGGGCTCTTCTTGAGCAGGTTGGACCTGATGACCTTCAGTGGTCCCTTCCAACCCTCCCTGTTGTGTGTGATTGTGTAAATTCACCTCTTGTTCCCAGCAGAATGCTCAGGTAAATGCCACTGGTTCTCCTGGGCTCAGCCTTTAGCATAACATTTCCATGTTCCTCAAAGTGCCCTCACAGTCTTTGTCTCTCAACATCTCACCCATTTAATTGTCCCCAGTTCCCACAACAACGATGCTCAAGGAGATTGCCAGGGAAGCACCTCCTGCAGGCCAGCCAGAAGAGCTGGTGGATGGCCAGGTCCAGCCCAGTTTGCCTCCTGAGGCTGCTCAGGAGGGAGATCTTCACCTCCTGTGGGAAGCCCTGGCCAAGAAGCGCCGGATGAGCCGGGAGCCCACCCTGGATTCCATCACCGAGGTGCCTGAGGAGGACGAGAAGCTGCAGAAGCTGAGGAAGGAGGAAGCAGAGATGTCCCACTACTACTCAGAGGAGTATTCCACGTGTGATGAGCTGGCCAGGACGGGAGAAGCAGATTTCTCTTTCACGAGCTCAGATGATGAGTCTAGAGCTGGGACACCTTCCCTGGTGAACTACCTGAAAAAGAAAGCTGGCAAGACGAGCGTCAGCGTTACCAGCAAGGTTCAGTCCACCTCTACAGGCAAGTTATGGAAACAGTGGGAGAAATCCAGCGTGGAGACTGCGGTGACCACCACAGCTGCCCAACCAGCCGAACCAGAGCTGCCCGATTTGGATGACCCTTCCATGAACAAGGCTGCTGTGAAGATCCAAGCTGCTTTCAAAGGCTACAAAGTCAGGAAAGAGATCAAGCAGCAAGAGTGCCCAGTGTTTACTGAGACCTTCAAAGACTTCTCAGGCGAGCCTGGGAGCACCCTCCACCTGGAATGCGTGGCCCACAGCAAGTCTGACATGAACGTCCGATGGCTGAAGGATGGGGAGGAACTCTCGGACGGTCGCTACTATCACATAGACAACTACAGCGACGGCACCTGCTCGTTGATCATCGCTGGCTTGGACAGGAAAGACGCCGGCAGATACACCTGTGAAGCCTCCAACAAGTTTGGCAAGGTGTCCCACAGCGCCAAGGTGGTGGTTGGCGCTCAGGAGCCTCAGGTTGTCCAGAAGAAGGCGGCGAAGCAAAGCACTGACAGCGAGACGGAGAGCTCGTCCGGCAGCGAGCTGGACGACGCCTTCCGTAAAGCAGGAAGGAGACTCCACAGGCTCTTCAGGGCCAGGATCTCCACGGAGATCTCCGACGTGGAGGAGGAGCTCTTTGTCAGCGCCGACGAGGGCGACGTCGACGTGGTGGACCACCAGACGTATCGCGAGGACGAGCAGTACATCTACATCAAGTTTGAGGTCTCCTCCGAGGCCAAAACGGCTGCCACGAGGTTCAGGGAGATGTTTGGGGCCCTGGGGATCCCCGTGGAGATTGACATCTTGGAGCAGGGCCCTAAGAAAGTGGAGCTGCGCATTGGGAAGGCATCACCCCCCACCTTTGGGAAGTTTGCCCCGCCGGCCGCGAGACCTCCACCACCTTTGCTGACTTCTGATACAGGTAGGTGGAACAAGCCTTGAGGATTCCTTTTCTTTGTTCATGAAAACGCTGCTGGAGAAGGCCAAGACATTATCTTTTCACTCTCAAGGAACTCCCAAAACCTTTGTTTTGTCTGAGTTTTTTTGTGGGGTTTATTCTGCTTCATTTGGTGTAGATATTTTTTTCTGGAAACTTCTCACTTTTGGAAAAATAATGGATTTTTTCTTCTGTCTCATTTAGAGGGAGAGAAAGGATTTTGGTGCTGAAGGGAGGGTTGTAAAGTACTGATTTATCTACAAAGCTGCTTCTCACAATGTCAATGTCTCCTATTACAATAACATGGCCATAAATGATTATTATACTTAAATAAATGAAACCATTTTTTGAGGGAGACCATTAGAGGGAGACAAGACGTTTTGGCAGGGAGAGGAGCAGAGACAATGCCCCGTTGGCAGCTGTGGTATTGCAGTGCTCATGGAATATCTTCACAGGGTTTGTCAGGCAGATCCTTCTTGACTGTTTCCATAAAGAAAATGATGGAATTTTCCACTCTGCAATTAAAAAAATCCGGAACCCTGAAGTCTTCAGGTGCTGGACACTTCAAATACACCTTTTAACTCAAGTTCTCCTTTTCTTCTCTCCAACTGCCCCCATTTAGCTCCCATGTTCATGACTGAGCTGCAGAACCAAGAGGTCCAGGATGGATATCCAGTCAGCTTTGACTGCATCGTCATCGGCAAACCGCTTCCCACCGTTCGCTGGTTCAAGGATGGCAAAGCTATTGAAGAAAACGACCACTACATGATCAATGAGGACCAGGAAGGGTGTCACCAGCTCATCATCACCGCCGTGGTCCCCACTGACATGGGCGTGTACCGCTGCCTCGCCGAGAACAACATGGGGGTGGCTTCAACCAAGGCCGAGCTCCGAGTGGACTGTAAGTCTCAAATCGCTGTAGGAAAGACAAGGGGAGGGAGTTTTGCAGAGAGGTGGATAATTTTATTTTTCCTCCCCCCAAGAAAAGCATCTTTTGCATTTTTTTTAAAAAAAAAGTGTTACCCCCAAAATGTTTTACTTGTAAAACTCTTGGGTTCGGGTGGGTTTTGCCTCTTGGGTTCAGGTGAGTTTTGCTTCTTGGGTTCAGGTGGGTTTTGTCAACTCCAAGATGAGCCTCAGAGCAAAGGTTTTCACATAAGTCCAGGGGTTTCCATAATCCAGGGTCATGTGAGATCCTGCAGCAGTAGGAGTGTGAAATCCACCTGCCAATCACTTAAATTAGTGCAATTCCCCACTTACTTATTATAGCAAGAATTATAATAAAAAAAAATTATAATACTTTTAAAGCTCAGATTATGGAAACTACATCTTTTTCCCTTTAACAGTGACCAGCACTGACTATGAGACAGCAGCAGATGCAACAGAGACATCCTCTTACTACAGTGCCAAAGAATATATTTCAAGGTAAAACAGCAAACTCTCGCCCCAGCTTCTGAGTTGGTGACATCAATACACATATTTAGGTCAAGCCTGGTTTTACCCTGTCCAGGAGGGCCACTTTAATGTCACAAAGGGGCAGAAAAACCAACTGAGGTGCAAGAACTGCAATAGCTGGACATTTATCACGTGCAGAATTGCTCTGGCTGCCTTCAGGCAAGCCTGGGTGTTTCCTCTCCATTATTTTAATATCAGAGGGTGCTGAATGAGCTGTCAGGATGCCCAACCCCACAGCCTGAATTAACTTAAAATAGGTCACTGGTTCCTAACTCTTCTCTCCCTTCTTTCTTAGCCGAGAACAGGAGGAATCCACCACTGAGGAGGAGCAGCTGCCCCAGATCTTTGATGAGCTCCATGATATCCACGTGGCACCCGGGGCATCGCTGGCTAAATTTCACCTGAAGGTGAAAGGTGAGTGGATCCCACGGTATTGCCCCTTTTCCAGGGCTGGTGTCTTGTTGAAGTGCTGGACAAGGTTTTCCAAGGTGCTCTTCTGGCCCCAACTTGTGCATCTTGCCCCACAATTGCACAAACCAGCCTGGAGAACGTGGCCATGGTGATGAACATTGACTTTAGCAGCAGACTTGGGCACATGAAGTGTCTCCAAGCATAATTACAGGCATAAATTTCTGAAAGCTGAGTTCTGTGTTTCTCTGAGCACAGGAGCAATAAGGGATAACAGTAATAATAGAGTGATGGTGTTCTTTATTCTCTTCAATAAACTAAACAGTCATGGATTTACTTTGCTCTACAAGGGGGTTGCTGCCACAACCCCAAAACTGCAAAAACACCTTCCTGGTGTTGACTGTGGCAGGAAGAGGTAGGGATTTTCCTGGTTTGCCCCATTGCTGCCCATAATAATTATAAGAACTTATTTGGCATCAACTTTTCTCCTTGTGTACGTTTTGAACCAGACCCAAGTGTTGCTTGGGTGAAGAATTTACACTTGGGGAGTGTCAGAAACTGAGGAAATGGGATCATAACTGATCAATAATGAATTTTTAGGCAATCCTAGTTGGGTAAATCCTTGGAAGAGCAGCTTTGGGCAGAGCTGGGGATTCCTTACCCCTGTGGAGATGCTCCCAAATGGATGTTGGCAAGGAATTGTGTTCCCCATGTGTGTGACTGCTCCTCACAGGGTACCCCCAGCCTCGCCTCTATTGGTTCAAGAACGGGCAGCCCCTGAAGGCCTCGGATCGGATCCTGAAGACTGACAGGCAGGAGTTCCACTCCCTGGAAATTCGGGATGTCACCAAGGCAGATGCTGGGCAGTACCTGATATTTGTCATCAACTCTGCTGGCTCTGCCTATTCCTCGGCCAGGCTGGTGGTCAAAGGTGGGCGTTGGTCTCTTTTTGGCACTTGCTTTTCTCCATTCCGGTGTCCTTTTCCATTTTATGAAGTTATTTTTCCTGAGAAAGCCTACCAAGGGAACTCAAGGGATGGGGGGAAGGCTGTTCACCTGTAAATTTACTGTTTAGGAAGATGAGACACGTCACTTTTCAGTGGTCGGACTGTTGTCTCAGAAACATGCATTTTATTCCTGCCCAGATTCTTTAACTTTCAAAGTTCATTTGACTAAACCTGAGGACCTCTTATAAGTCATAAGAATGTTTTTGGGTGGTATCTCCAGCAAGGGGTCACCTCTGTGTTTGTTTTTTTTATGCAGCTCATGGATTGAAAGTTAATTGTATTTCTCATTTTGGTTTTTTCTCCTGTTGTTGCAGATCCTTATGAGAAAGAGGAGCCATCCAAAACAGGTGAGAGGAGCCAGAGCAGGTGATAACAGAACCCCCAGGGGAATTTCAGTCAAAACTAACTGTGTTTCATCACTAATATCATTTTCAGATCCCCATGAGCAGCTGATCCCACCAAGGTTCCTAGAAAGATTTACTAATAAAAAGGTGAAAAAAGGTGCAAGCATCACGTTATCTGTGAAAGTTGAAGGTGAGTGGGTTTATACCTTTTGTCTCTGCCCCAAGTCATTGTAACCTCATCTCCTGTGTCTGAAATTTGGGATTCTATTCCCAATTTACATCCTTTGCAAAGGGACTTTACAGAAAAAAACACCTCATTCATCTTCACCTCTGTTTTCCTGCATGTGAAAACAGGGACAGTAACACTTATTAGCCTTGTGAAGATTTATTAACAGTTTGGGGTTTACAAAAAAGAATGTGCTGTCAAATGGTTGATGTCACTTTTATTGCACATTATGCCTGTTATTGTTGGAAATGGCACAAACCAACATTTCCTCACATCAGGGCTCACATTGGAGAGGAAGGAACTCAACCAGCAAGGTTAAAGCTCCCTGTTTGGTTTTCCTTTAGGACACCCCCCACCAACAATAACTTGGATGAAGGAGGAGTCTCGGGAAGACATCCTGTGGATCAAAGCAGACACCCCTGGGTACAAACTTGCCAGCTCCAACATGCACCACAGCCTGATCCTGCTGGATGTTAAGAAGAAGTACAGTGGAGCTTACACGTGCATTGCCACCAACAAGGCTGGCCAGTCCATCTGCACGGCCAACCTGGAGGTTGCAGATGGTAAATCTTTGTGGCAGCACAAACACTTTCTCTCTATTTCCCTTTTAATGCAGTGCCTGAGAGAGAAAAAACCCAAAAATTATCAAATAACCCACCAAAAATCGTATTTTTTCAAGATAAGCCATGAATTTTCTTGTCTTGCAAATGTTTGCACTCTTTATTTCTAGAATAGTTTAGGTTTCTGGCTCTGTCTTGTATTAACAGCAGCACCTCTTCTGTATAAACAGAAGACAAGTCTAAGGAATGAGCAAATTGAAAAGAAAGAAAGGCAATGTAAAATAACTAGAAAAAGTCACCTTTTAAAAAATTATTTTGAGTGCTTCACTCTGTAAAGGTATTTTGCACTGCCTAAAGGCAGACAAAGGCATTTGATTTCCCTTTTCCAGAGCTTTCCAGGGCCTCTCCTGGCACAATTCCTTCAGCAAGATGAGGGAGAAGCAAATACAGCCTTGGAGTAGGGACAGCACTGGGAAGGAGCCTCTTTTCCTTTGCATCCCACATTTTTCCTGGACCAAGAGCTCCAGGAGCAGAGTTGAGCAGTGGGGGGAAATGGGGCAATGCTGTATCTGCATGAACAGGGAGAGGAGCAAACTCTGGGCATCAAAGGAGTAGGAATAGGGTATCCCAGGTCAGGAGCTGCTGCAGATCCAGCACTGCATAAAAAGGGCTTTCTCTGCCTTCTGTCCTCTAATGAGACCCCCCAATCTTGCAGTGAAAGAGGCTGAAGTTCTGACCCAGGAGAGGGTGATGGTGTCCGAAGCCATCATGACCACACTGGGGTAAGTGCTGGGTCACCCAAGGGTGGAAAGTGCTGTATCAAGTGCTATATCCAAAATCAAGGTCAGGCATTAATTCTTGATGATCAGGGAGGGCTGGAACTGGGATCAAAATAAATAAATAACTCAATCTGGGTAGGTCATATAAAACTTTGTGGGCTTTTTCAGCTCCTAAGCAGAATGCCAAAAAAATTCACAGTGTCAAGTTACTTGCCAGTATTGAAATACACTGACGTGTCACAGGAGAAGCAGAGGAAAAGGGTCTATTTGCCAAATTTCATGTTCACAAATGCACCTGAACAATGATCTCCTCAATTCACCATTCCTGATTTGGATATTAGACAGAGATTCTGGAAAGTGGCACAACCTGAACACAAATTGTCTTCTGGCCTTAAAAGCTTGACCATTCTTCTTCTAAAGGGAGAAGGAACGGGAGGAAGGTGCAGTGTGACTTCAGCTGTTCCACTGCAGCCCCTCCCAAGGGTGGTGGCACAGCCTCAGTGGGGTGGGATTTCTCATTCATCAGCTGGGCTGAGCTTCCTCCTGCTCCCTTTGTGCTCAGGGAGGATTAGGGCAGAGCAGTTGAGGAAAGGAAGGTTTATACAGATTTATAGCCTGCCTCCAAAGAGCTCAGGACATCAGGAGCTTTAGTCTTGGGAAATCCCACCAGCTCTCCTCAAGAGACACAAGGAGATGCTGGTGGTTGGTCATGTCCATGTTGACAGTGTAATCTCCTGCCCTTTTCCTGCTGCCAGGAATTCACTTGGTGTTGGGAAAAGCTGTCAGTGTAAGGAAGGACTCTGTGGCCCTCAAAGTACCACTAAGTGAGTTGTTTCCCAGCACACAGGCAGGCTGGTGGGATGGGAGCGGCTCACAGAATCCACACACCCTCCAGGCTTGGCTTTCCTGATGAAAACACTGGAATTGTTGGGCTTTAGTTCCTCGAGAACTGACTGACCCCACGTGGTGTCTCTGCCTGTGGAAGGTTCAGTTGGGTGTCACCTGGGGATGAAGTCCCAGCAGCATCATGGAGATGGTTCTGCAACCCACCCCAGGTCTTCTCAAGCACCAGGCTGAAATAAAAGTCAGGAAAAAAGGGAATTCTCAGACTGGATTTGTCTCCAAGTCTAAGACACCCAAGGGTTTCTGTGCCTAAGGGAGTCAGTTTTCACTTCTCCCAGTGCCCCTGGTGACCATCAACAACTTCCCAGCTCCTGCAGCCCAAGCCAGAGTCCCAGCTCAGATATTCCCAGCCCTCATCCTGAAATGGGAGAAGGGGGAATGTGTTCCTCACTTAGCTCTCCTTGCTCTCATTTTCACTTTTAACTCTGCTTTGCTTTCTTTTGCAGGTCTATTCAACCCTCTGAGACAAGAGAAGGTAAGAGAAGGTTTTTTCCCCTCTCCTCTTCCTGCCCTTCTTGTCTCTGGCTGAGATTATCCATATATTTCATGTTTATCACCCACCTTTGTCCTTGTTTTCTTCAATCTGTCTGAAAAGTTGGAGCTTTCCAGGACTGCTCCCTGTTCAAGGGTGAACTGTGAGCAAGCACAGTTTTAAAAACAGGAGGAGGGAAGGAAATTAGACCTTCCTTCCACGGGAGCTTTAATTACTCAAAAAAAAAGAGATGACATTTATCTCCAGCTTAGTTGGAATTTCTCTCTTTTGCAGGAGACCTGGAAGCTGGTAGGGAAGGGGTACCCAAAAGCCCTATTTCTTTGGCTGATGTTGGCTCAGAAGAATTCTTCCAGAAACTCACCTCCCGCATCTCAGAAATGGTGTCTGCAAAAATAACTCAGGGTAAGGAGCCCAGGAAACACAGTTGGAATTAGTGCAGAAAAATATAAAATAAATAAAATGCAATCACTTCTTTTTTAGGTGTTTTTTTAATTATAAGTGAGGGTCATGAAGTAGGTTTTGAGGCAACCACCCCACATAAGCTCAGGACTAAGGAATTTTAGTGAGACTCCATCTAAACTGTCTCAGTTTTAATTTTGAACTGGAAAAAAAAGCTGTTTTAATAAGATGCAAAAATAGAAGTGTATTTTTCACATCTCAGGTACTTCAATTTCCTCAGATATTCCACCCTCCTGAGCTGGAAAACAATCCTGCTTTCAAAACTTCCCACATCTTCAAGTCTGAGCTCACAATGTGATTTTAAAATCAGCTTAAGGCTGAAAACTCCAAAGATTTGTTGAATTAAATGAAAATCCTGGTTTGTGTTTGTCCTGATTATCTTCTAGGAAAAAAAAGTGAATTTGGAGCAAAAATAGAGGCATCGTTTCTCCAAGAATGTTGAGGCACTCAACATCTTGTATTAAAACATCCCAATTTTTGCTTTAATCCTAATTATCCATAGGAAATCACACTAAATACTACCACAAATGCTCTTCCTAGGGGATATTTGCTTCCATGAAATGAGAAATTATTGTAGATTTATCCTTATTTCACACCCTGCTCTGCTTTTCAGCCAAACTTCGAGTCCCTGGGGCAGAGAGTGATGATGAGTCAAAAACTCCTTCAGCATCTCCTCGTCATGGACGATCCAGACCTTCCTCCATAGCTCAGGAATCCTCCTCTGAATCCGAAGATGGGGATTCCAGAGGAGAGGTACAATGTGGGCAAGTCTGACACAAGGGGAAAACTTTACTCAGAATGATCAGTTTTCTATGGGTTAAGGATCTCCAGCCCCTTTTAGGGATGTGATTCACTTTAGAAGGGATGTTTAATAATTAAGTGTTGGCTCTGTGATCAAATTCTGATCTGTTGGCTCTGTGATCAAATTCTGATCAACAAACTCAAGTCAACACGGTCAAAACTGATCCATAATTTGGCAACTCTTGCTTTCATGGCTGAGCTTCACAAAGTCAGAGCTTGGTTTCCTTGGATAGAACTGGCCAGAAGAATTTTATTGAGGAGATCTTTGTGAAGATTAAAAATTAGAATTTTTTTTTAGGTGCTCGTGCCAAACGCTTCCTGAAAAAAAAAAATAATTGATTAAAACTTTTGAAATGTTGACTTCTTTTGAAATTTGCAGGACCACTGGTTTGGGGTTTTTTTGCCTTTGGAGTAAAATTCAGAGTTTCAAGGTGTAAATCTGAACCAGCTCAAATAGGCAGCTCTGAAAACCCAACCTGAGCCTCCAAGAGATTTAATCTACTTCCAAAAAAGCAGAGAATGGTTTTCTTGGCCACCCAAAGGCTGGAGAATGAACCATTCACTGGAGAGAAGGCCTTTCATTCTGCTGGTGTCCCCGTGTTGCAGTTCCAGAGCTGTTGTTTCATCCCTGCAGATCTTTGATGTTTACATGGTCACCGCTGACTACGTCCCCACCGCGCCCGACAGGGAGACCATCACCCTCAAGGAAGGACAATATGTGGAAGTCCTTGACTCAGCTCATCCCCTCAAGTGGCTGGTCAGGACTAAACCCACCAAATCGAGCCCCTCTCGGCAGGGTTGGGTATCTCCAGCTTACCTGGACAAGAAATTAAAGGTGATTGATGAGCCTTGGTTATTTTTTCATGTAAGATTCCTTGCTCCTGTTGCAGTTTGGAGCCACCCCTTTTCATGGAGTGATGGATGAGGGGGTTGTTGAAGGGATCCATAACACAGTCAGAATTATTCATGCTTTGATTAGACAATAATTCTGGTGTAGTCTCTCCTGAGCTGGAGAGACCAAATCACCCTCCAGCAGAATCGAAATGTCACACTGGTTTAGGAATTCTTGGAGAGGACTGTGAGCCCACGAGGGATATTCCTGGGTGTGCATTGACATTTCCTTTTCTCTTGCATTGTAGTTGTCACCAGAGTGGGGAACAGCAGAAATTCCCGAGTTTCCTGGAGAGTTTGTTTCTGAAGATGAGTATAAAAGGAAGCTGAGGTGAGTTCCTGTCGTTGGGCATTTGGATTCTCCTGCCTTTTGAACAAACAGGGGTGTTGCCAGCTGGGTCCCTCCTGCCACAGTCACTCTTTGTTGTGTTCAGTCCTGCCACCTCCCCCTTCCCAAAATCCAGCACACCCTTCATTAAATTTCAGGAACCTTGACTGGGGTTTGCCATTGATTTCAGCCTGGGAAAATTCCAGCCAATCTAGATTAGAGAATCCCAGAATGGTTTGGGTTGGAAGGGACATTAAAGCCCATCCAGTGCCACCCCCTGCCATGGGCAGGGACACCTCCCACTAGCCCAGGGTGCTCCAAGCCCCATCCAACCTGACCTTGGACACTTCCAGGGATCCAGGGGCAGCCACAGCTTCTCTG
>JAWWEW010000078.1:2048448-2106049 GCA_035583185.1 Anabacerthia variegaticeps
GCCTTGTCCCCAGTCCCTCTCCAGCTCTCCTGGAGCCCCTTTAGGCACTGGAAGGGGCTCCCAGGTCTCCCCAGGGCCTTTCTTCATATTGGATGACTTGTAAGGAAGGTTTTAGATGATGCCATTCCGGGAGCTCTGTCATTTCACAAGGTCCCAAACTACAGTAGCTCTGTGCTTTGGGGTGCCCTGTGTCTGAGGACAGTTGTGATTTTGGGGTGCTCTGGATCTGAGGATGCATCTCAAGGATAATTGTGGTGATTTTGGGGTGCTCTGGATCTGAGGATGCATCTCAAGGATAATCGTGGTGATTTTGGGGTGCTCTGGATCTGAGGATGCATCTCAAGGACAATCGTGGTGATTTTGGGGTGCTCTGGATCTGAGGATGCATCTCAAGGATAATCGTGGTGATTTTTCTGTGATTTCTTTTTCCTCCTCTGCCTTCCCCTCAGTGTTCTCATTCAGGAGCTGTTGATCTCAGAAGAAGATTACATTCAAGACCTACAGTTCCTCCTGACTCACCACCTCAAGTACACTGAGACCTGTCCTGATGTCCCAGGAGCTGTTGCCAGTCAGAAATCCACCATCTTCAGGAATATTGATGACATTGGTCGCTTCCATTCCAGGTGGGCATTGCCATTTGAGACCAAGGAGTGGCTCACAAACAAGGTGTCAGGGCCTTATTATTATTATTATTAATTATTATTATTATGGATGTGGAGCCCTGGCAATACTGAGGTGCAAGGGAATTGATGGTCCTTTCAGGATGAGAAATCAGAGTACAGGGACTTCCATAATACCCTTTGGAGTTCCAAGGCTTCACTTGTCCAGCTTATTTCTCACCCTTTTAAGTGAATTTAATTGGGAAAAAAATGAATTATTATAAAAAGGCAGCAGGGTCTTACAGGGATTTCAGTGGTGTCTTCACAGAGACCATTCACTCATTCCTTCACTCATTCCTTCACCCATTCATTCATTCCTTCATTCATCTAAAACTGAACATCCCTGCATTCCAAACCCATCCAGCTGTGGGAGGCTGCCCAGGTACGACACATGGCACGAGGATTCTTCCTTGGCCAAGGATTTCCTTCAGATCTGGGCTGTGGAAATAGATTTCCCTTCTCTTTCCTCCTTCAGCTTCACAAAGGTGAACCTGCCTCAAGATCCTTCATGGAAGAGAGTGGGGATCTGTGTCTTCACTCCTGTGGATGGCTCATAGATCCTTAAATTCAGGCATAAGGATCTGGGGAGGGGTTAATTCCCAACTTGAGCTGGACTTTAAAAGTTATCCCTGCCTTCCTCACAGGGCATTTCATAAAATCCTGGAATGATTTGGGTTGGAAGGGACCTCATCTCGTTCCACCCCCTGCCATGGGCAGGGACACCTCCCACCAGCCCAGGTTGCTCCAAGCCCCGTTCAACCTGGTTTTTGGACACTCCCAGGGATCCAGGGGCAGCCACAGCTTCTCTGCCCAACCTGGGCCAGGGCCTGCCCACCCTCACAGGACAGAATTTCCTCTCCCTATCCAATCTCACCCTGCCCTCTGGCAGTGGGAAGCTTTTCCCCCTTGTCCTGTCCCTCCATGCCCTGGTGAAAGGCTCCCACCCCTCCACTCAAGCTGAGAGGTTCAGCACCCTGCTGGGTGAAGAGGCACGAGGTGTTTGATGCTGGTGTTGCAGCTTCCCTCACCTTCCCCACCCATTGCCTTTGACTTGTGTTGGCCTGGCTTATCCTTCTTAAAGAGTCTGGCTGCTGGTGTGAGTTCCATCCCATGCCACCACCTTCTCCTCAGGTGTCCCTTTCCCTCTGTCCCCACAGCGTGTTCCTCCGGAGCCTGCAGGGCTGTGACACCGACGATGACGTGGCCATGTGCTTCATCAAGCACGAGGCAGAGTTTAACAGGTACATCCAGTACCTGGTGGGAAGGGTCCAGGCTGAGTCCATTGTTGTCAGCAAAGCTGTCCAGGACTTCTACAAGGTAACCAGAATGCCTGAGAAAGTATTGAAAAAGTATTATTAATATCTTTTGGTAATCTTTGCTGCATATAATGGTTTTTAGTTCACTGGCTCGCTCTCCCTCCTATGTATAATCAATATAGGAACATATTTACATGTGCTTGTGCATTTATTAATATTGTAAAGATTCTACAGGCACGAATGTGGCTGTGCTTGTGGAGTTGGAATTAAGGGGTGTTTTAAGGGCCACCCCATTACAAGACCAGGTGAACTCATAAGGTAGACAAACAAATCCTGTTTCTCCTCTCCATCTGCCCAGGACTGAGGTTCACTGGTGAAAACACACCCACAGCTCCAGGTCCAGGAGCACATGGGTGGCTGTGGATCCCTGGAGCAGCAAGGGTGGCTCCTCTGTCCATCCAACAGCCAAGCCCAGATCCTGAGCACTTCCACCCTGTCTCAATCTCCTGCTTTCAGGGTAAAAGTAGCAGTGCTTTTGTAGCCTCTTACTCACTGGTTACACCAGCTTGATGCTCACACTCACCCCACACAGGCATTTCCCAGGAAATCATTATTTCTCTCGTTCTTTATAACAAGATTTCCTCTTTCTTCCACAAATTTTTTGCAGAGATACACAGATGAATTTGAGACTAATGAAGATCCTTCCCAGCCTCTCATCCCACCCCTGCAGCACTACCTGGAAAAGCCCATAAACAGGATCCAACAGTATCAGACCATAATTAAGGTGAAGAGGTTTTCTTATATCTGGCAGGTTTATGTTCTGCTCTGTGCAGCTTGTGGGGAAAAGGATTTTATTTTTATTTCCTGTTTCCTGGCTTCCTTCTGGTGCCACTACAATTGAAAACTGCTTGGCTAAGTAAGAGGGAAACCATCACCAGAGATGATTTTCTCTAGATTGTTCTGTAAATGTAAAGCCAGGTAGAGGTTCACAATGTCCAACCCTTTAAAGTTCAGTGACCTTTATCTGAATGATCTTTAAATATAGGAATGTACATATGTAAAAAATATATGCTTATTTCAGTGACCTTTATCTGAATGATCTTTAAATATAGGAATGTACATATGTAAAAAATATATGCTTATTTACATATGAATACATGGATGTGTATATTCATGACAAGTATCAATTTGCTTCCAACTAAACAACACTTATGTTATAAAAATAACCATTTTCCAGTGTGTAAGATATTAACTTACACCCTTTTTTCCTTGTGCTTTATGCTGACATTGTAGTAAGCTGGAGTTTTTATTTTCTGAAAAGTTTTGCCCTGTTCTACCACCCTGAAATATTCCACTTTCTGCCACTGAAGAATGCCTTCTATTTGTTTCAGCTTTGTCTTTGTTTAATAACAATTGATGTAAGGAAAAGCCAGCCTGGCTAGTCATTAAGGCTGTAGGAAAGAAAATGCTTTATTATCTAAGCACCACGTGGGGAAAAAATGGGATAAAAGTCGCTCAGGTGAAAGAGCTGGAACAGATACCGAGAAACTCTTTGTCTCTGATGGAAATGTGTTTTTTCTCTGTTTTCCCAGTAACATTTTCTTCATCCCCCTACAGGAATTAATCCGAAACAAAGCAAGAAACAGCCAGAACTGCACTCTGCTGGAGCAGGCTTATGCTGTTGTGTCTGCACTCACACGGAGGGCAGAGAACAACCTGCACGTCTCCCTCATTGAGAACTACCCAGGCACCCTGGAAAGCCTCGGCGAGCCCATCCGGCAGGTAACTGGAATTTCCCACCACTCTTGGTGCCATCTCTGCCTCCACCTGTGCCTGAGGAGCCTGAATTCCTGCAAGAAGCTCCTTTGGAAATCACATCAGACAGGGGGGTTTTGCTTGTCCCGTTTCTTGCTGTTCAGAGCAGTCCTGGCTGGACTAAGGTTTGAAGCACCAGAGGCACTGCTGGAACAATTCACACATAATGTTGTTGTTTGCCTTTCTGATCCACTCACCAAACAGCAAGAGATTTGAGTTTTTTTATTTTTTTCTTTTTATTTTTTAAAGCTCTTTATTTTTTTACTCCATCTCTGATTATTGGGGCAGCTTCTGAAATTGTTGTCATCTAAAGACCTGTGTTCTCCTCCAGGTCTCTCCCATGAACCAGGAGTTTGGTTTAGGATAACAGGGGAAAGGTGACCCAGCTGTTAGGACACCAATGTGGGATTTTCAACACCCTTACTCATATAAATTGTCTCTATAACACCCAAAAATACAATTTTTCTTTAATATTTCCAAGACTGTTCCTACCTGAGAAGAGCTCAGTATTTTTCTGGCAACAAAAAATACCATTTAAAGGACAATGGAGTGACAACTCCTGTATGTGTCCCTGTTGGTTCTGTCAGTGTGATGGGTCACCTGTAGCATTAAAACCCATCTGCTGTGCTGTAATAACCAGAGATGATGCAACAGGAAATATTTATCTGTTCACTGGAAAATTATGGTGAAACCTCATTGGTTTTTATTACATTGCTGTTATTATAATGGTACTTCTATCTCTTAATTATTCCAGATGTATCACTACGTGCTCTTCCTTCTTTTCTCCTCTCAGGGCCACTTCATTGTGTGGGAAGGAGCTCCAGGAGCAAGAATGGCCTGGAAAGGACACAAAAGACATGTTTTCCTCTTCAAAAACTACATTGTGATCTGCAAACCCAAGCGAGACACAAAGACAGACACCTACAGCTACATCTTCAAGAACATCATGAAGGTCTGGTCACTTTATCCTCACTCAGAGCATTTCTCTGCCAATTAGAACTTCACTTTTATATCCAGCTTGGACATTTCAAAAGGTCTTTGTGGCATGAGTAGAATCGAAATTTATCCCAAAATAGCTTTGTTAAACATGTCAGAAACGTGTCAGAGCCCCTCAGAAACCTGGGGGTAGCAATGAAATGACAAATACAAGCATGAATTCATCCCTGTGACCTCATTGACACCATAAACACATCACATTGAGGGGAATTTTGCTGTCTCTAATATTTGATAACATTTGTAAATCTTCAGTTTTGGCAGTCTGTGATACTGGGAGTGAATTGGAAGGAATGTTACAGTCATATGGGACATTCCAGAGGGTTTTCTCTGCTGGTTATGTCCTTTCCAGACACCAATTCCTCTTTGGAAACGAAAAAATTCAGGGGATTTGGCAACTCAGCTTGTGACATTCAGGGTTAAAACTGCAAGAAACTGAGGAAAGAGTTTTCCCGAGGCAAGAGATGCTCCAGTAAAAAACACCAACCAACCAAAAAACCAATGGGGTTCTTGACCAAGCTCAGTCAGGGCCTTCTCAAAGTCCTTATCTCTGTCCTCCTCGATATTTATGGGCATATTTTACTTTCCAAGAAAAAATGAAATGGAAAAATTGCCATGTTTTGTCCAGAGAGTGCCTGCTCTCTGATTTTTTCCCCCTAATTTTGCTGTTCCTGGGCCCAAGATCGCTGCACTGTAAGGACAGCGTCTCCCACCTTTGGGATACCCTTCTATTTTCCTGAAATATGATCGTTACTCCAGGAATATGCCAGTTTGGGAGCCAGAAACTCAAATACACTGAGGGAAATCCCTCTCAAAGTGCCTCTGGTTGTTGTTCAGCCAAAGCCACGCCGCGCTTCTCGCGCAATCCGAAAAAAATGATGTAAATCACCCCATTTTGCTGCTGGGAATTCCCAGGAAGGCAGGAATGGGTGCTGAGCCCCTTGTCCTTGTGCCACACAGCTGAACAACATCGATGTGAATGACCTGGTGGAAGGGGACGACAGGGCTTTTGAGATCTGGCACGAGCGGGAGGACCTGGTGCGCAAGTACCTGCTCCAGGCGCGCACCGTCAACATCAAGAACTCCTGGGTGAAGGACATCTGTGGCATCCAGCAGCGCATCAGCGAGCCCATCTGGAGTAAGTCTGGCCCCAGGCAGCCTAAATCTTCCCAGTTTTTTCTTGGAAGGTCTCCTTGGGTCAGGGAGGAAACCATCACAAGGGGAGAGAAACCATTTATGGTCGTCTAAACGCCCTGTGGTTGAGGGAGGTGCTGTGTCCACCCCAGCATAAGAAGGATGTGGAGCTGCTGCAACAAGCCCAAAGGAGGCCACAGGGGTGGTCAGGGGGTTGAAAGAGCTCTCCCATGAGGAAAGGCTGAGAGCTCTGGGGACCCAGAGACCAACACACACCAGTATAAATCCCCCTGTGACTTTTTTTGGGTGCCAGACCCTCTATTGACTTGCCGTGTCTGTGCACTTGGGTTTGCTTTGGAATTTAGAGTGGTCGTTCAGGCTTCAGCATCCTCAGCATCAGAGGATGTCAGAGATCCCACCAATTTTCCATCCCCAACATTTATCAGTGGGGATATTAGATCTTTATTTCCCGGGTATAAGCTACAAATGATTTCCACTGCAGTGTAAGGATATTTGGCAGCTTCAAATGCCAGAACAGGATTTGGTTTAGTCTCTATACACTGAAAACTATTCTGGGCATTTAATTTTGGAGCCTTTAATGAGGTGTTTTAATGAGGAATCAGCATAATTTTGCATAGTTTCATCTGGGAACAATGAGTTAAAATAAAAGTCCCTTAACAAAGGAACAATTTGCCCAGAGGGGTTGTGGATGCTTGGAAGTGTCCAAGGCCAGGTTGGACAGGGCTTGGAGGAACATGGGCTGGTGGAAGGTGTCCCTGCCCATGACAGGGGGTGGAATGGGATGATCTCCTCCAGACTAACACGCTTATCCTGCTCTTTCAGTACCTCCAGAGTTCGAGGAAGAACTGGCAGATTGCACAGCTGAGCTGGGAGAGACAGTCAAGCTGGCTTGTAAAGTGGTGGGAGCTCCCAAACCATCCATCAGCTGGTACAAAGGTATGGCCAGGAGGTCCTGAAATGCCTCCTCCAGATTTGTTCTCTGTCTGTATTGCTCTGTTAATTGGTTAGAGGGTAATCAAAGAGCTGATCACCTCGAGATACCCAAGTCCAGTGACTGTTTATGGTCACCTGGGAGGGGTTCCTTTGGCTGGAAAATCAGAGCTGTGACTGCACAGCACATTCTCTGGGGAAGTGTCACTTTGCAGTGAGGATTGGTGGTGGGTGAGGTCCCTTTGCCCAGGGAATATTTCACAGAGAGTTGGACAAAAAGATGAAGAGCTCTTTCCTGAGCTGCCAACATCAGCTGCAGTGTAGCAAATACAGCTCTCAGTCCCCTCAGGTGGAAAAGCTGGATGCAATTCCCAAGGAGAAAACATAACTGATACTAACTTAATTAAAACAAACTGATTTCCCTTCGTCTTTCAGATGGAAAGCCAGTGGAGGTGGATCCCCACCACATCATAATAGAAGATCCTGACGGTTCCTGCACCTTGATCTTGGACAACCTGACAGGTGTTGACACAGGACAATACATGTGCTTTGCTTCCAGCCCTGCTGGAAATGCCAGCACCTTAGGAAAGATCCTTGTTCAAGGTACAGTCCTGCACAGATGCAGCATTATTTTATTTTAAAGGGCTCTGCCATGTGAGACCTTAGACTTGTATCACCATAGTGTGGCCACAGGACCAGGGCAGGGATTGTCCACTGGGCACTGGTGGGGCCACACCTCAAATCCTGTGTCCAGTTCTGGGCTCCTCATGACAAGACATGGAGGGGTTAGAGCTTGTCCAGGGAAGGGAACGGAGCTGGGAAGGGGCTGGAGCAGCAGGAGGGGCTGAGGGAGCTGGGGGGGCTCAGCCTGGAGAAAAGGAGGCTCAGGGGGGACCTTCTGGCTCTGCAAGTCCCTGCCAGGAGGGGGGAATGGGGTGGGTTGGGCTCTGCTCCCAGGGAACAGGGACAGGAGCAGAGGGAACGGCCTCAGGATGGGCCAGGGGAGGTTTAGATTGGATATCAGGAAAAATTTCTCCACCAGAAGTGCTGTCAAGCACTGGCTCAGGTAGCCCAGTCACCATCCCTGGAGGTGTTCAAAAACCATGTAGATGTGGCACTTGGGGACAGGGTTCACTGGTGGCCCTGGCAGTGCTGGGTGAATGGTTGGACTCAATGATCTTAAAGGTCTTTTCCAACCTAACTGCTTCTTTGATTGTGTGATGCTACAAATATTAAGGCATTCCAGGAGTTCTGTATAACACCTAGTGTGTCCTTTCTGGTCCTGTTTCCAGCTACCCTTTACATGTACCTTTGCTTTTTCAGTGCCACCACGGTTTGTGAACAAGGTTAGAAATGCTTATTTTGTGGAGGGGGAGGATGCTCAGTTCACCTGTACTGTGGAAGGAGCTCCAAGGCCTCAAATCAGGTCAGTCCTACAAATCACACTGCAACAAATCCTGGTTTCCCATTTTGCAGAGTCAGGAAAGTCTTCTGAGGTTATGACTCTTCTCTGTGTCTTCCAATTTCACCCCATCCCAACGCTCTTCTTGATCCCAGCATCCCTGAGATCCTCAGCCATTTACTCCAGCTGGGATCTGAAGAGGAATACCTACAGATAGTCCCTGACTGGATCAGGTCTAACAGCCTGACAGCATTTTATCCTTTCCTTATCCTCCCTGCCTGGCACCTCAATTGATTTTATTTGAAAACACCAGTCAGGGCTATTTTCCTGCCTTGACTGATGAGGTTTCTTGAGAAGAATCTCAGGACCCTGTGTAGTTCAGTGTCCATGAGTGATCCACCCAGCTGCAGACCTCCCTTCCAGGACCCAAAACTTTGTCTGAGTTGTTTGCTGGATGGATCAGGGAGCTGGGGAGCTCTTGACCCTGCATGTGTTTTTCCTGGCTTATCCTCCTTGCTTTCCACACACAGATGGTACAAGGATGGGGTGCTCATAAAGGACACCAGTAAATACCAGGCTTACAGTGAACCACGGAGTGGCATCGTAGTCCTGGTGGTCAAGAACCCTTCCAATGAAGATATGGGACACTATGAGTGTGAGGTAAGTTCACAAAGGGTTAAATGTCTGTCACCTGCAGTGATGTGGGTGGGAGAATTCATTCACTGGGAGGGACCCGTGGCATGAGATCAGAGGCTGAGGAACTGCCTGGCATGTTAAAAAATAAATATGGAAAGTCAGGCTGAACTAATCCGGATTGTGGAGATCCTAAAGGGTCAGAATATCCTGATCTTAGAGTTTGCTGGTACAAGTAATAATCGATTTGAGCTTGTTTTGTGAGCTAAACTCAGATCCAGATCTCCAGAGGAACCCCTTACAAAGTTCAGGACCGCTCTGGTGTGAGATTTTGTTTCTGGAGTGTCTTTAAATTATGACACATTCATGCTGCTCCTAAGAAACCATCCAGAGCTAAAAGAAAGAAATTAAATGTAATTAGAAGGATAAACCACTGAAACTCCTCTTTGTTTAGCAAGCATAAATGGGACTATCTAATAAATTAAAAGCAATGTAAAATATTTTCTGAAAATTGGTCAAGGCCCGTGCATTCATTGTAATAAAATAGTAATAAGTTCTGAGGGCTTGGCAATAAAAATAAGTGATCTTGGTTTAGGGAACTAATGGGTCCTGGTAAATGGTTCAGCTCATGGAAATGTTTAGGATGTTTGATATAATGTAAAGAGGTATATTAGAATTTTAACAAAGTCAGACTGCCTTGCATTTGCCATTAACTAAGATCCCTTGGATGAGTCAAACCCTGTAGATTAATGGATGGTGGACAAAGAAAACCCCTTTAATTCCCACCTGAGGGCACACAGCAGGAACCTGTGCCTGTTGGCACAGACAGAGCCGAGCCAGGGCCAAGCCACGGGCTGCAAACTGCAGAGAGCTGAGCAAATAACTCCGTGGCTGATGAGGTTTGCTGATGTGCTGGAACTTCTCTGAGGGAGGAATTTTTGCTAAAATACCACCAAGAACATCACTGAGCTGCAAAATATCCCTTCAGACTCCAGTGGGGTCACATCTCTACCCACTTCTGCTGTCCTGGAATTGCACTGAATCATTTAAAGTAGCGTAGGGAGCTTTTATTCTAACAAAGCACGCCGTGTTTCATTTGGAACTGCACCATTCTCTTCAGCTGATGAACAGATTAGGGTCTGCAAAAAGTGGAGCAGAGCTTTACCACCACAGTGCTGCAGCCCTGACCCAGGAGAGGAGAGGAGACCAAGCCATCACCATCGAAGGTACGGCCCTTGCCCAGCTCCGTGAGTAGGTCACTGAATCCCTCTGAAACCGCCTCTCGGAGGGGCGAATCTATTTGCCATCTTATCCATGTTGGTTGTTGGTGTTCCTGTATCTGTATGTCTATCCAGATGTGCATGGGCAGAGTGCAGCTCAGCTCTGGGCCCATCACCATCTGTTTGATTTCCAAACCTGGCAAATCAACTTCATATAATGCTCGTGAGTGCATTATATGAGAAAGGAGGAGCAAACGAAGGGTCTGTCACGCCACTAGTGCAAGAAAAATGCTCTCTATTCTGTTGGAATACTTGAAAATGTGTGTCAGCCTGGCAGGATGTGAGTTAGAGGGGCCACTAAGTAAAGCTGGAGGCACTTGGTGATCGATTCTGAAATGCCACTGAAGAGCAGCAGGAGTGACTGAGAAAGCAGCACTGAGAGCAGAAACCCTGAGCAATGTTAGCTCATCCATTTTTAGGACTGTTCTGGGGTAGTTATAGAGTCTATTCCTTTTTTCCCCTGGTTTTCCCTGGATTGGGAGGGTGGTAGGGATTGATTTGACACCCATCCAACAACACATCTCTTTCTTGACATCTTCAGTTATTATTGCCTAAAATGACCTTCTTCTCCAAGGGGTTTCCACTCACTGTGCTAGACAGGCTTGCAATAAATCCATCACAACCCACTTTAAATCTGTGGGTTTATCTGTGTGAGGAGCTTTTCCTGGCACAGGAAATTGGTCCTTGGTGCATCTTGGAAGTGTCCTTGGCTGGCTGGGCGTGGACCAGCCAGTGCTGTCTCTCTTGAAGAGTTCCCAGGGGTGGTTCAGGAGACAACACAGCCAAGGGACCATCTTTGAGAGGTGATAGATACTGATTTGGAGAGTGAGAAGAGCAGGGTAGGGAGAGACCTTTCCAAGCCAGCAAACCCTGGCCCCAGAGACCTCTCCCAGATGTGGTTGGTGGATATATGATCAACAAGAGCCAGAGGTTTGCCAGCAGCTGTAGGACTCTCTTTCCTCAACTTCACTGCCTTGTGATATGAACAGAAATTCAAGTGTGGGTTTGGCAAGGAATAATTGATGTTATCAGCACCCACTAAGGGCATCCCGACTCTAGAAGCTGCTGGGCAGAAAATTCTGGAGTCTGCAAAAATATTCAGGGAAAATGGTCTTCCAGTGGTAGTTTTTTCATCATTTTTTGTAGTCCTCTGTTGTTGGCCCTGTCTGAGACAGGGTCCTGCTCTGGATGGATTCATCCACCAGAAGCCGTTCAGATCAGCATCCTCATCTGTGGACTTGCCTGACTTCATTTCAAGCTTGTTTTCCTTTTATTCCTTTCCCAGAGTCCCATCAAAAAGCATTGCAGGGAGAATGGTGTTAGGGCAGAAACAGTCTAAGTTTTTCTGCACAATAAACCTTCAAGAACTTGAATGTTTTGTCTTTTCTCTGCCCTAAAGAGAGAAAAAACAGCGGGGTGTGGAGGAACACAAATCACTGTTAGGGTGGTGTATCTTGAAATTCCCTTCAGGCAGAAGATGTTACAAAGGCAGGCAAGGGTTGTAAAAAATTGTAAGGAGCATTTTCAGCTCTTGGGGTTGCAAATGTGTATGTTCAGCCCCAAATTACCCATCTGCTGTTACTCCTGCAGTCAAAAATAAAATAAATTGTCTACTCGATTGAAGAAATATAATTGGAGTTTGGCTGGAAGCCTCAGAAATGTTATGAAATAGGTTTGCTCCGTGACGTGCAATCGCTTGAATTTGGTAGCAGGGAAGGAAATAGATCCCTGAGTCATGTCCAGGGAGAAACAGAGGGAGAGCTGCTCCAGGCCAGTGGAGAAAATGGGCTCATCCATGGAGGCAGAGGATTGTTCTGAGCAGAATCTCATCAGGGGTGAACCTGACACGATGCTCTTGGCCAAGGAGGGAATTCGGTGCTTTGTTGAGGATCAATAACCAGCCTTGACCTGCCTATGGAAAAAATCAGGTTCACCTGGCAAAGACCTGGAGGACGGATGGATCTCATGAAGGCTTTCTCTTCCCATCCTGACCCTCCCTCCTGTTTGTGGGAATGGCATTACTTGTCACCTCACCAAGAGGACACCATTACTGCTGTGTGGCACTGTCACCACAGGACAGAGACGCCTCGCTCCCCTGGGACTGAGATCTGCCTGGTTTAGTGTTGGTCCTGGGAAATGACCATTCTCTGGGTCTCCTGAGGCACCCAAGGGGCTTTAGTGGCAACTATTTTAGTTTTTATCCTCCTGCCTTTGTGTACTTATTGGACTTTGTGTATTTATTGGACTGAACCCAACCTACTGTCACTCTTTGGGCTACTTTTAGTCCAGTGGTTTATTAACCCTGACCTGAAGCTGGTGATGGGCCACAGACCAACCCCATGAGTCTCACAGCCAAAATTCCCATTTAAATTCACACTGTGGGAATTTTCAGGTCCTTTGGAAGGACCAAAACCAAAAGAGGATGGAAACCACTGGACTGAAGGGGTCCCCTTGTGAGCTGAGATCTGCCTTCAGCCACATCTGGGCGCTGCACTGAAGTCAATGGAGAGTTGTTTTAAAAAAATCTTATTTCTGTGGATATTGGAAGAATTTTAAACACTTTTTAAAAAAAATTGTCGCCAAAAGAAGATCCTTCTCTTTGACTTCAAGTTGACTGTCTGCTTTGCACCTCGCTGCTTAACCTACACATGGCAGATCTGATGTGCTCTGGTGTCCCTTTTTAACACGTCCCTGTTGTGGTTCCTCCAGCCCAGGCTCACTAATGTCCATTTTTTAAGAAAAGCCCAGTTTTTGAAAGGTTTTCATGTGGGTGGGCAGGTCCAGGACACAGGATGGTGAGGGGAGGAGTCAGGACCACGAGTGGAGATCAGCAAAGCCATAAATCCAAATTCCCAGCTCATTTACAGCCAGGGAACAGGAATTTCTCCGTAGCCTCACCTTAGATTTCCTGGAGAACCTTGGCCAAGTTCTTCAGTTGCCTCGTTTGGTGGTACCCACCTTGCAGGGAGAAGCTAAATACCCTCCCATGGGAGGTTGCCTTAAAACCCTGAGGAGCATTGGGTCAGGAATTTGTCTCCTGGCCATTTGGGAGTTCCCTGATTAGGGTGATGATGAAGGTGTTTCCTTCATGGTTTTCATTCCGTTGCCACCACGGGTTGGTCTCATTTTGGGGTGGCTTTCAGTGCAAGTTGAGCAGAGCACAGTCTGCCTTTACAACCATGGCAGCCACTGCAGGAGTGGAGCCTTTTGGGTGGTTCCGTTTGGTTTTGATGGGGTATTTTTTTTGGAGAGAGAGCCCCAAACACTTGCATTTCATGCCCACAGTTTAGGAAGCTGTTGTGTCCATGAACTGAGGCAGACCTGAAGATGTGGCACTTGGGGACATGGGCTAGTGGTGAGCTGGCTGGACTCGACAATCTGAAGGGTCTTTTCCATCCTAAGCAGTTGTAGGACTGCATGAATTGCTCATTTTAGGATCAGCTCTAGCAGTTCATGCCAGGTTTGTGCACCCCCTGTTTCAGATCCATCTCCAAAGCATAGCAGAGAGGGGTGAAAGGAAAAACAGGTTTATGCTCCTGTGGGTGGAGAAAACACACTTAAAATCTCTCTCCATAAAGGCCAAAAACCTCCTTCCATCCATTCAGAGCAATGAGAACTCGCTTTTCCTAAATGTCTCATCGCTTGTAAGTCCATGTTTTAATTTATTAACCAAGGAGGAGTCTGGTCCTGTAGAAGCACTGGCTGATCCTAATGCTTACAGCTTTTAACCTGCTTATCAGGGGCTCCTGCTTTGCAAAGCTGGTTTTCCTAAAATGCTACAGAAAAGTTGAAATGATAAATCCGGCGCTGAAATGGATGCAGAATATTTTCCTCTTGGAGGGAAAAAAACAAACAAAACAAAACAACAAACTGAAAGAGAAAGCCAAATTCTCTCATCCTACTTTCGTGTGGTTCTATCCTTCCTGGAGGATTGCTCGAATCCTCCCTCACACCTTGGGTAGCACAGTGAAAATGGATTTTATTTTTAGATTTCTCAAAAGATGAGTTTTTTGGATATGGAAGCCCTTTGGCACCCGTTCCATACAGAAATATCGTGCTCAGTGTGTTTTGGGTGCTCTGCAAGAGCAGACATTGATAGAGTAAACATTAAAGAGGCTTCTTCTCACAGACATCGTGAGATTTCATTAAATTGATTCAATTGTTTCATTTCTATTACTTAGTTCTCACCTCAACGCAGTTGCTGTTAAAATAATTGTATAAAACACTCTTTATTTCAGGTGTGTAATCAAATTGATTAACACCTCTTTACACCAGAACTCCTCCCTCTGAAAGAGTCTTTACTCTTAATTAATCTCGTGGTATTATTTGGTGAGATTTCCTAAAAGTGCTGTAAAAATTGCAGGGAAAATCTGGGTACAGTAAATTGCCGAGAACCCAGTTCCTCTGCCATCATCGTGTAATTATCATTCCACCTTTAAAAGAAGGGGTTGAATGATTTTAAAAAGCATTAATTAAGGAGAGGTAAATGGTCAATATTGTAACTGCGTACCCAGAAAGTGCAAAGTCACATCTTTAAAGCAGATTTTGTTTCAACCCACCCAATTCTGCAGCAACTCCTTGGACTCTTTGGGAAGTGATTCCACATTTTTCCTTGCTCTGCCAAGAAAAACCTCAGCTCCAAGTCAGACCTTGACATCAGTATTTTCACCAAATTCTTTTTCATTAGGATGGCATTTGTGTTTTGACCCGAGGCAGGAAAGAGCCCTTGCAAGGGAAGTGGAAGGGAAATTAGGTTAAAGTGTTCCACCTAATATTGTTAAATGTATTTTTAATTTTCAGCCAGTGCAGGTTTGAAAGCATCAACACTAATCACCAGTTATTTAACAAATAATACAGACACTCCAAATTCCCTGGGCAAGGACCTGGTGTGATTTTATAGACATATTTTTAAGTAGCAGTTCACTCAAATTGCACCAACTGAGAATTATCAGGGCTTATTTATTACAGGCTGGCTGCGAAATTGAAAACCAATTGCTGGGCCAATTACACTGAGATTAAATTAAAGGGGTTTTTTAGACACTTTGCCAGTTTATTAAATAAAAAGTGGGGCTTGCTGTTGGGTTTTTTTCTAGATCTCAGCAGTTCAGAGTGTGTTCCAAATAGTCTGGTTCAAAGAGTGCCTTAATTTTATTGCAGCAGATAGGAAGGGGGAGCTGCTGAAAATCCCAAGGAGCATTTCCAAGGGTATCTTTCTGCTTTAGAAAAAAGCCAATTTTAAGAAACATTTGCAGAACCATTCAATCCTTGCTATTGATCTTCATAGGCATCAACAGCTTCCAGTTTGTTATGGGAGAAGGGTGAGGAAAAATTGAAAATTAGAGCACAGGTGGATTACAGGGCTCTCCTGAATTTCCTAGGATTTGGGGTTTTTTGTTCCTGCTGATTCTCTCTACTGATGATAATGATTTTAGTTGTCATTGTTATCAGCTTGGGGTTTACATTTAGTCCACAAGTGTTTGGGGAAACTCTTTTTGTAGGAAGTGAAAGAATTTCAGCTCTCCAGGATTTCCCAGACTGAGGCATTTTCAGGTTTCTGACACCATTTATTGTAGGATAAAAATATTAAAGAAGGACCTTGTTCTCTAGCTTTGACCTGCCACCCAAAAACGATAGAATAAAATTTTGCCATATGGCTCTCCAAAAAATATCTCATTCCAAAGCTAAATCATTCCCTGTTCAGAGAACATTCTGGATTCTCCTTGATGCTCAGAAACACCAAAGATGGTGCTGGAAATAACCACAGAAAGCATGGATGGGATGGTACAGTTGGTTGGTTTTTCACTCCAGTTTCTTTTGATGAACTGAGCAAAGATAATTGAATCATTTCAGCTTTTGCCTCTCTTTAACCCCATGCTGTTCATACTGTTTTCTTTGTAGTCACTGAACAAGAGACTAAAGTGCCCAAGAAAACCATCATCATGTAAGTGCTCATTTTTTATTTTATTTTTTTTTATTTCTTTTTAACATTTGGGTTTTTGCTTTGCTGCCTCTGCATGATCCAATAACCAGCTTGTGTTCGTTGGCCATGCAAGTGTGTTCATCCCCATCCCACTGGATCTCATGGAACTCTGTGCTCTGGAAAGTGATCACCTTCCAAAGAAAAATCCTCCAAATCCCTTTCAGAAACAGGAATAGTTCTTTAGACACAGCCTGGGGCAGGTGGTTTAGGATATCACAGGTGAAAAAATACTCAGTGCTGGAAACAAACCAGCTTTGAAAAGTGTCAGCCTGAAAATATCTAGAATATCTAGACTATCTAGAAAATCTAGAAATTTAGCAAATATCTCATAGCTCACAGTGATTTCTTCTGGCTTTCTGGTTTAAACTTCTCAGGAAAGCATTTCATGATGAAGCAGAAGGAAGGGGAAGATTTTGATCCCCTTCTAATGTCTCTATATTTCTAATATGTAAATTTTTGGCCTGATAATGACCTGGTCTCTGGATACTTTGAGCCTGGTTTATGTTGGATGTCTATAACATGCATAGATTAATTGCAGCAAAAAGCAGGGTTTTCTCAGTCTTGTTGTAGACCAGCAGCTCATCAGGATCTCAATTTCTGCTCTTTTATTTAAGTATCATGAGGAAATACACAATAAATTTGCTTCATGTGCCGGAAGGGGGACATTGCCCTTGTGTGATACACCTCAGAGCACCCCCAAAGTGTCCAAATCATGTCCTGCTGGCAGTAAATAATCATAAAATGGATATTTGGGGGAAAATGGAGTCCCTCAAAAGTTGTACCATTGCTCAAATCAGTCTTTGACATGGGTATGGTGCTTAAGTCCACTTATTTTACTTCTGTTGGTGAGGAGGATGTGAGGAAAGTTGCCATAAGAGCTGCTTATCTTTTTTATTATTATTTTTATTGCCGGTGCTGACTTATTTCTTCAGATCCAGGCACTTAGTCCATTTGGGACCAGGGGCTTATAGGAAGATGAGATCCCTAAATTAAGGGCTGCAGCCTCCCAGGAGGGGGGTGCATTTGTGAGTGGGGTCTCAGAACGACAGAAACCCCCCTCCTTTTGGGGTCATGGCCTTGTTAGGGTGGACTCAGCTGGAATTGGGGCAGTGATGGGGTGAAGTTTGGGGACAGCTCTCTGAAGGCTGAGTGTGAGCTGAGGAACTTTGAAACTACTGGCAGGAAATAAGAGATAACTTGGGAGATGGGATTGCTCAGTGTCTGTATTTGCAAATCCCAGACACCCCAGAGAAAGCTTTTGAACCTTGAATTGTGGTGCAAGGATTCCTTTTCATCCTTACCTAAAATAATTTAGTTTGGTGTCATTAGAAAGGCACCGTGGCCATTCTGAAGGCTCTGCATGGACCTTCAAGGTCTAGAGAAAAACTGGAGAAAACCTGAGGGAAAGAGTAAAGCAATAGGAGAGAGAAGGTTCTGGAAGAAAATAAATCAATGTAGCTGAGTAATCCTGGACTCCACCACGTCCTCAAAGGGAGAGATTGATGGTGGAAAGAAAGGAGAAGGCAACACCAGCCTGGATTCCCAATCTCAGTTCAGACCATTGTTTTACCCATCAGTTAATCCTTTTATTTTTAAATCCCATTCCTTGGAGGGAGGGACAGAATCTCAACATGAAAAAAATGAGCTTTTCCTGTGATTTTGATCAAAGCAAACACTATTTACCTGCAAGTTTATCCACGTCAGAAAGGCCACTGAAAACCCTGCACCTTAAATATAGAAATTAAAAGCATTTAAGCCTGGGTTTTGATATTGGGTTAGAAGAGACCTCTACAGCTGATCTAGTCCAAAGCCCTACAGTGAGCAGGGACATCTTCAACTAGACCAGGTTACTCAGAGCCCTGTCCAACCTGACCTTGAAGGTTTCCAGGGATGAGGCCTCCACCCCCATCCCTGAAATCTCAACTGCTTTAGATCTGTGGAAAGATCTAAAGTGAGGCCAGCAGAAACAAGCTGAGACATCCTAATGGTGCATCTCAAGGTGGTTTGGTGTCAGCTGGAGGAGTCAGGCTCAGGCTGTGTCTGCAATAATGATATCATGAAGAGTGAAAACCAATGAATTTGGCCATGGAGGACTTGTGCAGGAGGTGTCCTAACTTTCTTTTCCTGGTGGTCTCCATGTGTTGAGGGTTGATGCCCTTTTGGTGTAATTGTTCTGCACGTGGAAACGCAGATCTTTGGCCTCCAAAGAGTCTTTGATAAACAAAATAGAGATGTGTTACCTTTATTGAAACAGAGGAAGCTGCTGACCCTGCTGTAATAACCACTGAGGTGCACAAACCCAGGCTTTTAGCCAAGGCTACTCAGGAAAAGAGTGTTTAAAATGTTGGGGGGGGTCCAAAGCAGCACAGTAGGTGGTCAACCCAAGCACAGGGAAGAGGCATCCAGGAGGACATTCCCCACCTGGACCTGCTCGTTGCGTGTTCGTGCACTCGACGGGGTTAATGGGGCTGGGGGAGAGGGCACTGAGGATCTCCCTGGACCAGAAGGCAAGTGGAGATGGGCATGTGGGTGTGTGCATTGCGTGTGTCCCCCTTCCAAGAGCTGGAGTGCCCCCCAAACTAACCCCACCGCGCTGCCCTGAGCCACCATGGCATGTGCTGGGGGGGTCGTGGCTCCCCCAAGAGTCTCGCCTTGCCACCCACTCCATTCCAACCCTTTCTGCCGTCAGAGAGGAGACCATCACCACCGTGGTGAAGAGCCCCAGGCCAAGGGGAAGGGTTTCTCCTGCGCGTTCTCCCTCGGGTCACTCGCCTGCCCGCTCCCCACGCGCCGAGCCGACTCCGGAGCCGGTGTTTGTCCCCAAGATGAGGCAGCCTGTCCACAGGCACGACCAGGAGGCAGCCCCAAAGTCTGCTGTTCCCAGGCTTTATGTCACGGAACCGGAGGACAGGCAAGGAGCGGCGGCGAGCGACGTCGTGGAGGGCATGGCGGAAGAGAAGAAGCCCAAGTGGGTCGAAGTGGAGGAAATCATTGAATTCAAGGTGAAAAAGTCGCCAAAACCTGCGAGGAAAAGAGGCTCCTCCCCAGCAAAGCAGGAAAAAGATGAGTCAGGGGGGGTGACGTTCACTTTTCCCAGCTCAAGGCCGAGGCGTTCCCCGGAAGACGATCCGAACACGAACAACTCCAACAATAAACTGGTGGAACAGTCCAAGTCCCTGCCTGCTGAGGGTCTCTCTGAAGGGGACATCCAGCCCCTGGTGTACACAGCTGAGCAGGAAGGGCCTCAGGTCAGCAGCGAGGACAGAAACTCCCCATGTGGGTCCGAGCAATTGGGAAGTGATTCATTCATGGATTATGGACCCGAAGGGAAGAGCTTCCCGCAGGGAACAAGCGCCGACGGTGGGTCAGACGTCGCCTGCGGGGGAGAGCCTTTGCTCTTCAGTTTCGAGGCAGCTGCTGGAGACCAGCACCAGCTCCTGTTCTCCCTGGAGAGCCCCGAGGTCAAGGAAGAGGTGGATGAGCTGGATGTGTCCTGGCCTGCTGACGAGGAGGTACCCGAAGTGGTACAAGACGCCCTTCCCGAAGAGGACGACGTCGTCATCGTGGACGAGCCCGAGGAGCCACCCAGGGACGACATCAGCACGCGGGACCGCAAGATCCTGACCCACAACGGCAAGATCTTGACCCTGGAGGACCTGGAGGACTACGTCCCTCGGGAGGGCGAGACCTACAGGTGCGACGAGCAGAGGCAGGCGGCGGAGAAGCCCTGCGAGATCTCCGTGCTGCAGGCGGAGATCACCGAGCCCATGGTGGGGAAGCCGGTGCTGCTGAGCCTGGGGCGGCCCGTGGTGCCCGAGCCCAGGCAGAGGTTCTTCAGCCAGTACGAGGGCGGCGTCTTCGTGTCGGCGTCCCGGGTGGCCCCGTCCAACATCTCCATCCACGTGGGCGAGCCCCGCGCGGCGCCGGCTCCGGCGGCTCCTCCCGGTCCGTCCTTCACGGTGAAACCCTCGTTCTGCACCGAAGTGCAGCGCTCGGCCGACAGCGGCCAGCCCAGCTTCAAGACTGAGGTGTCCACCAGAACCCTCAGCTACGGGACCGTGGGCGAGCCCGTCACCTTGCACATCAGCACAGAAGACCTGTCCCAAAGCTGAGCCGCACGAGAGAAGGGTTTTCAACACCAAAAGCAGCTTTTTATATATATATATATATATACATATAAATATATAAAAAATTAATAATAAAAATCGTCGTAGGCGAGGGGGATCGATGGCAAGGATTACAAGGGAATACCTTCAAGGGAAATGTATTTAAGTACCATATGTGGAGCTTTTCCAGTCTTAAAGGGAACAGTCTGTCAGAACAGTTTGCAACTTTAAAGGCTTTGACTGAGGTGAATATATATCATTCCATAGTGGAGCGGTGATGGTGGGTTTAGGAAAAGCCTGATTCTTCTACCTATGACAGAAATATAAATGGAAAAGCACATTTTTGTCCATGAACTTAAAAAGTTATTTCGTGTGCCAATTTGTGGTGTGGCAAGAAGGTGGAAAATGAGATTTTCAGTGTCTTTCAGCAGCCCAAGATAGGAAGATTTTTATTTTTTTTCCAGCTAAAGTGTCTCCTGTCACTGTGTGGGCCCAAAGGTCATGAAGCTTCAAATTGCTTTGACTCTGCTCTACACTTTTGACAGCACTTAGCTCTGCCAAAATGACTTCATAAACCTTTCAACGTGCACAGTCTGGTTACGTTATTCGAAACTCCTGCCATGGAGTGGAACATATAGAAAATATTACCTATACAAGGGATGCAAAGGGCTGCTCAGGCCTTTTGGTTGGAATCCCAGTTTGACTGACATCAGGGGTGGAAGTCCCACTGATGTGAGGCAACAAGAGTTTTGGTGTTCTGCTTTAAGTGAAAACCACTCTTTTTTTTTAATTTTAAAATGACTGATATTTTCAAATCCACTTCCTAGCTGTCTGATGATGTAGGTTTCATTATCCTGCATTCTGGCGAAGTGGATTTATAAACCATACCTTTGAAAACGTAATTTACTTAATGAGCACTTTAAAGTGCTGCACAGAGCGATTTCTGCACCTGCAATCAAACACTAACACATGCAAAGCATCACAAACGTGGTCTTAAAAGAACCACACGTGTGCTCTTTGCCCATAAATATCCCTGGAAGAATATTTGGTCTCCTGTCCGTGCCAGTGGTGAAATATTCCTGTTAACAGGTTGATGGATGATATCCCTTATACAAGCCAAGAGGAATTCACCACTGAGCTACAGGAAAGCAGCAGGAGCACAAAGATATTAAAAAAAAAAACAGAGGGAAAAGAGAACTTCACCATAAATGCCTGGCTGAAAAACACATCTCTTCAAAATAGGGCTGCCAGTGGCAATTGCATCGTATTACTGTAACCCAGAATGTCTTGTGGAGAGGGATTGCTTCCCATGGAGTTCCTCTGGAGCTCCTCAGTGGGAATGCTGGTGGAGGAGAAGGATGAGATCACTGAGCCCTGGCTGGAAAGTCCCACAGCTGGTCCAAGCTGAGCTCTCTGAGAGGTTGGGATAGCAAATGTTGTCTTGGAGGTGGGATAGAGAAGCCAGAAATGCTCAGGAGCAGCTGAATTTCCAAGGAGAGGGGACGGAGTGTCTGGAGTTGTCCCAGTGTTTGCCAGCCAGGTGACATCGAGGAGCTGGTTGTGGAGCCCTGGGGGACGTTCCTGCTCACAGGGACTGCCTTCACAGGAGCTGCTGGCACCAAAGAGAGGGGTGTTTCTCCCTGCAGCTCCCTGGTGTGCTGGCTCCCATGAACATCCTGATTTCACAGCCTCTCCCTCTGCATCCAGGCAGGATGCTGGGTGGAATGTCACATGCACTACCTTCAGGAGATACAGGATGCTTTTCCAGGGTGGGGAAGGAAATGGAGCTTCCTTTATGGTACTCTCCCGTTTTTTATACCATCTCCTTGGTTTATACTGTTTGTTTTATAATCAGCAATATGAAGGGTATATATATTAGTGCTTCTTTTTCATATATTGCACTGTACATTGGAAAGTAACAGACACACAGCAGGGAAACACTTTCCAAACTGAAAATATTTCTTATATATTGGGCCTGATTCTGATCTCAGTTATTCCGGTATCCATCTGGAATAATTCCAAGTGGATTTCATTCAGACTCACAAAGATACTGCTGAGAAAAGAATTTGCCCTCTGATAAGCTTTTAAAGTATAATATTAATTCAAAAGGTAATGAAGATGTGTAAAGGAGTGGGGAGGTTTCCTCTTGTTGTGGTTGACGCTCAGGTTTTTCTAAAGACACTCTAAGGCTGCAGTTCAGATGGCATGGGAGAAATAATTACACTTTGATTCATTAGCTCAAGGCGATTAACATCTGTTTACATTTTCTTTTGAAATTCGAGCAACAGAGGATCAACTGAAAGGCATTTTCACAGTCCTCTGCTCTGTTCAAAAAGTGAAAGGTTTATGAAAAGTTCATTATGTGTACTTTCAAAATATTTTCCTAGAGGTTAAAAATTCTGCTTGTAAGTGATTAAACTGTGTAGATAACTAATGAGACGTGTAGGGATTTATTTCTGGTAGATGAAAACATACAGTTGTATGAAAGATTTTAATACAATGGATGTTTTACTCCAATTCCTGCAGGTAAATGGGTATTAATAAAGTGGAAACTTCAGTTTGCTTGAGGTACAAAGAGAAGAAAAAACACACAGACACACACAAAAAAAAATCCAATGCAAGATATGCTGTTAGATGCTGAGTTTATATCAATAAATGTCTTGCATCAGCTCTCACTGAACTCCTTGGGTTTCTGTGGCTTTTTTTCTTGGTTTTCTGGTTTCTTGTGTTGGGGCTCTTGATGTTCCACCAGCTCATCCACTTCTCCCTGACTTTGCTTGTGGTCCAAATCAATAATTCACTTGGACTTGGCTCCTTTTAAAGAGGAAAACTGTAAAAGACTGTTAAAGAGGAAAAAAAATCTGGTTTTAGGGATATTTCCAGGTCAGACCTATGAGTCTTGAATCTTGAATGATGCTCATCCTTTTGGGTCTTTCTCTGAGACTGAGTTGGAACTTTCAAAACATGTCTCTGTCTTGGGTTCTTGGTTGTGGGTTGAAGGAGAAATAGGAAAATACTTAAAATCTTCCCCCCATCCCAGTGCTGGCAAAGACTGAGGGTCAGTGTCTGTGACACTGAGGGAGCAAAACTGGCTTTTTCCATCCAAAGAAATCTGTAAAGGAAATATTTCATAACCATTCTGCTCCTGCAGGGGGGAATTGAAAATAAAATTCAAGCGAGATGTCTTCAAAGGGGGCTGCTCCAAACCTTCAGCTTTATCTGCTGAGGTCTCTCATGGAAATGTACTTTCCTGTGGTTGGGAGAGGAGCAGAATCCAAGCAGTTTCTGTGTCAGTGGCAAGTCACTCTTTGTTCCTCTCAAACCACGTGATGGTTTGAGTCTTCCCTCTTTCTTGGCGAGCAATCACATCGTGAACACGATGATTTCTCTTAACCTGACAAGCATTTTGTCTGTTGTCCACCTTTAGAATTATTGAGGGCCTCCCTGGATCTCACCCATCCCTTTGTTGTGTCTCTTCAAGATTTGTTGAGGGTTTCCTGGGCCATAGATGGATGAGATGAACTCCTGAGGTGCTGTGATCCTATCCCAGTGCAGCTGCTTCTGCCATCACTGAGTGGTCTTTGTCTCCTGGGTGGCCACCCTGTACAAACTTAGCTTTGAAAAGCCATTTGTCTGTGTGGAAAGCTTTTGTCTTCTCTCTGCCCTCAAGCCAGCGAGTTTCTGGAGGCAGGAATTCTCTCTTCCTCTCTGTGATGCTTCTCTCTGTGCTGGGCACGACTGTGCAGAGCAGATGGCTTCATTCTTGCAAAGACACACTTGAGAGCAAATTTAAGTCTCGGGTACCTTGCAAAGCCCAGCAAAAATAGTCAGATATGGTAAAGTAGGACAAACACGTCACCCAGGAGCAAGGAGGAGCTTTTCTGTCATCCCCTCATGAAGCAGAACAACCCCTTCTTTCAGAGTCACTGGTGGCACTGGTACCTTTCCCCCCCTTCTTCCCTGTGAGGACAATGTCCTCTTACACATAGGGTCTGTCTCAGTGCACTGGGGCCCTGCTGGGTTCATTCCATTGGTCTTAACCAGGGACTGGTTCTCCCCCAGAGGGTGGTGGGCACTGACCAGGCTCCCCAGGGCAGTGGGCACAGCCCCAAGGCTGCCAGAGCTCCAGGAGGGTTTGGGTGATGCTCTGGGGCACAGGGGGTGACCCTTGGGGATGGTCCTGGGCAGGGTCAGGAGTTGGACTTTGATGATCCTTGTGGGTCCCTTCCAACTCGGCGTATTCTGTGATTAATAAAGGTATTTTTGGCAGACCAGCCATCGTAGGGTTGAGCTGGGAGATGGACCATTTAGGGGAGAGGCTATGTGTGAGGACACAGAGTGGCACAGTGTCCTCAGCCTGGGGAGACACATCTTTCCAAAGCATATTGTCCCAACGTCCTTATTCCAAGTCTCAGCTGCATTCCCTCCTGCTGGGATAGGCATTTCCACATCTCCGCTCTAGGAGGGGGAAATGATACCACTGCAAATATTTCCACGGGTTGGATGATGCTGGTGGGGTTTCTTTTTGCCCTCAAGAGAGAAAAGTTGTTGTTCTTGCCTGTAGGAATGACTTCCCCCCACTCAGAGACGGAGACTTCAGTCCAGGCTTCGCTCCAACGTGCTGATAAGGAGATCAAGACAGCTCTGAGGAGACTCATGGACTCAGCGTCAATGCTGGTGACTCTTCCCCTGGGCATGAGAGGAGATGGTGGCCTTGGCCCTCCTGGGTCTGTTCCTCCAGAACACTCAGGACCAGCAGCCAGGTCCTCTGTGCTAGTCCATGAAGCCAGTACCCAAACCCAGACTGCTGGAGGCCATGGTAGGTTTGGCATGGATCTGGGAAATGTCCCATGGGGGTCAAGAGAGAGAAAACACATTGAACGTGGCAATAATGATAGTTTTTACCTCATTTGTCTGTGTCATTGTGTTTTGAGCAGCTGAAGATTAAGAGAGGACATTCAGACCCAAGAAGGGGTGGTGGGGGGTGTTGGGGTTAGGTTGGATGTAAGAACGAGGCAGATCTTTCTGGAAACAGGAGGTGTTTTGAGAACCATGTCTGAAGTAGAGTTTGGTTCATCGCCTGCCCGAAATGGAGGGAATGGGGGATTTTTTTCCACCTTTGAGCTTTTGTCCCTGATCTTGCTCCAAGTGTTTTTAGGGGAGAACATGGGGTGAGATCCCTCCTGTACATTTGTAGAAGTCACCTGGGGTTTGGTTTGGTGGGGTGGGTAAGGGTGGGTGCTTTTATTTTTGCCGTGAACAAGCTGGAAATGTGTTTAATATCCCTGTATCGATGCCAGAGACTTTCTAGGAGTGTTGAGTGCATCAAGTTCAGCTCATTTCACAGCCCCTGGAGCCGTGACAGGCTCCTTAGCAGTCCCTGTGTGACTAAACCCAGTGATGTGTGTGACTGTGTCTTGCCAGGGGATCAAGTCCTTTGTCTTTCCATTGTTTTTAAAAACTCAGGAATAAGTGACAACCCTCCACTCTTCCTTCTGCTCCTGCCATAACAACTTGTCTGTCTCTGTGTCAAGTAACTCTATCCAGGACCGTGTCAAGTAACCTTGAGCCCTTCAACTCCAGTTACTGTTTAAAATATAAAGTATTCTTGTTTAAAACTTAACAAGGGTTAAAGCTGTTCGGGGAATCAGACCCAAAAAAACAGCCTAAAAAAAATGAAAAATGCTCCCCAAAAAGGCCCTTCCTGCTGGGGAAGAGATTCCTCTTGATTTAAACTTTTCTCCTAAAATGCAAAATGAGGTGATGCATTTTATCCTGTGGTGAAATTCCCATATCAGAAGACAATCAGGTCTTTTTGGAATGGAAGATCTAACCAGGTTTTGAAAATATATCTGATGAAATAATTAATAAAAAACCATTGGAAAGTGCCTGAACTGCCACCAAGCTGCACCAAATTTTTGTTTTCCTTGTTCCTATAAGCCCCAAACCTTGTTCTGGGGTCACTTAAAGCTGATGTGGCACTTGGGGACAAGGTTTAGTGGTGCCCTTGGCAGTGCTGGGTGAATGGTTGGACTTGATGATCTAAAAGGTCTTTTCCAACCTAAATAATTCTGTGATTCCTGACTCAAACACACATAAATGATCTCCTATAAAGGCTGTATGAACCCACCTTATCCCTCCAGTTGTCCCGTTTCTCCCTGTCCCCACCACCTGCCCTTCCCACCTTTGTCTCGGTGTGTTCCCTCCCAGAAAAGCCAGTTTTCCCCAGGGAGCAAAGTGCCACCATCCTGATGTTGTACAATCCCTTTGCTAAAGGGCCAAATTCTCCCCAGGGCTTCAGTGGCCACACTCAGGTGAGGTCGGGTGGGCTTGGCTCTGACAAGAGAACCAGAGATGGCTCCAAAGGTTTGCTCTGGGGTTCAGGTGTGTTGTCACACGTGGGGGGTTTAACCTGCCCTGTTTCTGCTGCCAGACAAGGCACAAAGGCAGGTTCCAGCTGAGGAACCAAGCGTGCCAAAGCCCAGCCTTGGTCCTGCCCGTGAAGACACAGCTGGAGATGAAAGCGCTGGGGAACGCACCGTTCCCATCAACAGGTAAACACCACCTCAATTTATTGGTATATTATATATAGATTTCTGAATGGGACAGACTTCCTTGCAAGAAAAGCAAGTTCTCTGCTGGGGAGGAACCAGGTGGTGACTTGAACAGATTCTTGTAGGTTTGGTATTATTTTTAGAATGCTGGTGGCACGTGCTCTGTCAAAGAAGGGTAGAGAAGGTTGGGGAGAAATGAATTCCCCCAAACCAAAATTATGCTTGGGTTAATTTTGCATAAATAACTCTTTGTCTGCTGGTTAAGCAGCTCAGTGGGAGGGTGCAATCCTGCTCCTCTGTCACTGGGTGTGACTATGGCTTGGTCTTTTCCCTTCATGAAGGACATCACCAGAGGCAGGAGGCTGGTACAGGAGAGAAGGAGATGTGGTCTGGGATGTGCACAGTGAAGTTTATATCGAGACCACAGAAAGAACTCGTGTGTATAAGACTGAGGAGAAGACCCCAACGAGTAAGAACACACCCTGTTTCCCCTTCCCACATTCCACAGTTATCACTGTCTGCTCTTTTGGTAACAACCCCTGATGACTTCAATTTTTTTTGAGTGGTAACTGTAGATGAAACAAAAAGATAATAGATAAGTGTGAAGATAAGAAGCCTGAAAGTAATGCCAGTGTAAAGAACCCCAAACAAATTGCTCTGACTGCTCTTGATTTGACACTCAGCTGTTAAATCCTAAATGGCCCGTTCTGTAAATCCCATTCTGAGTAACTCAACCTACCTCAGCACCCTGGGCATTGTGCATGGAGCAAACCCTTGTGTCTCCCCAGGTCCTCCCTACATGCAGGTGACAATAGAGGATGTGCAGGTGTACTCTGGGGAACGTGCCAAATTTCAGGCTGTCATCGAAGGAACCCCTCAACCCACCGTGCTGTGGTTTAGGGTAAGTGCAGGCTTTTCCCTGGCTGGCAGGGAGGACCACAGAAAGGTCTGTAGTGCACTGATTCCACAGGGATGTCTTCTGCTCTCTCATCCCACACCTTGTACACTGATTTTGGGTATGTCTGTAGGGTTTGCTGGACCAGCTGCTCTCACTGGAGCCACCATCCAGGTGTCTCACCCTGTGTTGTCTCCAGTGTCACTGGGGATCCTTTCTCAGACAGGGTGGTTTTGGGGACCAGGATGGGCAGGAAGGGAGATTGGCTCCTGCCTGAGAGTCACTGAGATGTCTACTGGAGTTTGGGGCTGGGGTTGGACTGAGAGTGGTTTATTCCAATTGCCAACCTGACTCCCAGGCTTTGTATCCTTTCTGCAACTAATTGGTTAAGTGAGAGTGGCCAAGGACAAGGAAAGAGAAATAATTTATTATTCCTTGGAATATTGTTGGCACATTTTGTGGCATTGTTTGAGCCTTCCAGGCTGAAGAGCCCCAACTTGCTCTGTCAATCCTCATGTGGAAGGGGTTTCAGAGGACATTTGTGCACCAGTACCACACCATGGGCAAGCCAAGGATTTATTAAAGGGTGCTTTGTGTCTTATTCTTCATTTCTTCCCTAATAGTTCCTAACATCTGGTACTTTTTGGCTCCCACCAAGCACTGGCTGGTGCTGCCATGGAGGGATTTACTCTAATTTATCCTTTGCTCCAGTGTAAAAAGGAACAGCTCCAAGACTGACATTTTCTGGGGGGGATTAGGGCTCACTTCACATTTATTGTGTAATATACATGTATGTGTATGTGTATTATATATATATATTTATGTTGCATTTTACTGCCACAGGGACCTTTTGTAAAGGCTCACAATCTGCTCTCTGTGGCACACACACTCCCTCCTGTCCCTTTCTTCAGAACATAAATGGATATATAGAATCACAGAATCTTTAAGGTTGGAAAACACCTCCAGGATCCCTGAGCCCAACCTTTGACCAGACACCACCATGTCAACTAAACCAGAGCATCTTGTCCCTTCCTTGAACACCTCCAGGGGCGGGGACTCCACCACCTCCCTGGGCGGCCCCTTCCAGTGTTTGACCACCCTTTCCATGAAGAAATTCTTCCTGATGTCCAACCTGAACCTGCCCTGGCACAGCTTGAGGCTGTTCCCTCTCCTCCTTTTGCTGGTTGCCTGGGTGAAAAGGTTGACCCCTACCTGGCTCCATCCTCCTTTCATGGAGTTGAAGGGAGCCAGAAGGTCTCCCCTGAGCCTCCTTTTCTCCAGGCTGAGCCGCCCCAGCTCCCTCAGCTGCTCCTCGTGTGACTTACAAAGAGCACAAGCAGGAGCAAAGCATCTGATCCTGCTGTTCCCTGGGCTGGCTGCTCAGGAATGGTGTGCTGGGAGAGCTGAGGAACGAACCACCTGGCACTGGTGATCCCTCCCAAGCCTTTATTCCTATAAATGGGAACACTGGGATGTAGGAAGGACTTTTTCAGCCAGCTTTTTGTTAGTTAGGTTTGCTGACCTCAACCATTTGTGTTGTAGCTCTGCTCCCCTATCTCGTCTCTTGAAGAGCGGAAACATCTGTTTCCATCCTGGTTTTTCCAGGGCCAAGATGTCATTTCCTTCTTTCAGGGCACTTCACTGCTGGCAGACAGTGACAGAGTCCATCAAGGGAAGGAAGGGACAACCTATTTCCTCGTGGTGGACAACGCTGGCCCTGAAGATGGTGGTGTTTATACCTGTGTTGCCAAAAACACAGGAGGGGAGGTTTTGTGCAAAGCAGAGCTTGTTGTACGTGAAGGTAATGCCCCTCTCTGAGCTGCAGGAGTTGCTTCCATGGCCAGGGTGACATGGAATCTGTTGCTCTCATGTTCTGGTGCCTGTGTGGTACCAGCTCTGTGTTCTTTATATAAAGCAAATAGGGCAGGATCCAGTAAAAAAGCAAATCACTGGAATGGTTTGGGTTGGAAGGAGCTTTAAAGACCATCTCATTCCGCCCCCCTGCCATGGGCAGGGACACCTTCCACTAGCCCAGGTTGCTCCAAGCCCTGTCCAACCTGGCCTTGGACATCCCCAGGCCAAAAGATGTCTCACCAGTTGTTTTTCAGAGAATCCCAGAATGGTCTGGGTTGGAAGGAACCTTAAAGACCATCTCACTCCACCCCCCTGCCATGGGCAGGGACAACTTCCACTAGCCCAGGTTGCTCCAACCTGGCCTTGGACATTTCCAGGGATGGAGCAGCCCCAGCCTCTCTGGGCAGCCCCAAAGTTCATAATAACAGGGTCTCCTATCAAACAGCCCCACTTAATGCTCTGCAGCAGTTTAGAGGACCCCTGTAATTTTTCCTGCCTTAAACTGTCCTGTAATAACTTTGCACACTCTTAGCAAGGCATTGCTGTCTAAATATTAACCTTTATATTTTCCTTCATTTCCAAAGCTAAGAAGGACCAAGAAGAAAAGAAAGTGGCCACCAGGAGAAAGCTCCATGCCCATTATGAGGTGAAGCAGGAGATTGGAAGGTAAATGAATTTTCCAACTGTAGAGCATCACTGCCAGGGAATATCTGATGTCCCACCTGAGCTGCTGAGGCAGAGAGGGGCTCAAAATGTGCAAAAGTGGGAGGTCACCCCATCGCAGGTATGCTGGGAATGCTTTCCCGAGGTTTCTCACGGAGGATGGGAGAGTCCATAGAGCCCATAGGTGGAGACATCAGCCTTTGTCAGCACAAAGCTCATCACCTGAGACAGCTTTTCCCGTGATGGGAAAACACAGCCAGGAGAGGGCAACAGCACCTCACATCCAGGAGAATGAGCTCTGTGTGCTGGAGGATTCAGGCACTGAGCAGTGGGGAGCTGTCAAGAGCCAGGGTGTGGAAACCTGCCTGCCTGCTGCTCTTGGAACCAGGGCTGAGCTGGGCTTGTGCTTCCATCCCTGCCCAGGGGCTGCTTCAGCTTCGTGAAACGGGTCGTGCACAAAGGGACCAGAGTGTCTTGTGCTGCCAAATTCATTCCCCTGCGGAGCAAAACCAAGGACCGGGCGCACCAGGAGAGGGATATTCTTGCCTCTCTGTCCCACGACAGAATCACCAGGCTCCTGGACGAGTTTGAGACAAGGAAGACACTGATTTTGATCCTGGAGTTGTATCCTTTCCTGTGCAGCTTGTGTGAGGAAGTGCTGGGCAGAGCTCATTTATTAAATGACTTGGCAATGGAGCGTTTGTAGGTTTTGCCTGAGACAAAGGGACACACAGCCCTTGTCTGCACTGCAGGATGGCACAGCCCTGTGAGAGCTTCACTGAAGTGCTGTGTTTCTGCCTCTTGGGGAAAATCATACTTGAACATCCAATTGTGAATGGGTTATTAACACCCAAATTCCATTCTGAAACACCTGCAGGTCATGAACTCTGTGTCCATGAGACAGGGGTGGGTGGACACGAGGAAAAGGCAGTGCAGAGCAGAAACCCCACAGCCAACAGGCAGATTTGAGCAGAGCAATTCCCAAACCTGCCAACCTGTAGAATTGGGCTCCTGCTTGTAGGATCACAGGGTTAGAGCAGCCCTGTTCTGCCAGAAGGGCACTGCAGTGGAGACTGTAGTGGACATCACATTGCCTGAGATGACTTGGTGAGTTGTGCTGGGAGCTGGACAGAGGTGGTTAAGCAGTCAAATAAGCTTTCACCTGTAGTTCTGTTCCCCCTTAATGGTGTTGTCAGATGCTCCAGTGAAGAGCTCCTGGACCGTTTGTTCAAGAAGAGCGTGGTCACCGAAGCCGAGGTAATTCCTCTTCCTCCCTTGAGAGGCCAGAGCTGGTGCCACCTGCATTTTCCCTGTGGAATATGAGGAATGAGCCAGTGATAATCTGCCAGAACACCATCAGCCTTTAAAATGTGTTCCCATCAGTGGAGTTTCTTTGGGGAATAATTAGGAGCAGGCAGTGGTTTTGACCACCAGTATTGCATTCAGTGTAAAAAACATGATATTTGTTTTATTATTGTCATTTCTTTGCCATCCGTCACTCACCTGGTTCTCCTGCATCTTCACTTGCTTAATACCTCTTTATTCCCTTATAACTATATCCACTCCCTCTCACTCTCCAAAGGGCTGAAATTCTGGTTTCTAAGGGGTGATTTTTGAGATCCTTGATGCACAAAGCTCAGAATGTTTCACATCTCCCATCCAGTAGCCACGTGTCCCATATTTGTTGGTAAAATTGATTTTTTCCTTAGAATACTCAGAGGGAAACATCACAGAATCATAGAATGGTTTGGGTTAGGATCCTTGAAGGATCAAATGACAGCTAACACTGTAAAATGCCAAAGGTAAAGGACTTCCAGAGGTGCATCTGGATGGAAATCTTCACTCCTTGCTCAGTCATAGTCAGATTGGGTTCACATGTGGTCAACAAAGAGGTTTTACAATATGATTTTTAAAACTATCTGTGTTTTAAAGATGTTTGCCTGATTTACACCAAGCCAGAGCTGATTTTATGTTATGACAGTTCATCAAACTTGAGGATTTTTGTCTCTTTTTTTAAATTTGCATCTTTTTGTAAGGTTGGGGGTTTTTAAAGAAAAAAGTAAGGACTTTTTCACATACAGAAGGCTCCAGCAGGGCAAAGGGCTCACACACAAGGCACTGGGTGCTGTTTGGTTCACATCTAATTTCAACTACAAGACTAATAGAAGAAGCTAATTCTAGTTTCAAAAGTATTTCTGGTTCATTTTCTCCCTCTCTCATATTCTAAAAGTGTTGGTGGAATCAGGGACTCTCCTACTTACTATCACTGCTTCATAACTCTCTAATAATCGATTCAATTCTCAGGTGAAATTGTATATCAAGCAAATTTTGGAAGGACTCAAATATCTTCACGACAACAACATCCTTCACTTGGACATCAAGGTAATGTGCAGTGCCAAGCGTGGCTTTTCACAGCCTCTTCTTGGCCAAGGAATGGGTGTTCTCTGTTTCAATCATTCTTATTTACACTGAAAAGATTCCCTGCTTTCAAGAAAAGTTTCTCCACTTGATTCCTTTCATTTCACAGCCACTGAACATCCTCATGGTTTACCCTGAAAGGGAAGACCTGAAGATCTGTGACTTTGGATTTGCCCAGAAGGTGACACCCGTCCAGCCCCAGTACAGCAAATACGGCTCCCCGGAGTTTGTTGCCCCAGAAATTGTTTCTCTGTCACCAGTGTCAAAAGCAACTGATATCTGGTAATATCTGCTCATCATTCTCCTTCCTAAAAACCTTTTTCGGGCCCTCAATGGCCTGAATTTCCATTTAGTGCTAATAAGTAAATGGAGCAGTGATAATTGCACAGGAAACTGGAAGGGAACCCTGAGAAGCCAAAAGCCATCAGGGCTCTTTAGAGCTCCTTCTGTCTCTTTTTTTTCCCCAGCCATAATTGAACTCTGGCAGCTCATTAATGCAAAGGAGCATCTTTGAGGAGATGATCTCTATTAGAGGCAGCAACAGGGGGAGGATGATCCTAAAAGGGCTTTGTGGAAAAGGCAAACAAACTGAAAAAAACAAATTTTGAGTCTTTTCCATTAGCTGTGCTTTAAAGATTGTTTGAGAACAATTTGAAAAAATATTGAAGGGTGAAGATAGCTTTTGGAATGTATTTTCATTGGGCAGGTGAGGAGGAGGAGGGAGTGTGTAGTGGCAGGAAGAGAGGGCTGTGTGCTTGAGAAGGATGGATAAATAGTGACAAACACCTGACATTTGTGTTCCCTTTCTCCTCAGGGCTGTTGGAGTCATCACGTATTTAAGGTAAATAAATCCTCTTTTAAAGACTCATTTAATAATCCTTTGTCCATCAGAGCCCTCCAGGACCCTCAAGTGAGGGATTTGAGTGGATCATCAAGTCTTCCTATGCCAAGGCCAATTTATTTTGTGGTTTCCCCCTTTCCTGGTTGCCCAGGGCTTGGGTTCTTGTCCCTGACTGAAGACCCCAGAGCTGCTCTCCTTGGAGCAGTGGATGAGGGTCAGTCTCCCCCTTCCCTGTGCCAAATCAAACCCTTAATTCCTTATCTTATTATCACCCAGAACAAATAACAATTCAGCCAAGTGCTCACAAGCAAGTCCCACCCACGGAGCGCCCCAAGTGTCCTAAACCCCCCACGAGATCACTTGTGCTCCTGCCATTGGGACTGAAAATGCCAATCTAAAGTGTCTCCTTCTCCTTTGTGCTCTTCAACAACCAAGCCTCACGTGCAAGTCTCCATTTGCTGGGGAGAATGACAGGAAAACCCTCCTAAATATCCAGAACGGGGAAATTTCCTGGACGGCTCCCGACGTCGTTCACTTGAGTGAAGACGCAAAGGACTTCATGAAAGGGATCCTCCAGCAGCAGCCCAAGTGAGTGTCCCCCTGTGCCCCTGTGCCTCAGCAGGCACATCTCAGCTCACCAGAGCCTGGGAAGGGGAAAGCTGATGTTCTCAGATGGTTTGCCCTAATTCTTCATCGTTATCCCCCATTACCCAACCCCCAGTTTGGGTATTTGCCACATTGGGAGGGTGATGTCCTTACTCTCCTGGCATGACACAGACAAGTGGGAGGAGAGAGGAGTGGCATGAAGGGAGTTATGGCAGAATTAAATAACTGGAACCACATTCATTAAGCAATTTCAAGTGCAAAAAGGCAGCTCAAAGGCGCGTTTGCAGGTCCTTGTTTTTTAATTTCAGTTCTTTCTGCCTCTTGCTAAAAGTGTTTTCACTCTGTCCACGTGCAGCACCATCAGGAAGAGGCTGTGGTTGCTCTTGGAAGTGACATCCCACTAAAATGTTTATCTGTTCTCTTCCCAGAGCCAGACCCAGTGCTTTGGACTGTCTGTCCCACAGGTGGTTCATGGTAAGTTTGTCCTGGGCCTTTATTAGTCATTATAATAAGGAGCTTGGAAGAGCCTTTAAAGCTGCTTGGTATTTGCTGGTTTTTCTCCCCATGCTGTCCTCCTTCCTGTACCACAGAAAAGTCAGAACTGGCTCCCCAAAAAGAGGTTTGCATGCCAAGATATCTTTCCTTTCAAAGGATAAAGGTTCATTGCTGCCATGAGCAGATACAGCATAGAATCCTTTAGGTTGGAAAAGCCCTCTCAGATTGTGGAGTCCAACCATTAACCCAGCACTGCCAAAGCCACCACTAAACCATGTCCCCAAATGCCACATCTTTTAAATCCCTCCAGGGATGGTGACTCCACCATCCTGCCCTGGACAGCCTGTCCCAATCCTTGACAGCCCTTTCCATGAAGAAATTTCCCCTAATATCCAAAGGAAACCTCCCCTGGTGCAACCTGAGGCTGTTTCCTCTTGTCCTATCACATGTCACTATAGGAAGGAAACTGTGGCTTTGCAGAGCAGAGTTATAATTTATATTCCAATGCCTTAAACCACCAAGGAGAAGAGCTAAAAAAACCCAATAAAAATATTATTTAAAGACATATATTGAACAGGGCTTGCTTTTGACACTGAAGAGCTGATTCTGTCTGTAATTTAAATACTAAGACATTGTGGCATTTAGCTTATTGTAACTTTCCTAAACTAAACAATCCTGGAAGGAGGGATAATCCTAGAAAATTATCAGGAAAGGATGTCAGTTTCTTTTTATCCAATTGTCTTCCTCTCATTCCCCCTGGCAGCATAATGTGCCCCTCGAAGCAGCTCATTTCATTGATACCAAGCAGCTCAAATTCATTGTGGCTCGGAGCAAGTGGCAGGTGAGTTGCCCTTAATTAATCTCTGTTGATTCTTTTTCATTATATCTATTTTTAATTGCATGTGAATGTTTTAAAATCTTTTGGGCTGGGACAGTGAGCTCAGCAGAGATTTCAGCTCGGCTGTGAAGGGGGAACAAACCCAGGAGGGAGTGGTTGATGGATGTGTCAGGATGGCTTTCAGTGCCTGGAAACCACCTGGTCTCGTGTAGGTGCCTGTAGGACAGGAGGTTGTGTCGGTGCTGAATTATAGACAGGCCCCCCAAAATGCCTCTTTTGCTGAAGTTCTCCAAAGGAGTGGGATGGATTGCCTTGGGGAGATGCCAGTTGCTCTTTGCCCAACCTCAGCTGAGGTGTCTCAGGTGTCACCTCCTACACTGTGACTCACTGACCTGAGTCCCCATCTTGCAGCTGACAGATTAAGGGCCATTTGCTCCAGCGAGCCTCTCCTCTGCTGTTTTCCATTCAAAACTCCTTTCCATCTGCTTTGAGTGGCCAGGCTGCCTTTGGAACACCCAGGCAGAAGTGTCCCCAGAAGGCAGTTTAGTTTCACAACTGGGAATGAGGGAAGAGGAAGATTTGGAGAGCAGATGAGGCCTGGATTGGTGACATTACAGAGGCTGGTAATGTGTAATTGGACTCGTGGGTGAGGTGTTTAGGAGGTCAGGGGTTCATTTTGCTATGTTTGCTTTACCATGAACCCACCACGTTTCCATCTCACTGTGCTTTGTTCGGTTTTGCCTCTCAGCGGTCCCTGATGTGCTACAAATCCATATTGGTAATGAGGTCTATCCCAGAAATCCTTGAAAGGACTCATGACAACACCTCCCTGGCCATCTCCCGACACCTCATTGAGGAGAGCACTTCATCCAGCACCAGTGGCTCCTCTTCAGACAACGAGAACTCGAATTTCCCCAAGAAGAGGCACTTTGGCTCTACCCCCGAGCTGCACTTGCCCATGTTTGATGCACCAAGTCACCTGGAGCCTCCAAAACATTCAAGTGAGCAGAAGCACTCCAAAATCTCCATCCCTCCAGTAAAACCCATGAGGAGGAAATATGCTTCCCTGAAAGCTGAGGTGGGGGACAAGTCACCTACAGAAAGCAAAGAGCTCATGGCGAGCATCTTCCAGGAGAAAGAGGAGGGGCTCCATCCCAGTCTTGGAGGTGGAAGAGCAGAGCCAGCCCAAAGGAGCAGTGCTGCTGAGCCTTCACCCATGAGGACTTCCACGGAAAGCACGTCACATGTACCTCAGAAATCAACACCAGACATACCTTTATCTGATAAGGAGAGCCTTGAAAAGGCAGGGGATGGGGCAGAAAAGCCATCTGCCTGCGTGCCCAGGCAGAGTGTCATTAAAAGCACTTTCTACAGCCAAGCAACCGAGCTCCCTGCAAGGCCACCCTCCTCACCAGGCAGGGAGTTCAGGAGGCACCTGGACAGAGCCAGGAGGACTTTCAGGAAAGCTGGGTATTCAAAGGTGCCCCTGAGTGGCCTCCGTGAACCCCTTCTGGAGCAGTTTGAACTGGAGGAGGAGGAGGAAGGGGATGATCGCAGGGAAAGCCTGCTGGGATCCTTGACCAAATCAGCATCATTTGACACCGCCAGGAAACCACCACATCCTGCCATTGCTGGCGCCAGCAGGAGCCGTTCCCTGGATGACTACAGGCTGAGAGCCTCCAGATCACTGAGGGAGCAAGATATTTTGGAAGAAGACTGTGATGTGTTGTCCCAGGAGAGTTGCCCTGAAGGCAGTGAGCACTGTGAGGTTCCTGCAGGACCTGGCAAGGGATGTTCTGTAGACACATCAAGGCAAGAGGGCGTTGGGAGAGCCAGCAAGGATTGCTCTGGAGAGAAGTCCTCTCCTTCCACACATTGTGAGGGCAATGGGTGCCCAGCTGCTTTTATACAACAGGTAGAGGGACTTCCAGTGTCACCCCATAGGAGTGAGAACAGGAAACATTTACTGAAGAAGTCCAAAGCTACTGAGATTGAGGAGGACGCTGAAGATTTGGAAGGCAAAAGCCTCATTCTGACCACTCAGTGCTCTGATGTCACTCCATCAGCAGCTCAAAGACATGAGAGCATGGAGGGTAAATCTCCCCCTGGCACTGCTTTCCAGGAGGGCAAAGAGCCCATCCCAACCCTGACACAGCCAGAGGCCACCGCTGTTCCATCTTCCATGAGTAAGGGAGGTGTGTGTCTGTCCCAGGAATCTGCTCACAGCACTGATGGCCACCTGGACCAAAAAGGTGGAGCCTCGCTTACCAAAAGGACAGCCCCAGTTCCACCTTGGCAGGACAAAAGGCAGAGACATTCAGATGAAATGACCGAATCTGAACCCATGGAGGAGGAGGAAAGTTCTGCTGTTCCAGGAGGACAAACAGAAACCCACTCACTTGCAGTGTGTAGAGACAAAAGCCAGGAGCTTCCTGGGCAGAGTGTTCCAGCAGCTCCTGTCCCCCTGGGCAAAAGGCCAGGTACCCTCCCAGCTGGGGAAGGGGCTCCTCAGAAGACCCGTAAAGAGGGGAGATCTGCTGTCCTGGAGGATGGAGGAGCAGGGGTTGCAGGAGTCACTCCACCATCAGCCCGTGGTGGTGAAAGCCAAGCTCACAAGAGGACTCCTGCCCATGTAGACACAACTTCAGCTGTCCCAAAGGGAGAGCACCTCGCTGCTCCCAAAGTGCCACCTCCAAAATCAGTGCCAGCTCCAGCCTCTGATGGAGCACGACAGACTGAAGGGGAAGGGCCAGCTCACAGCAAGGACAGGTTTGCTGCTCTGAGGAGTGAAAGCTCCTCTGTCACAGAGGTTCTTCCCAGCTTGGCTGAACCCCAGAAGGTCCCTGAAGGCCATGGCATGGTACCTGCTGTCCCAGAGGGCAGACCTGCAGCAGGAATGGTGTCCTCCCAAAGCACTGCTCTCCCTCCAGCTGGTGAGAGTGAAACCCAAGAACACCCACGGCTATCCCTTCTCAGCAAGGGGGGGTCTGTTTTGCCAGCAAGTGGAAGCCCAGCAGCTGCACAGACCAGGATTGCTCCTCTCCCCAAGGCTGGACATCGGGTGATGGAGCAGCACAGGGCTGGGGGTTCTGATGGTCTGCAGGGTGGGATTTTGGGTGCTTTAACTGCTTCACAACCAGAGGTTGCTCCAGCTTCAGGCTATGAACCAGAATATGAGGAACATCCAAAGGTTTATGGTGAGGGTGGAGGAGTTGCCTTGGAAAGATCTGATGCTGGAAAAGCTGTCCCGCCGTCACTCCACAGGGATCACGGCCAGGAGCTCTCACACCAGAAGAAAAGGTCTTCTTTTTACAGTGATGAGGAGTCTGCTGTGCTGGAGGGCTTAGTGGATGAGATGGTTTCCCTCTCTGAAGAGATGAATGTTTGGGCAGAGTCAGTTTCTGGAGAGAGGGAAAGCAGAAGGCACATCTTTCCCCCCAGAGAGATGTTCTACAAAAGCCCAGGTAGCCAAACACCCATGGGCACCTCCTTCCCTTCTGTACAATGGGGTGAGGGAGGAGAAGCCCCTGAGCTTGAAGAACCCTATCTTACTGCGAGTGAGGAGTCAGAGGTGCTGGAAGGGCAGGGAGCACAGACAGTTCCTCATGAGTGTGAGCACCTGGAGGACTTGGCGTTTGAGAGCCCCACTTCCAGCAGAGCCAGCGTTTCCTCAACGGAGAGCTCGGACACTGGGAGAAGACCCAGCCAAGTGCCAGTGAGCAGGGACACTGGGAAACACCCAGAAGTGTCTTTAGTGAAAATCAAAGACCTGTCAGACGAATCACCCAGCACTGGCAGCGGCCCTCAGAAATTTGACATATCAGAGGTGGAACCTGCCTACTTGAATTTCTCTGACCTGTACGACATTGTCTACTTCCCATTCGAGTTTCTGAGCTACAAGAAGCCTTCACCCAAACCAGTTGGTAGACGCTTTATACCTCTTGGTGAAAGGGCAAGGTCCCCTCCTGCAGGACACCTGCATAAGGATAAAAGGCTGTGCCTCAGGGAGCAGGCAGAGGACAAGAACAGGAAGAACCGTCTGGAAATATCTGAGGATTCAAAGGCAGCTCCCTCACTTGCCACGGGCAAAGGGTCAGAGAGCCATAAGGAAATGTATAGCTCCCAGAAGGACTCCAGTGGGAAGCAGAAAAGCTCCTTCCACACCAGGCCAGGGCTCTTTAAGCCATATGCAAGGTCTCAGTCAGTGGAGCTGTCGGTGGAGCAGAGCCTGAAGAAGAAAGTCAAAGCTTCTGTTGCCCATATTTCAAGAATCCTAAAAGGAAAGACGTCCCCAGAGCCAGAGGCAGAGGAAGGTAAGGATTTCACTCTTCCTTCATAGATTTGCTGCTATAAATGGGCTCTGCTAAGGCTGCCTTTTCCTTTCCCCCCAGCATCTCTGGGTCTCTGGTTAGGCTGGGACTGCAGAGCCATGGCAGGTGATGAAATGAGCAGCCTCCAGCTCCAGCACTACCTCTCTGTTACTGGGTTACTGAACCACGAGTCAGCTGGGCTAATCCACTCGTGGAAGGGGCTTGAATTCCCCTCTCTGAGGTGGCACAAAAGCAGAGCAGGGCTGGGTGATGCTTTCCTTGCTGCAGTTACCATCTGACCGTGATAAATCTCTAAAAAATAAAGCTAAAGTGAACTGGCAGAAGCTGGTAAAGTCACCCTGGCTATTGGACATCAGAATCTGTCCTTTCTTCTCTGCCATTCCTAGATATTCCCTGCTCTTCCAGGCCACTGCTCCGTTTGTCACAGCTGCCACAGCCTTCCCTGTTGACTGAAGGCTGGTTAATAAGGGAGCCTGTGAGTGATGAGCTATTTATGTGGGAATGGCAGAGCTGTCACTGTAAATTGATGCCACGGGGAGAAGGATGGCCTTGAATGACTCCTCATCCTTTGTCCAAACAGAGTTTGGTGAGCTGGGAAGCGAGGCAGCAGAAAGGGAGCTGTTGGTAGGGGCTGAAGGATCTCTGAAGAGGAAATCAGCCCTCTCCTCATTCAAGCTACCAAGCCTCATGCCAAAGGAGAAAGGTATTGCTGTGCCATAAGCCAGTGCTTTGTTTTGTCATGAAATATCAGTGGTGAAAGTCACAGTGCTGTGTGAGGCCAGTCTCTAAGGATGGATCTGCAATGATTGTCTTGAGATGACCTGGACCAACTTGTGCAACATGAGCCAGTCTCCTCTGTTTACATCCTAACTGGGACCTTGATAACACTTGTCATGGCATTGTTTGTGAATGGGAGCCACTCTAGGAAGCCACTGCAAAGGGATAAAGTCTGGGTGTAAGCTAGAAAGAGAATAAAAGGAGTGTCCCTTGGTGGGGGAGGCAGAGGCAGGGAATTATGAATTCCCACCCTGCAGTTCTTCCTGTGTGTGTAAGACGTGCTGCTACAGAGCTACGGAATGAAAAGTGATGGGGCAGCCCCAAAAGGTGCAGCAGCAAAGCTGAACTTGCCTTTTCCCAGACAAGTTCCCCCTTGACCCCATTGGGAGCATCTCCCAAGATCAGATTAATGTCCCAGTGCTCAGCAGAGCCCAGGCACACTTTGGGAAGGATAGGTGTGTGAGGCTGGCAGCTCCTGGAAACCAGGGAGAAAAAACCCTGGAGAAAGACAGGAAAACCCAAGCTCCCTCTCCCTTTCCCCTGGAGACAGGCACAGATTTGATGCCCTGGGGTTTTTTTCCCCCTTCCCATATCCATCCTTCATCTCTCCTTCCCTCTTATGTTGTCTTGATCATAGAATCATTTAGGTTGGTAAAAACCTCTAGGATCATCAGGCTCAACCATTAACCCAACACCACCAAGGCCACCACTAAACCTGGTCCCCAAGTGTCACATCCACAGGTCTTTTAGACCCCTCCAGGGATGGGGACTCCACCCCTGCCCTGGGCAGCCTGTTCCAATCCCTGACAACCCTTTCCATGAGGACAGTTCCCCTAATATCCAGTCTAACCCTCCCCTGCTCCAGCTGGAGGCCATTTCCTCCTGTCCTGTTTGTCCCCCTCATCCTTTAAACACCATCATTTAGTTTTGCCCCACATTTAGGCTCAGCCAGAGCAACACCCTTGCTGTGACATGATCTCTCCCTGCTCTGAGCTCTTCTGCTGCCTTAGCTGTACCAGCAGGGCTGGGCAATGCAGGCATTCCCCATGGACTTTCCAAGATCCCTCTGGATGACCATGTATGAGCTGCCTCCATGGGGCTGAGTGAAGCTCCTTCACCTGTGCTCAGTGTCCAGGGGATTCTCCAAGGGGTGGTCGCTGGAATGTCAGAGCATGAACCAGAAACGTTCTTGAAAATGCTTTCTGATGTCCTGCATGCTTTTGCTTTCCATGCAGGCCTCCTGGTAACTGCTTTTCCTCTTCTCTGCAGCCCCCTCATTCACAGAGGAGCTCACGGACCAGGCTGCTGCCGTGGGGCAGTGCGTGACACTCTCGTGCAGGACAGCAGCCCACTCCTCCCTGCACATCAACTGGTTCAGAGGTGACACTGCCATCCCTCTGGGGACAACCTCCCCTCGGGGACAGGGGTGCAGGGAAGGGTTTGGACACTTTGGGATGGATTTGCAGGGTGTTTATCTCTCCTGTGTTCTGCTTTGCAGACGGGATCGCTGTGCAGAGCAGCTCCCGGATCCTCATCTCCTCCACGCTCAAACACTTCCAGCTCTTAACCATTCTCTCTGTCAGTGCTGAGGATTTTGGTATTTACACCTGTGTGGCCACAAACCCCCTGGGCTCAGCATCCACCTCTTGTGTCATAAGAAAAGCAGGTGAGGGAAGAAGTAGCTACAGAAATATTATAAATATTATCAGTACTTCTGGCCCAAAATGTGACCTGTAAATACCTCTGGGGTGAGATTTCTGCAGGGAGGTGCAGAGGGCACTCTCTCCCTTGCTCTAGTCCACAGCCTTTGCTGTCTGGTTGCCTCTTCTTCACTCCTCAGCATTCAGAGCCCTCCAAGACTACATCTTAATACTGAATTTCAATTAGGGGATGGTTAAATTGCTGTCTTACTAGGTGTGTGTACATATATATATATATCATATCCATATCTTATGTAGTTAAAAATAATATCTGTAATTGAGGCATGCCTGATGTAGAGTTTGGAATCACAGCAGTGCCGCTCTTAACACTCACTGGGTTTTGTGGCTCCTCTCCACAGAGGTTCCTCCCAGCCCTCCACCCCCTGACATCGTGGAAGTCTACAAGGATGGAGTGCAGGTGGTCTGGAAACCTGTGGAAACCAACACCCCTGTCCACTACAGCATCCAGTGCAGGAGTGAAGGTAAAGTGCTGTCCTCACAGGGAACATCTCAGTTTATAGGATCTCTTCACCAACTGGGTATTGGATTTTTATTCAGAAACAGCCTGGTTTAGAGTTAGGAATGAAATTCACACAGTCATCATTGAGGCATCTGAAAGATAAGTGTTGTGTTGGCTGGATCAGCCTGGAATGTGCAGCCTCACACCAAGGCTTTGCTGCACTGTGAATCAAACTAGGTCCCATAAAAGTTATGGCCAAAAAGTGAGCAGCTACAGCAGAAAATGCCTGCTTGGTGTCTGAGGCACAGCCTTGACTAATCTGGCAAAATTATACATTAATCATGTCCAGCAGAAAACATCATTCTATATCCAGGCTTTCTGTACAGCCTGCTGAGAGAAAAGGTCTGTCAGAAAGGGAATTCATCCTCTGCTAAACAGCCATGGTTTCTTCTCCCATTGATTATGGAGGGAACTTTGGGCAAACAGCCAGGACAAGATACACAAAGTTTGGCAAAACTCCATCACCCCTTTGAGGTTCTTTTCCAAGGCTTGGTCCAGAGCCTGAGGAAGTCAGTGAACCTTAGAATCATGGAATTATAAAAAGGTTTGTGTTGGAAGGGACCCTAAAGATCATCTTGTTCCACTCCCCTGCCATGGGCAGGGACACCTTCCACTAGCCCAGGTTGCTCCAACCTGGCCTTGGACACTCCCAGGGATCCAGGGGCAGCCACAGCTTCTCTGCCCAACCTGTGCCAGGGTTTCACCACCCTCACAGGGAAGAATTTCTTCCTGATATCTGCTCTAAATCTCTCCTCTTACAGTTTAAAACCATTCCCCACTGTCCTGTCACTGTGTGCCCTTGTCAAAAGGGGATGTTTTCCTGTTTAGTTCCAAAAGCTTTGAATGAAATCCCAAGCCTGTTCCATCTCTCCTGGGACTGCTTTGCTCTTGCTGTTACGAATGTGAGGTCTGATAGCAACTCCTGCTGCAGGCACACAAACACAGCCCTTTGGATTCAGCTGCTCACTGTTCCTTCCTTTAATTCCCAAAAGTCACAAACACTCCTTTCTGGGTTAGGATGAACATGGCAGTGTCTTTCTGCCTTTTCCCTCTTTTTCTCTTTTTTGTTATTCCTTTTTTCACAATAGGAGACACTTTGGGGAGGATACAAACACAAGTTGTTCCAATTGGGAAGAAAACCAGGAAACAGCATTTACAATCTTCCATTGCATTCTGTGCATTTAGCAGGAACATGCAAATTTCCTGAACACAGGAGGATTGAGATGAACAGGAAAAAATTCCTTGATTTATCCATTATTTGACAAGAGGCTTTTGCCAGCTGCTCCTGCAGCCACTTTTCTCTATTTCCAAGCCATATCTGCTCCTCCTTAACCAATACCCCCCAACAATTCAATCAGTACCCTGCAAAGTCATCAATACTTTGGGTTTGGAGGGTGAATTGCTGCTTATCCAATAGTTTGAGGCTCTCCAACAGTGTTTGTTTGACTGAAAGGATGGGTTTAACCTCAGGGAGTTGAGTTCAGCCTTGAGCACAGCAGCAAAATATGAGACACAGCATCGTGTGAAATGAGTGGTTATTAAATGTTTGAGGGTGATTTTCTTCTTCACACCTTGGTCCAGAATGTGCCAACAGTTTCAGTTCCCTGAGAAATCATCTGAGTGTCACAAAAGCTGAGTAAAGCTGCCCACATTTCAAACACTGGCTTTGCTAGGAGGGTGTAATGGATAGTTCTGTCCTGGAATCCTCATGGTCTCAATTGGATTCAAGGCAGGGCCAAAAGGAAAAATAAATCAGGGATTTATCTGGGGGTCTGTTTGGAGTTCTTGATGTATATTTGCATTAGAGATTGGTGTAGGAATTAGATAAACAGAAAGAACACAGGAAAGTTTCCCCTGAAACAGTATTGGACTTGTCAGAAGAATAACACAGGTACAGTGAGTGTCACCACACCCAGAAGTTGGATTTTATTCCATTCTACGGAATTCAGAGAATCCCAGAATATTAAGGGATTGGGATGAACCTTCTTTCTTCATAATCCCAGCACATAAGTAAAGCTGGTAGAAGAGCAACCCCAACAAACCCCAAAATCTCAAAAAAAACCCAGCCCAGTGAGAGTATCATAATGAAGTCCTGATGTCTTTTCTCTTTCCTTGCTTAAGATGGGGAGTGGACAACTCTTGCTTCTGACCTCGCTGACTGCTGCTACTATGCCAAAAACCTCCCCCAGGGGTTTATCTACCACTTCAGGATAGCCTGCACCAGCAAAGCAGGAATGGGGCCCTACAGCCAGCCCTCTGCAGATGTGAAAATCACTGGGAAGGAGCACGGGGGTAAGAGCAAATCCCAAGAAAACATTGGCATGTCCCTGCATCCAAACCACTGCACCCTTTTAGGTGTGGGCATAAGGGTGGTTTAGGGCTTTTGCCCCGAAAATTATATTATTTCCTGCTGATTCCCTAATTCTGGACACGGGGAAATATGTATGAACATATTAGAAAACTCAAAAAGATAATACCATTATGTAAGGAGAAACAGTATGTAAATGCATACAGAAAATTTAATAATAAAATAAAAACCTGGGAACTGTCAATTACTTTTTGGAGAAACAGTTTTGATTAGAGATGATGAAGAAATGGGTCTTGGACAAAAAGTGTGATACTGGAGGCTTTTATCTATTGATATAGATTTGCCACTGGTGAAAACCCTGGACCTGCTCTATATTGTGGACTAAATCCTAAATTCAGTAGTTAATTTCTCTCATTTTGGGTGTTTTCCATTGGGAATTATTGTCCTTCTGTGGTGAATTTTCCAGCTGTGTTTTGTCTCTGTAGTAAAGAAAGCTCCATTTACTATTTTTTCACTTGACTACTTTGTACCACTCACATGTTTTTAAAATTAAGGAATCCAGCACCCCACAACAAGCATATCCTTGTAGCAAAGTCTCCTTTCTGCTAAAAAAGAGATGGATGGTCTAACTGGAATTTCCTCCCAGTGGAGAGGATTGCTCTGCAAAAAGCAGTTCACAGGGATATTTTTAACTCACCCTAAATCCTCTGCTCTCCCTTGGTCCAGCATTCATTGTTGTATCTCGATGTGTCCAGCAGCTCCAAGCAGATGCTTTAAAGGGATGCTTTAGGGTTTCAGGGAGCCACAGAGCAACCAGTTTCAGCTGCTGCCCTGAAATATCCACCCCAGAGAAGTTTCTAATTCTCTTGTCAATGTCTTACCATGCCCTGATGACTGGCTGTGTGAGGAGATGAGAACCAGCAGCTCAGATGGTTGATATGTCATAGCACACACTGAACAATCCATCTCAGACTGCCTGGAGTGGCCACACCAGGGGATTTCTGGGTGGACAGAGCAGAGTCTGTTGCACTCCAATAGCACTGGGTGCCCCAGCTGGGCACAGGATGCACACTCTGTTCTGTGTCCCCTTTGCTGTTGTCCAGAGACAGTGGAGGGTGGCTCAGACAAGCTCCAGTTTCCACCCAGAGCTGTTTTAATATGTAATCCCTGTCCCTTTCCCTCTGCAGAACTTCGTGTTGCAACACAGGACATCCCATCACCTGCTCCTGAGGAAGAGAGTGAAATAATCTCACCATCTGAGCCCTTCCCAACCTACCAGACCTACGCCTTCCAAACAGAGATCAAAAGGTAGAGAATCCAACTGAGCTCTCGGTGACCCAGAGGGAAATCCCACATGTGATGGAGCACCTCTCCTATGAGGAAAGGCTGCAAGAATTGGGATGGTTCAGCCTGGAAAGGAGGAGACTTTTGGGGGACCTCATTGTGGCCTTTCAGTCCCTGAAGGGAGCTGGCAAGAAAAATGGAGAGGGACTTTTTACGAGAGCATGGAGTGACAAGACAAGGGGAATGGATTCAGACTGAAAGAGAGCAGAGTTAGATTAGATATTAGGAATAAATTCTTGGCTGGGAGGGTGGGGAGACCCTGGCATGGGTTGGGCAGAGAAGCTGTGACTGCCCCTGGATCCCTGGAAGTGTCCAAGGCCAGGTTGGATGGGGCTTGGAGCAACCTGGGCTAGAGGAAGGTGTCCCTGCCCATGGAAGGGGGTGGAATGGATGGGCTTTAAGGTCCTTTCCAACCCAGGCCATTCAATGATTTTATGTTTCTGTGTGGCTGGAGTTCAGAAAAGTCATATTTATAGAGGTGCTGCTCACCAAGTGTCACAGTGGGCTGTTGGAAACCCCTCCACAGGGACACACACAAACCTGAGACCACTGGCTGAGTGACCTTCACCTTGGTTTGGTAGGATTTAGGTGCGGATTTTTTGGGAGAGCAAAGGGGTCATAGAACCACAGAATGATTTGGGTTGGAAGGGACCTCTGAAGGTCACCTAGTCCAACCCCTCCACACTGAGCAGGGACATTTTCAACCAGGACAATTTGCTCAGGGCCCCATCCAACCTCACCTTGAACACTTCCAGGGAGGGGGCATCTGGGACCTTTCTGGGCAACCAGTGCCAGTGTTATACCACCCTCAGTGTAAAAATATTGTTCCTTATATCTAAATCCACTGGTTTTGTTTAAAACCTCACCCCTTTTCCTATCACAACAGGCGTGCTGGGCAGCAGGGCAGTCACTGGAAGTATTGGGAAGTGAGCCCAGGGCTAGCAAAGTTTCCTGTCCTTGCTGCATCAACCTTTGCAGGCACCAGTCTCAGTCAGGGGGTTGGGATTCACCTTCCTCTGCCTAGGAGAGAGGAATTGAATTCTGATGCTCTCCTCTCTCTCTCCAAAGCTCTCACTCCTGTAACTCAAAGAGCCTGCACAGTTTAGAGGCACAGGAGGATGTGCAAACTGTGACAATAGATGCAATAACTCCCCATCTGGCGTGGATGAAAAACACAGCATGGGATCCTGGTGGTTTTAAAGAACAGAAGTTCCTGGCTCTTCTAGGAGCAGCAGAGAAGTTTCATGTGCCTTTTGTGTTCCTTTGTACCAGGGGGAGATTCAGCATCGTCCGACAGTGCAGGGAGAAAGTAAGTGGCAAGGCTTTGGCTGCTAAAATCATCCCTTACTGGCAAGAGGACAAGCAGACTGTGCTCGTGGAGTACCAAGTCCTGAGGAAGCTTCACCACACCAACATAGCCCAGCTGAAGGGAGCCTATGTGAGCCCACGGCACTTGGTGTTGATCCAGGAGATGTGTGTGGGACCAGAGCTGCTCCACTCCTTGGCACTACGGTAACAACCAGGGGGAAGGGTTTTCCACTCAGGGATGGTGTCAGGAGGAAAACACCTCTTGCTTTCACCTGACAAGCTGGATCATCCCTCTCCACCAGTTCCAGTGTGCTGGCATTGCACGTGGGATTAGTGGTGTGTTTGTTCTGCAAGTTTTTGAGAGTTCAGATTTACTGAAGTTCCCTCAGCTGGGATGCTGAAAGCAGTTTAGAGTAGCTGATATGAAACCCCACCTCCTGTAACATGGAGATTACTCAGAAAATCTCATTTCTCCTCCACATCATTTCCCAGGATGTCAGAAAATGGACCTGATGAAATCCTGTGGTTAAAAGAGAGGCAATGGTGGGCACCAGATCTGCATTTTGATTTCTGCACAACCACTGCTTTCTCTGACATGCAGCTCTACAACCTCCTGAACTTCTTGCACCTGTAAATCTGACTCACAGGATGGATTGGATTGGCCCCTCCATATACAACAGATTTGCTAAATGAAGAGTTGTTTCTTCTTGACTCTCAAGGGGCCTGGTGGGATTAGACAGCCAGGGGAGGATGGTAGTGGGTGTAGGGAGGCATTCTTGGGTATGCAAATAGGACACCCAAGATTTCTGTTCCCCTTCCCCTGCCAGGACATCGTACTCAGAGGTGGAGGTGCGAGACTACCTGTGGCAGATCCTCAGTGCCACCGAGTACCTCCATGCCCACAACATCCTGCACCTGGATCTGCGGTCCGAGAACATGATCATCACCGAGCCCAACCTGCTGAAGCTCCTGGATTTTGGGAACGCACAGTTCTACACACAAGACAGAGTGATTACCATGGACAAGTGCACGGACTATGTCGAAACCATGGGTGAGTGCAGAGTTCAGTCACAGCAACCTCGGCCTTATCTGCAATCTGTGATAAAAGACAGAGACCCAGAGGTCAAAGCAGCAGCTGACCCCAAAAGTGGAGTGTCCCAGGTGCTGCCCTCCAGCAGTGGTGTGAGATGGTGGGAGCAGACAGTGGTGGCAGCTGTCCCACTGCAGCCCCTGAGGACAGAGCCAGAGCTCACAGCCAGCACTGCTCTGGTTGGCATCCACGTGTCCAGGGGTCAGGGATCAAGCACTGCTGCCGTCTGGCCTGAGGTCCTCAAGGTTTGACTGCAATCAGCATCTACAAAGATGTCTTACCTCAACCAGCTCCCCACCCTGGGAGCTGCTGCTTCTTCGCTCTTGGGAAGGCAGCAAAGCAGAAAAGTCCCCTGTGCTGTTGTGCTGCTCTCCGTGCATTGGAGCAGAGCTTGGCTCACACCGCTTTGCTTTTCCAGCTCCAGAGCTGCTGACAGAGCAAGGAGCCCTCCCACAGACTGATATCTGGTCCATTGGAATCACAGCCTTCATCATGTAAGTCACTCTGTCCTCCCCTGCCCTTTGAGAGGCCTTAAACCCACAATGTCAGAGTCACCTGTCAGGGAAGGTGCATTGGCTCAGAGAGTTGGCATCAGTAGTGCCCCTCTCCTTGGGAATGCCAGGGGAGGCTGTGGGATGGAGGGGATGGAGCTGGCTGTGGGTGGGATGGATGGATGGATGGGGATGGAGCTGGGTGATGGACGGGGTGGAGCTGGCTGTAGGATGGAGGGGATGGAACTGGCTGTGGGATGGACAGGGATGGAGCTGTGGGATGGAGCTGTGGGATGGAGGGGATGGAACTGACTGCAGCATGGGAGGATGCCCACTCTCCACAGAGAAAGGAGACTGTTTCACAACACAGCAGCTGCTGGTGTTTTTCTCTCCAACTTGTCTGAAATGTCCCAACTTCTCTAAAGAAAATTCAAATGGCACCAAGTGGAAAAGCAGCCAAAGCCATGAAATCCACTGAAGAACAGCAACCTTTGAGATTTTAATTTCCTCTATGGTGTTTTTGTGCATTGTCCTGACCCTTCTCTCACTACTAAGTGGGAGTTGTTGGGAGAAGGAGCATCTTGAGCAATGCCCTTATAAGAGTCATAGAATCCTAGAATGGTTTGGGTTAGCAGGGAACTTAAAGCTCACCTAGTTCCAAATTCCCTGCCATGGGCCACTGTACCAGTTTGCTTCAAACTCCATCCAACCTGCCCTTAGACACTTCCAGGGATGGGGCAGCCACAGCTTCTCTGGGCAACCTTACAGGGAAGAATTTCTTCCTAATATCTAATCTAAAGCCCTACTTTTTTAGTTTAAAGCTGTTCCCTCTTGTCCTGTCACTCCAGATCCTTGTCCAAAGTCCCTCTCCAGCTCTCTTGGAGCCCCTTTAGGCACTGGAAGGGCCTCTAAGAAGCCTTCTCTTCTCCAGGCTGAACACCCCCGGCTCTCCCAGCCTGTCTCCAGAGCAGAGGGGCTCCAGCCCCTGTCTGGACTCACTCCAAATCCACATCCTTTTTATGCTGGGGGCTCCAGAGCTGGGTGCAGCTTCCCACTGACCAATTCTCTCCTTCTGGGGCAGGTTGAGTGCCAACTACCCCGTGAGCTCCGACGTCCCCTGTGAGTTCCTGAGGACCACGAGGAAGGGCAAAGTGAAGCTCACACGGTGCTACGCGGGTCTGTCCGGGGGAGCAGTGTCCTTCCTCCAGAGCACTCTGTGTGCAAACCCCTGGTAAGGCACTCTCTGCTCTCCCAACAGCACAGCTGGGCCAGGTCCTGGCTGCTGTCCCTCCTTTCTCTCCTTTTGCAAGGATCCCAATCAGCCATCACAGCTCCCTGACTGATCTCCTCACCTTTACCTATTCCAGGGGAAGGCCATCAGCCTCCGAGTGCCTGCAGAGCCCGTGGCTCCAGGAGACAGGTTTGGACAACAGGCAGCAAGCACTGGTTACCTTCCCCACCACCAAACTGAGGAATTTCCTCACAGAACGGGAAAAGAAGAGGGGCCTGCTGTGCTCCAAGTACGGCCTCATGATCGCACAGTGAAAGGATGGGGTGGACGGGAATTGCCTCCCTGTGCCGTTCTGCACTTGGTGTTTGGTACCAAACCATCCTGCCAAGCTGGTGTCCATCAGCTGAGCTGGGGTCACTGCTCCCTGTGTTTGTGCTGCTGTGTCCTGCCTGCCACAGGCTGTTCCTGCAAGCGCAGGAATGGTTGGGTAACTGTGTCATCGGACAGGGAAGGCAACAAACCCAACAGTGACCACGGCCTTGTGACATGCAGATGTTGTCCTTGGCCGCTTTGAAGCCAGGCTGCTCTTCCCTGGGGAGTGCACAGGCACATCCACCAGAGGCGTGGCAAATTCTGGCTGTTTCAATTCTTTAAAACCTCCTGAAATTTCAGGTTCCTCCTCCTCCTTCCAACCCTGCTTTCCTCCGCAATGGATGGTGTTGGCTGTGTCGTGGCTTTGTACTGATAACCTCAGTGCTACTTTGAGTTTCTCTGCAGTGATTGATGTATCTGTTGGTGCCACTGACTTCCTTCAATTTTCTATACAAGCAGCATTAAGTGAAGGCTTTCTCAGAGCTGTGTCTGTGTTTAGAGGAAGGAAAACAGGAAAACAGTTCCTCATGCATTACAGTTTCATGTTAGAAGTGATCCTGTTTAACCAGGGATGCTCTTTCCCAACATGTTTAACCCATGTTGTTCCAAACCTGAAGGATGCAGCATCGTGACTCCTTCCCTTGCTTAGTGTGCAGAGCAGGAACTGTGACCTGGAATACTTTCACTGTGCTGTGCAGAGCAGGCACTCACTCAGTAAATTGTAGAACTTTGAATGTTAAATTAATGTCTTCACAAAGCTCTACAGGAATGAAAATCAAGGGTATAGTGGTAGACTCCACACTCAGCTCTCTCAGGGGACAGAGGAGTTACATGACACAGACACTGGCAGTGAGAGCTGCCCCCCAGTAAACTTTTCAAGTTTATCCCTGGATTCCTTCCAATTTAACTTCTCTTACAAACCCAGTCAGGTTTTTGTTGGCACAGGCTGGCTCTTTTCTCTTGCTGTTGCACTTTGGGATGGAAAGCTCAGTGCCAGGGGAGAACCCATCCAAGCATAAAACTTCATTGCAGAGTAACTCATTTGGAGCTTTTACACTATTCCATATATGACTTTTTTGTTGCTTCTCACAACTGCATGCATTCGAGCATGTCTGAAGTCTTTTACAGACTCAATACTGTTTGGTTAAATAAACCATTCTGACAAGCAAGTAAAGCCAGATTTTTCTGCTGAATCACTGTCATTATTTTTATATCCCTTTCCCAAGCTCAGTCCCTCACCCTGACCTGGAGTCCCTACAAGTGGTATCCAATATTCACTGTGTATTAGCAGAGAACAAGCTCCATGCAAACCATGCACACAAAAAATCCTTTTCCTAGAGCCTTGGAGTGAGGACATCACTGGGCCAGGATGTGATGATGGCTCTGAGCTCTCCAGCTATCCTAAGGCATTCCAGGGCATGGTTTGGAGCTTGAATTGACCACAACATAAGAGGAGCTCCAACTTAACTCTTGGTAGCAGAGCTAAGCAATGGGTGACAAAGAAGAGGTGAGAACCAACAAGAAAGTTGTGAAAAGGTGCTGGGATTGCTAATGGGAATATTAGCTGTCACAGTCAAGCCTTGTGCAGTTACAGGTGGGTTTGGTTTTCCTTGGTCCTGCTACAGCTGCTCTATAGTTTCTACTTGAGTTTCCACACCACGAGGTCTGGGTTAATGCCCAGTCTGGCAAGCCAGGATAGTTTGTCCTCAACGTGCAGTTACAACATCACCTTGCCCTTTGCAGAACAAAGCAGGACCTGCCTTTGATGTTCAGACATCTGTGAAAATGTTTGAGTTTCATTCCTTGATCATATAGAATCTCTAAAGTCCAAGGTTAGTGCCAGCATTAAAATCAACCCACTGTTCTCTGCACAGGAAAGGCTGGGATTTACCTTCTGTAAGGACTGATCATTTGCCCTAATTACTGAAGAGACAAAAAACAAAGCAGGGCTTGTAGGGCAAAGTTTGATGTTGCATTGATCCAACAGATAAAACAGATGTCTGAGGGGTATAAGGTCACAGTGGTTGTAGCCCATAAGGGATTGAGGTCATTTTCTCGTGCCCCACTTTGGTTTTTGAGCCACTTCCCACCACCCCATCCTTTTCCTTACAACCTCCTTGGGTCTTTGCAGAGGTTGGTGTCCAAATGCACAGCCTTGGGAAGGTAGGGGACCACCTGCACTCCTGACACGAAAATGGTACTTTGGGTTATGAGTGAGGTTTGCAACGATCCCACTGACACCATAAATGAGACAATTGGCAAAGTCTGACCTTTTCTTACACATGAAATAGGAAGGAGCTGTTGGCATGTCCTGGCTCAGCACATCCCACCTCTGCTCATCCGATACGAGAAGGGGACCGTAGGCACCACAATTTGAAAACCCTGAGGAAATTCTTTGATCTCTGGAGGGGATATTTGCTGCTCTCTGACCTTTCAGGGGGTCCCTACAAGCTGATGCTATCCTGCCCATGATAAATAACAAAATAACACAGTCCCAGTGCTGGCACACAGAGCTCAGCCCCACTCTCCCAAGCCACTTATTTTCCAGTTCATCTGGCCTGATCTTTGCTTTACAACCGTGCTCACACTGGTGCCAGGGGCTGGCACCATGGACACACAGGTCCTTTGACCCATGGTCTTAGATTTAAAGGCAGGAATTTCATAAGACACTAGAAAAAAACAGGTGCAGGGAGTGTATGGACCAGTCACCTATTTATGCGAAACCAGCGCTTTTAACCCCTTTACCTCTCAATTTTCCTCCCCGAATCATCTAAATCCATCCTTTATCCCCCTTTGGTTCCTCCCCAAAGCTTTCCTACTACAAATCCTGTGCAATCCCAGAATGCTCTTCCCCTATACACCATACCTTGACAGCAATTCCCCCTATCCCAGATGGTGATCTGGAGAGCAATTGCTGATGGCACATCTCCATGGGTCTCATGCAAGGACCATGGGGCTGATGGCTCTGCTGGGAAAGCCCTGGGAGGGATCTCAACCAAAAAAAATCATCTTTGAAAGCCCGTGATTTGGGTTCCCACCTGCCAATATGCCCCTGTGCTCCTCTGGGCTTGCACAGATGGGCTTTCAGTGGGTTGATGGCCACTGGGATGGGGCTGGGAATACCCCCACAGGGCACATTTTATATTTCCTCACACACCCCAACACCACAACAACCAGAGACACAGAGCAGCGACACGAATGAAGGAGGTAAGAACAAAAGCCATGTTAAATATTAAGCAAACAAGACCATACCAGTGCTGGAAGTGCACGGGTCTGACAACCACAAAAGCACAACGAGGGCTTCCCAAAATTAGAAGCGTGGGCGGTATCTGAACCGAACATCACAAACAGGCTGCATCGTGCCAAACCCCCAGCGGCTGATGTCTATCCCTGGCATCTCCTCTTCCTCCCTGACCAGCTCCAGGTCATAGTGGCTCAGCATCAAGAACACAAAGACTTTCATCTCGGCGCTAGCGAAGAACCGCCCGGGGCAGGTGGATACTCCGGCCCCCCAAGGCATGTTGACGTATTTCAGCTTCTTCCCGTTCTTGTAGAAGTCTTTCTTGGTGCCATCTGGGTTTACGAATCGGTCGTACTTAAACCTGTGAGGCTCGTTGTGGATTTCTGGGTTCATCTGCACGGAGAGGTGTGGGAACAGAGCCACCCTGTCTCCCTTGCGGAGGGTGTACTCTGTCCCACCGCTCATCCTGAGGCTGATGTCCTCCAGGACAGCTCTCACCAGCAGCGGGGCTGCCACCAGCCTCAGGGTCTCCTCCAGAGCACTGTCCAGAAGAGGGGTCTGGTTCAACATGTCCCTGGAGATGGTAATTGGCGGGCTCCCTGCCTTCACTTCCTTCCCGTTCTCCCTCAAGACTTTCTCTACCTCTCCTCTCACAGCCTTCATAGCTTCTGGGTGTTTCAGCAGGTACAGGAGGAGCCAGAAGGCAGTTGGGCCCGTGTTGCCTTGGGATGCCCACAGGAGCATAAACATGAAACGATCCCGCATGTACTCGGGCACGCCGTGTTCTGCCAGAAGTTTGTCTTGTTCACTTATCCACCCACTGATATTGTCCTTTTGCCAGGCCTTCTTCACAGACAGCACGCTCCAGAAGAACCTCTTCAGCTGTTCAGCTTCTCTTCTGTCCTTGGGAGGCAACAGAGAAAAGGCCAGGCGAGGGAAGAGGCGGTCGTACTTCCGAAACTCGTGGAATAGCTGGTTGGAGTGGACACGATCTTGCTCTTCAGCTCTCTCCTTGTCTCCTGCCCCTCGCTGTGGCTCAGAGCCGTACAGAGCCAGGTACCCAGCTCTGAAGACGATGTTGTAGCAGTAGTAGAAGAGGTTGTCCTCCTGCCACACTCGCTTCTCCTCCCCCGAGCTCAGATTGAAAAGCATCAGCTTCTGAAAGTTCTCCGTGGTGGCTTGTGTCATGGCAGTGAGCCCCTCTCCCATCAGGTGCTTCGTGCTCGCTGTATGAACTATATTGTGGTTGGCTTCGATGGGCTTGTAGCCAAAAACCTGCAGGACCAGCCGAATTGCAACAGTCCTAAAGTCTAGTTTAGATCGGGATGCCTTCACGATGGTGCCGAAGCAGGAGGGATCCATCACAAAGGTGAAGTAATAGCCACCCATCAGCACCGTGAAAACATCCCCGTGTTTGCTCTGCATCCTTTTTAGAAACTCTGAGCTGTCCTTCCTGAAATCCAGCAGGTGGCCCAGCCAGGGGATGGTCCCTTTGTCCAGGGGAGGCTCATCTGGTCTCCGTCTCCGAAACACACCCAGGACGTAGAGCCCACCGAGCAGTGACAACACCAAGGTACAGAGGAGAACCACCCAAAACCCCATGAGAGCTCCGTGCCCGGCCGGGAGCTGGGACTGGGAATAGGCTGGGGCAGGAATGTGCTCTCTCTTCCCCCCCAGCAGCTGATATGCAGACACACAGCTGACAACCTCTGTCCCCATTGGCAGCAAGTGTTTGCCTCGCCCCCGGTGTGGACTTCTCCCTCCATGGACGGGGATTTCGGAGGTGGAAGGTATGTTGTAATCTCGTTGGGTGTAAGGGGATGGGTTTTGGCTGTGCCCTGTGGCACCGTAAGCAAATTCCCTTTTCATGGAGCCCTGTTTTTGGAAAAAAACCAAACCACAGGTTCAGAGGATTCCACTCCATGATTTCTGCCTTTAAGACCAAGCTATGGACAGGCACTGCAGGCTGGGAAAATGAAACAAAGTGGGGATACTGGAAATGAGCTCAGGAAAGGGGTTACAGCTGAGCCAAGTTGGTGTCCCAAGCCGAGAGAAGGAAAGGCCTCCAACATTTTGATGTTCTCCAAGGCACAGTGCCCTGGAAGTTTTTTCCCTGATCTACACACAGAGTCTCTACAGTCTCTGTCCCAGCTGCTGGTGCCTGGACCTTGCAGCACTCTCACACTGGACAGAGTGACATTTTCCCCTTGCTATTTCCCTCACCTCTGCCCTTCCCATGAGAATCCCCTCGTAAGTTTTCTGCAGTCCCAAGAGTTCTCCTCTCGATGGGATCACAATCTTCATCATCTTCTTTCTTTCCCAGCTGCTGTCCCACATTCCCTCCAGTGACCTGACCCGTGGAGCGAAGGCCACATCTCAGCATCAGTTAAATACATATTCTGGCTTTGTTTTTTTAAGGAAAGCTCCCAGCCTTACCATTTTGGAAACAAACTGGAGCAATCTTGGGAAGAAAAATAACAGCAGTGAAAACAAATCCATCTTCCTAGATCAGCTCAAAGCCCTTCCTGGTCTTGTAACCTTGTCTAGCAATAAAATTAGGGTGATGAGTGTTTTCTTTTAAATAATTCACTATTTTTTTTTACAATTCCAGGCAAATCCCATGCTTAATAGGTTTTCAGGCTGGAAAGGGACCATTTAAGGTTCGGGAGCATTTGGGGTGAGTAATACATTTCAATAAAAGTCAGCAAACTCATAACCTTGAGCTTTAAGGCTACACTGGGTAATAAGGATTGGCCAACAGCTCTCCGTGCTCCTCTCTTCAGGCCATGATCTCACTCTGTGGTGTTGCAAAGCCAATATTTATGTTACACTATCCATGGATCTTTTTTATCTTGTCAAGGGGGCTCTTTGGAAGGCAAATACCTCCATCACTGCTCTGCTGAGCGCACTTGTTGTCTCTTTCTCACTGGTTGTTACTGGTTTCAACTTTGTTCCCATCAAACTGGTCTCAGATCAGTCTGAGCTGACCTCTAACCAAGGATGTGTCTCTTGGAAAGACACAGTTTCCTGCTCAGCAGAGCTGACACTGGCACAGCTCATCAGAACAGAGGGAACTGTCACAACTCAGCCTAAAGGTGCCCAACCCTTCCTGATGTCTCTGCTGGTAGACAAAGGGATTGTCCCAGCTGAACCATCTGGCTCTTTCCACCTACCTGACAGATGGTAATGGGCTTCCAACCTGAGGGATGAGTGTGGCAAGTCTATTCCTGGGGTTCTGGCCTGGTGGATGAATATGTAAGAGCTATTCCATAGCTTACCCCAAGAACTGGAGGGGTAATGGGATCTCTCTCCTCCATCAGACCCTTTGGAATCTATAGAAGAGGACTTCTGCATGTTTCACAGAATCACAGAATATGCCAAGTTGGAAGGGACCCACAAGGACCATCCAGTCCAACCCTCAGCCCTGCACAGGACCATCCCCAAGAGTCACCCCCTGTGCCCCAGAGCAACATCCAAACCCTCCTGGAGCTCTGGCAGCCTTGGGGCTGTGCCCA